>CM042686.1:613337892-613937892 GCA_023614405.1 Avena insularis | reverse complement strand
TATCTATCCGTCATCGGGATTGACAAATTCCACTCTTGATCCATGAGCCTCAACATAACACCTTCATAGCACTGAACCCACCTTTATGGTCACCCTGTTACGGTGTGACGTTTGATGTTATCAAGATACTCTTCCGGTGTTAGCAATTAACATGATCTCATGGTCTAAGGACTAAGACTACTTTGTATGATGTTATAGCAATATAAACATAATGACTTGATCGTAATGCTATACTTCGGATGAATGTTCATCACATCATTTCACAAATGATGTGACCTTGTTATTGACAACATCCAATGTCCATGATCAGGAAACCTTGATCATCTTGTTAATCAACAAGCTAGTCTATAAGAGAGGCATAACTAGGAACCCTTTTGTTTATTAAACACACATGTATTGATGTTTCCTATCAATACAATTATAGCATGCAAAATAAACATCTATCATATACAAGGAATACATAATAACAACTTTATTATTGCCTCTCAGGGCATCTTTCCTTCAGTCTCCCACTTGCACTAGAGACAATAATCTAGTTTATATAGTGATAAATCTAACACCCATGGAGTTCTGGTGTTGATCATGTTTTGCCCTAGGGAGTACTTTAGTCAACGGATCTGCTACATTCAGGTCCGTGTGCACTTTACAAATCTTTATATCTCCATCCTTGACATGCTCGTGGATGGAGTGAAACCGACGCTTAATTTGTTTGGAATTCTTGTGAGACCTTGGTTCCTTTGCATTGGCTATGGCTCCATTGTTGTCACAATAGATCACCATCGGGTCCAACGCACTGGGAACCACACCCAGTTCTGTAATGAACTCTTTCATCCAAACTGCCTCCTGCTTCAAGCAACAACATATATTCCGCCTCCGTTGTTGATCCAGCCACCACAGGTTGTTTGGAAGTCCTCCAACTAACTGCTGCTCCGTTCAAGAGAAATATGTATCCGGATTGAGACTTAGAGTCATCCGTATCGGTGTCAAAGCTAGCATCGACATAACACTTAGCGACTAGCTCTTCTTTACCTCCGTATATGAGAAACATATCCTTAGTTCTTCTCAAGTACTTGAGGATGTTCTTTACCGCTATCCAGTGTTCTGAACCTGGATCAGATTGGTACCTACTAGTCAAACTAATAGCATGTGCCACATTCGGTTTTGTACATAGCATGGCATACATAATAGAGCCTATGGCCGAGGCATAGGGGATCTTATCCATCATCTCTCTTTCTTTCGCCGTAGCCGGACTTTGAGTCTTACTCAATGTCTTGCCTTGCAACATAGCTAAGAACCCCTTCTTACTTTCGTCCATATTAAACTTCTTTAATATCTTATCAAGGTATGTACTCTGCGATAGCCCAGTTAGGCGCCTTGATCTATCTCTATAGATTTCAATGCCTAATATATATGACACTTCACTAAGCTCTTTCATCGAAAATTTGCTGTTTAGATAACTTTTAACACTGTTTAAAAGATATATATCATTTCCAATCAATAATATGTCATCCACATATAATATTAGAAATTCCACATTGCTCCCACTCACTTTCTTGTAAATACAAGCCTCTCCATAAGTTTGGACAAATCCAAACTCTTTGATCACCTCATCAAAGCGGAGATTCCAACTCCGGGATGCTTGCTTCAGTCCATAGATGGATCGCTGAAGTTTGCACACCTTATCAGCATCCTTAGGATCGACAAAACCCTTAGGTTGTATCATATACAACTCTTCTTCAATATTACCATTGAGGAACGCAGTTTTGACATCCATCTGCCATATTTCATAATCGAAATATGCAACAATTGCTAACATAATCCTAACCGACTTAAGTATCGCTATGGGAGAGAATGTCTCATCGTAGTCAACTCCTTGAATTTGTCAAAACCCCTTTGCGACAAGTCGAGCCTTATAGATGGTTACATTACCATCAGCATCAGTTTTTCTTTTGAAAATCCATTTATTCTCAATGGCCTTTCGATCGTGAGGTAAGTCCACCAAGGTCCAAACCTGGTTTTCGTACATGGATTCCATCTCGGATTTCATGGCTTCTAGCCATTTGTTGGAATCAGGGCTCATCATCGCTTCTTCATACGTCAGTAGGTCATCTATTTCATCAATCATGAAATTCATAACAGGATTGCCGTCTGATTCGGAGTCAGACGTGTCCTGCTTGACTGTGAGGTTCGGTAGTGTCCTCTTTCGGAGTTTCATGATCAATATCATTAGCTCTCCTTCATTAGGTGAAGTCAACTCGAAACAACTTCCGGTTTGCGCTACTCGCCATTTCATGAAGAGAAGGTTCAATAACCTCTTCGAGTTCTACCTTCCGACTACTCACACCTTTCGCGAGAAACTCCTTCTCAAGAAAGGATCCATTCTTGGCAACAAAAATCTTGCCCTCGGATCTATGATAGAAGGTATACCCAATTGTTTCCTTAGGGTATCCTATGAAGACGCATTTTTCCGCTTTGGGTTCGAGTTTATCCGGTTGAAGTTTCTTCACATAAACATCGCATCCCCAAACTTTAAGAAATGACAGCTTAGGTTTGTTTCCAAACCATAATTCATACGGTGTCTTTTCAACGGATTTAGATGGTGCCCTATTTAAAGTGAATGCAGCGGTTTCCAGTGCATAACCCCAAAATGACAGTGGCAAGTCAGTCAGAGACATCATAGATCGAACCATATCCAATAAAGTACGACTACGACGTTCTGACACACCATTACGTTGTGGTGTTCCGGCAGGCGTGAGTTGTGAAACTATTCCACAGTCTTTCATATGTGTGCTAAACTCGTAACTAAGATACTCTCCTCCACGGTCGGACCGCAGGAATTTGATCTTTCTGTTATGATGATTTTCCACTTCATTCTGAAATTCTTTGAACTTTTCAAAGGTTTCAGACTTATATTTCATCAAATAGATATACCCGTATCTACTCAAATCATCCGTGAAAGTAACAAAATAACGATATCCACCTCGCGCCGACACACTCATTGGTCCACACACATCTGTATGTATGATTTACAATAAATCTGCCACCCGTTCCATTGAACCGGAAAACGGCGTTCTAGTCATCTTGCCCATAAGGCATGGTTCACATGTATCAAATGATTCAAAATCAAGTGATTCCAAAACTCCATCAGAATGGAGTTTCTAATGGAGTTTCTTCATGCGTTTAACGCCAATATGACCTAGACGGCAGTGCCACATATATGCAGATATATCATTATCAAGTTTAATCCTTTTAGCATCAACATTATGAATATGCGTAATACTACTATCGAGATCCAATAGAAATAAACCATTCAACACAGGTGCATGACCATAAAAGATAGTATTCATATAAATCGAACAACCATTGTTTTCAGACTTAAACGAATAACCACTTTGCATCAAACACGATCCAGATACAATGTTCATGCTCAGTGTAGGCACCAAATAACAATTATTCAGGTTTATAACTAATCCCGACGGCATATGGAGAGGCAGCGTTCCGACGGCGATCACATCAACTCTTGATCCATTGCCGACCCGCATCGTGACCTCATCCCTTGCTAGTTGTCGCTTGTTCCGTAGCCCACGAACCGAAGTTACATATATTAGCAACCGATCCCGTATCAAATACCCGGTGCTACTACGAGTACTAGTCAAGTACACATCAATAACATGTATATCACATATACCTTTGTTTGCCTTGCCGGCCTTCTTGTCCGTAAATACTTGGGGCGATTCGATTCAATGGCGATCCTTGCAATAGTAGCACTCGGTGTCAGACATAGGGCCAGCTCGGGGTTTCTTTTCAGGCGCGGCAACAGATTTGCCACCCTTCTTTCCCTTCTGCTTGCCTTTCTTGTCCTTCTTGAAACCGGTGGTCTTATTGATCATCAACACTTGATGTTCTTTCCTAATCTCCACTTCTGCAGTCTTAAGCATTGTGAAGCTCAGAAGAGACTTCTTCATGCCCTGCATATTATAGTTCATCACGAAGCTCTTGTAGCTAGGTGGCAGAGATTGGAGAACACGATGTATGCCTAAGTCAATGGGAATCGTTATTCCCAAGGACACAAGCTTATCGGCGTACCCAGACATTTTGAGTACATGCTCACTAACGGAGCTGTTCTCTTCCATCATGCCGCTAAAGAACTTTTCAGAAGCATTATAACTCTCTACGGTAGCATGGGTATCGAAAATCATTTTCAATTCTCCCATGGTATCAAAGGCATTGCCATTTTTGAAACGTTTTCGAAGTTCTGGCTCTAGCCCATATAGTATGCCGCAATGAACTAAGTTGTGGTCCTCCTGACGAGTTATATAGACGTTCTTTTCCTCGTCAGGGGCATCAGGAGCTGGTGGGGGGCCTAGCGGCGCCTCTAGCACATATTGCTTTTGTGCAGCAGTGAGGAGAATCCTCAAATTCATAGCTCAGTTGGTGAAGTTGCTACCATTCGCAGCAAGCTTCTCTTTCTCCATGAACACATTGAAATTAAAAGCAGGTGGTGCCATCTACAAAGGAATTTGTAAAATATATTTAGACTAAGTTTATGATAGATTAAGTTCAACTAATCCAAATTACTAATGAACTCCCACTCAAAAACGACATCCCTGTGTCCTTTTGGTGATTACATGAACCAAATCCACTACACCAAGTCCGATCATCACGTGAGTCGGTGTAGCTTCAAAGGCGAGCATCTATATGGGCATCATATCAACTATAGACTCATGCTTAACCTTTCGGTGCGTGTTCCGAGGCCATGTCTGTACATGCTAGGCTCTTCAAGTAAGAACCTAAGTGTTCACGTGTGTAAAACTGTCTTACACCCGTTGTATGAAAGCGTAGAGTCAAGAACACCCGATCATCACGTGATGCCTCAAAACACGATCCACAAAACGGTGCATACTTAAGGAATAACACATTTTATCTTGATATCTAAATGAGGGATCATCTTATAATGCTACCAAAAGCGCCAAACTAGCAATATAAGATGCTAATATCTAATGTGTGAAGTGAGGTGATATGGTCCATGCATTTGATCTCTATCATTTGCATCGTGGTATGATCTCTATCATTCCTTTGTGTGTAAGGCCAAGGTCTATGGAACTTACATGTTAAGTGAGTTGTAAGAGTATCTATCATACATCTACTTACAACAATACCATATCAAGACACTAGCCCAGCAACAATCTAAACTAGACGCCTCAAATTTATCAATTGCAAGTTTTATGTGGCTTAGGGCTTTCGGAGATAGAACCGGTCTTACCTACGAACATGAACCACAACGAGGATAACCAAGTTATTAGAAACTCGTTGTAAATCAAATATTGACTATAGTAGGAGAGACAGACACCCGCTAGCCACTTATGCAAAACTAGTTGCATGTCAGTCGTGGAACCGGTCTCATGTACGATGACATGTAAGGTTGGTCCAGGCCGCTTCATCCCACTATGCCACCAATATCCAAAGTACATAGAATATGCAATAACATGATCATCATCGCCCACATATAAACATATGTGTACTACCCGTGCTAAGCACCTACGCATAGATCAGTCTCTGATACCACTGTTGGGTCCGCAGCATAGAAAACAAAAAAATTCCTATGATGAGAACTATACGCCAAGATCTATCTACTAGATACAGAGCAACGGGTGGACATACATCCATGGAGAACTTACCCTCGAAGACAACGAGTTTTGTTAACAAGTAGGAACTCATGGTTGATGTAGTCGTACGCTTGTCGATCTCAAGATCGTGTGGAAGTCCGAGTGCCACAAATCAGCAGCGCATCCGTCCTCGCACACATGTTCAAGCCACCGGACAACCTCCACCTCCTCGCTCCAGCGAATCAGCGGAAGCAGCAACTCCTTCCAGATGCAAGGCCACCAGGAACATGTATCTCGCTAATCCGAGACCATGGGGGAATATCTAGAGGGGGAGAGAGATCCTTCACGAGGAGGTGTGTTTGTGAGAGGGGAGAGGGGGGCTTTATATAGGAGGGAGGGAGACCCCTCCCCTCCCATAGCCGGTGCATGAGGGGGGGACTCCTCCCCTCCTTCATTCATGTGGTGAACCTCCACTCACATAAACATGGCCTCCACCCAAAATCCCACTCACATGTATTTAATTTCCACCAAATTAAATGCAACTCTCAATTAATAAAACTCTTTTATTTATTTTATTCAGAATTTTGTTAATTACTTTAATTAACAAACATTCACATAAAACCCCTTGCAACATTTCAATATCACATGCAGAACCACTTTCTGCAATTTCACCCGAAACAATTCCGGTTTCTATCGAAACAATTCCTGTTTCTATCAAACATTTCTCGCTTTGCAAACCTTTTGTCTGGAACATATGTGCTCCTAAATGGTGTCCGGCAACCCTTAAGTGTGTCACCCTACGGTTCGCGAATAATGCAGACATGATTGAGACTCCTCTCAGATCAATAATCAGAAGCAGGACCTGGAGATCCATACTGACTCCTGCATATTCAACGATGACTTTTGTGATCGTGAGAACCTTTAACGTCAGCAATTTAATCCCTTTGTCTCATGATCTAATACATGTCCGAGATTCGATCATCGGTATCCAAATACCTAGTTTGATCTCGTTACCCACATGCACTCTTTTCTCGTTCCCGTGATATAACATTCTAGTGATCACATCACTTGCTTGCAAGCTATCTTAATGTGATATCACCGAGAGGGCCCAGAGTATATCTATCCGTCGTCGGGATTGACAAATTCCACTCTTGATCCATGAGCCTCAACATAACACCTTCATAGCACTGAACCCACCTTTATGGTCACCCTGTTACGGTGTGACGTTTGATGTTATCAAGATACTCTTCCGGTGTTAGCAATTAACATGATCTCATGGTCTAAGGACTAAGACTACTTTGTATGATGTTATAGCAATATAAACATAATGACTTGATCGTAATGCTATACTTCGGATGAATGTCCATCACATCATTTCACAAATGCTGTGACCTTGTTATTAACAACATCCAATGTCCATGATCAGGAAACCTTGATCATCTTGTTAATCAATAAGCTAGTCTATAAGAGAGGCATAACTAGGAACCCTTTTGTTTATTAAACACACATGTATTGATGTTTCCTATCAATACAATTATAGAATGCAAAATAAACATCTATCATATACAAGGAATACATAATAACAACTTTATTATTGCCTCTGAGGGCATATTTCCTTCAGCAATGCCTCACGAGGGTAAACAGGGTCAGGAACCGTGGGTGAGGTAACTCATGGCTTAGGAACAGGACGTGAGTTTAGAGCTCGACACTTTAGGTCCTGATGAGCTCTGGCCCCGGAGGGGTAGTGCCTCACGAGCCATCATGAAGATAAAACCGGGTCAGGAACTATGGGTGAGGTAACTCATGGCCAAGGAATGGTCCGCGAGTTTAGAGCTCGACACTTTAGGTCCTGACGAGCTCGGGCTACGGAGGGGCAGTGCCTCACGAGCCATCGCAAAGATAAAACTAGGTCAGGAACCATGGGTGAGTAACTCACGACCGAGCAATGGGCCGCGAGTTTAGAACTCGACACTTTAGGTCCTCACGAGCTCGGGCCACGGAGGGGAAGTGCCTCACGAGACATCGTGAAGATAAAATTGGGTCAGGAACCATGGGTGAGGTAAATCACGGCTGAGGAACGGGCCGCAAGTTCAGAGCACGACACTTTAGGGCCTGACGAGCTCGGGCCATAGAAGGGCGGTGCCTCACGAGCCGTCACGAGGACAAACTGGGTCAGGAATCGTGGGTGAGATAACTCTCGGCCGAGGAAAGGGTCCTATGAGTTCAGAGCTCGACACTTTAGGTCTTGATAGGTTGCCCCATAGACCTTACCAGGATAGGGCCATAGAGAAAAGTGCATACCACTATAGGCCCGTACACGTGCCTGATGTCTACGCACTTCTATTCTTGTAGACAGTTGTTGGGCATCCAAGTGCAGAGGTTTGTAGAACAACAGCAAGTTTTCCCTTAAGTGGATCACCCAAGGTTTATCTAACTTAGGGAGGAAGTGGTCAAAGGTATTCCCTCTCAAGCAACCCGGCAATCAAGATACAAGAAGTCTCTTGTGTCCCCAACACACCCAATACACTTGTCAGGTGTATAGGTGCACTAGTTCGGCGAAGAGATAGTGAAATACAAGTGGTATGGATAATTATAAGTGGTAATGGTGATAGAAAATAACTTGATGGCGTGTGGTTGATGTGGGAAAAGACTAAAGACAAACTGAAATAAAGATGGGAGCAAGCAAACATGTAACAGATCTAGTTGCAAATGGTGTTTCAATGCATGGAAATAAGGCCTAGGGATCATACTTTCACTAGTGAACACTCTCATACAAATATATCATCTTCATGATACTACGCTGAACTACTCTCCGGTTGAACACTCTAATCGATGGTAGGGCTATAACAGCACACCTCAAAGTAAGTCTTTCCCATCTCGAAAACCCCACACTGTCACCTTGAGTACTAGATGAGTCCAACAAACACCACAATTTCATAAAGACATCCAACTCCAAATATAACTCATAACAAGTATTTGTAATCTCTAGCCTAAGTGCCACCATGGTGTGCACGCTATCACTTTCACACACATGGGGAGAGCAGAGATCTATTAAAGCACTTGAGTAGCAAGGTAGATCTATAGATTACATGCTCATGATCACAATATGATCATGCATAAAAAGAGAGATGAACACATAGCTACCGGTAGAACCCTTAGCCTCGAGAGAGAACTACTCCCTCCTCATCATGGGAATCAGCAATGGTGATGGAGATGGTGGTGGAGATCGATGGAGATGGCTCCGGGGGCACTTCCCCGTCCCGGTAGGGTACCGGAACAGAGACTTTCTGTCCCCCGAATCTCCCCTTCGGTGGCGGTGGCACTGTGGAACTTTTCGTGGATTTCTGATTGATGATCTAGGGTTTATGCATCGTGAGGCTTCTTATAGGCGAGGAGGCAAGGTCGGTGGAGTGCCAGGGGGCCCACACCACCTGGTGGCGCGGGTAGGGCTAGCCCGCGCCTGGGGGGAGTGTGGCCAGGCCCTGTCCCTCCTCCGTCTCGTATTCTGGCTCCGTGAGTCTTCCGGTAAAATAGGAACTTTGGCTTTTGTCCCGTCCAATTCTGAGAATATTCATTTTCTGACTTCCTGGAACCAAAACCAGCAGAAAACAGGCAACTGGCACTGTGGCATCTTGTTAATAGGTTAGTCCAAGAAATCATATGAAATGTACTCCAAAATGTGGACAAAACACAAGAAAGTGGATAAAACCAAGCATGGAACATCAAAAACTATAGATACATTGCAATGTATCAACATCCCCAAGCTTAACTCTTGCTCGTCCTCGAGTAGGTAAGTGATAAAAAGAAATAATTTTTGAGGTGACATGCACCATCAAAGACTTGATCAAAGTATTTGCAAAACATTTGAAGCTGGGATCATAGTACTTCAATCATAACATGAAAGACAAAGTTCTAGCAATAAGCAAAGAGACTATGATGCAACATGAAAAGGCACAAACAAAAGATTCATGAATAACAATGCTTTGCAAGACGTTTGTTTGTTTCACATAAAGAAAACATAGCATAATAGTATTCAGCTTGTCCCTCAATAGAGTAGCAAATATAAATGCATAGGACACCTTCAAAGTTCATAAGGGTGACTAGATACAATAGTTTCAAGCAAGCAATACCAAAGTATGCATCAATCAACTAGTCTTGGGACAATGCACATAGAACTAAGAATGGCCACTATGCTCTCAAAGTAGGTGCATAAAGATAGAAGGTGGAGATTCAATATAATGGTGGAAGAAAGGCCTTTTGTAAAAGGAAGTAGGGATTCAAGTCTCATAAAGAGCTTCTAAAAATTATGGTACTTGTAGTTTTCAGCTTTCATTGCCCCTATCATAAGCATCTTGAAGGTGATTAAGGTTAAAGTGACACAACTAAGAGGATATGCTTGACAAGTTATAAACCGAAATCTCATGCCCCTTACTTACGAAGACCGATCCTCATGCTACTCAACTTCAGTCACGAGTAAGATCTTGTCATTGTAAGTATATGTGTATCATTAAGAACCGCCAACGCGGTACCCCTTGCACATGATACGGGAGCTTTCCCATAATCAAAATGACAAGGCAAGCAGACAATGAGCATCTCAGCGATCTTTTCATTTGCTATTTGCATAGGTTTTTATTGAGGATGCTTCATAGAATGCTCATTATGGTGATGCTGCAAGTTTCCACCATGATTAGGCATGGCTTAGGCTAGAGGCCCAGGCGTTTCTCTAACACACATACAAACTCCATGATCTTACAAGTTCCACTTTTATTTCACACCGCCGGGATTCGTAAGTAAAAGAACATGATATCAACGGGGTACAAAGTACAAGTGCAATGTTGAAAGCGTTCCCCATGCTACATGGTTCTGCTAATTTCAACTTATAAAGCGCAAGCATATACGCAACAAAGAAGGACCCAATGGTTCAAGTTTATTAGAGGCAAAAAAGTAAAGTGTGCCATCAAGTTCGTGAGAGCTTTAATCACTAGTTTTCTCATAACAAGTGGAAGGTAAACAAAAGCATGAATATACTTGGAATAGCATAAGATAGTAGGTACGTATGGTGGACTCTTTGGAATAACTTGGTTTAGGGAGTTGGAAGCATGAGTGGAACTCATACTTGGTTGTGGAGGCTAGCAAAAGACTGGGAGCGACATACTAAGAGAGAAATAATGGCCATAATCATGCAGAGCGACAAAACATCATTAATCAAAGCATAAAGTGATACTACAAGTTGAAAACTAAAGGATCATAAAGGCTTATGGTGACTTGAGATAGTCATAACATGGTGTGAGCATGCGCCAAGTCAACCCAAATAAAGCATCAAAGGAGAATACCACTATACTATGCTTTAATATGCTAAAACAACGCATGATTCATCCAAGGCACATTAAGCAATCTCAATTGTTTATAACAAGTCATGCTACAGCAAAGAATACTAAGCATAAAGCCAAAACAATATCAAGCATGGCATGACAAAGCATAGGCCACAGTCAAAAACAAGCTCTTTTTACCACATAAGCATGAGCTTTCCTACTCTTTTCCAAACCAAACCAAACTATTTACAAACCAATGTATGAAAGAGGGGATCCAACCAACTTATTCAGAAAACTAAGAAAACCAAGCAAAATAAAAATCGAAACAAAAACGAAAAAGAAGACGCTCCAAGAAAAACACAATTGTGCATGAAACAATAAAAATGAAGCGTTTGGAAGAAACCTGGGATTTTTATTGATGAAGAAGGGGATGCCTTGGGCATCCCCAAGCTTTGACGCTTTCACTTCTTGGATATTTCTTGGGGTGACACGCGTGGCATCCCCAAGCTTGAGCTTTAGTCCATCCTTCATCTCATTACTCATTCCTTCCATACACCTGGAAATTTTCCTTCATACAAAACTTCACACAATCTCATTAGAAACATTAGTGCACTTAAGATAAATAAGTCTCAAGGTTCAGTTGTAACACCAAATAAACTTCCATTAGAACACTAGCTACTGTAGAACTTCCTTCAAAAATCTCAATTCCCCAAAAGAACTCAAGAAGGAACCAACAAGAAGCAAATGCAGAAAATGGCAGAAATCTGTCAAAACAGACCAGTAGGTAAAGACGAATTTTTTAGAAGACCTTTTTTTGCTCAAATCACAAAGTGTTGAACTAACGAAAGTTAGATAACAACCTGGGGCAGAAGCACAAACAATTACAGCTCAATCCGACAAACAGAGCTCTCTCAGGAATTTTTACGGTGAAGCACAAAAATCTGTTTCGGGACAGCAACTTTCCCAATCATTACTTCACTCTCATTAGAGGTTACTCTTGTTGGGTCCGCAGCATAGAAAACTAAAATTTTCCTACGGTGTGAACTACACGCCAAGATCTATCTATTAGGTACAAAGCAACGGGTGGACATACATCCAACGGGAACTTACCCTCGTAGACAACGAGCTTTGTTAACGAGTAGGAACTCGTGGTTGATGTAGTCGAACACTTGCCGATCTCAAGATCGTGATGGAGTCCAGCAGGTCCGGCTCCAGCACGTCCATCAGATCCAGCTCCAGCACCACCAAGTCCAGCACCACAAAGCAGCGGTGCATCCGTGATCGCACACACGTCTGGTACCCCGACAACCTCCGTCCCTCGCTCCAGCAAAGCAGCGGAAGCAGCAACTCCTTTCCAGATAAAGCCACCGGGAACATGTATCTCGCTAATCCGAGACCATGGGGAATAATACTAGAGGGGGAGAGAGATCCTTCACAAGGAGGTGTGAGTATGAAGGTGTGAGAGGGGGCCTTTTATAGGAGGAGGGGAGGGTACCCCTCCCCATGGTCGGCGCCCCAAGGGGTGACCCCTCACCTTCTCATTCATGTGGTGGTAACTCCCTCCACATAAATTTGCCCCTTCACATTCTCTTTTAAAGTCTCCACTTTAAATGCATTAAATTTCTCCAAATTTAATGCTCTCTCATTTAATAAAACTCTTTTATTATTTTTTATTCAGAATTTTGTTAATTACTTTAATTAACAAACATTCACATAAAACCCCCTACAACATTTCAATATTACATGCAGAACCAATTTCAGCAATTTCACAAAAACAGTTTGGTGTCTATTGAAATAATTCCAGCTTTTCGAAATCTTTATCTGAAACATATTTGCTCCAAATGGTGTCGGTATCCCTTAAGTGTGTCACCCTACGGTTCGCGAATAATGCAGACATGATCGAGACCCCTCTCAGATCAATCAGCAGCGGGACCTGGAGATCCATACTGACTCCTACACATTCAACGATAACTTCTGTGATCGTGAGAACCTTTAACGCTAGTAACTAAATCCCTTTGTCCCGCGATATATTACATGTCCAATATTCGATCATCGGTATCTCCATACCTAGTTTGATCTCGTTACCGACATGCACTCTTTTCTCGTTCCCGTGATATAACATTCTAGTGATCACATCACTTGCTTGCAAGCTATTTCAATGTGATATCACCGAGAGGGCCCAGAGTATATCTATCCGTCATCGGGATTGACAAATTCCACTCTTGATCCATGAGCCTCAACATAACACATTCGTAGCACTGAACCCATCTTTATAGTCACCCTGTTACGGTATGACATTTGATGTTATCAAGATACTCTTCGGTGTTAGCAATTGACATGATCTCATGGTCTAAGGATAAAGATTACTTCGTATGATGTTATAGCAATATAAACATAATGACTTTGATCGTAATGCTATACTTCGGATGAATGTTCATCACATCATTCCACCAATGGTGTGACCTTGTTATTAACAACATCCAATGTCCATGATCAGGAAACCTTGATCATCTTGTTAATCAACAAGCTAGTCTATAAGAGAGGTATGACTAGGAACCCTTTTTGTTTATTAAACACACATGTATTAATGTTTCCGAATCAATACAGTTCTAGCATGTAAAATAAAAATTTATCATAAACATGGAATAAGATAATAACCACTTTATTATTGCCTCTCGGGCATATTCCCTTCAGTCTCCCACTTGCACTAGAGTCAATAATCTAGTTTGAAAAACTTTGCGTATTGAACACCTATGGCTTTCTGGTGTTGCATATACGCTATTGCTAGTGGTTAACATAATCTCCGGATGTGACAGTTTCAGATCCGTGTGTATTTGCATGTCTTTGCATCTCTACGCATCACTCATTCTCAAATGAGATGGCATTGTATAAATTTGCTCCTCTAGTGAGACCTTTAGTTCGTTTGGGTTAAAATATGTTGATATTATTGTCACTCAATATATCTTCATAGTATTAGCCCACTTTGAACCACACCTAGTTTGATAACAAACTACTTAACACAAATGCCCTCCTATGCTGCTACTATAGTAGTCATATACTTAGCCTTTTGTTGTAGTATCCGTCACAATGTCTCAACTTTGGAACTCATCCAAATATATCATGGAACATCCTTTCCATTACATTGTGCCACCCATAGTCTAAATTTAGATAAATTTAATTTGTATCTTGTGACAAAACTAGTATCAATGTAACACTTTACAATGAACTACCTTTAACTATTTGTCACTTATACATTATATATTCTTAGTTCTTCCAAAGCTCATAAGAATATCTTTACTATTGTCCAATGATCATCTTATGAATCATTCTGGTATATGCTCATAACATTTAGAGCATAGGACATTCTGGATATATACATATCATGGTATAATCGATCAAAATCTTCATGTGATTTTACTCACCAAGTGTTGAAACACTTGAATTTTGATACAATCCTTTCCATGCAGCAAGAACCTTTCTTGTTGTTTCCATATTGAACCCTTTCAATATCTCATATTGAACCCTTTCAATATCTTATATATGTATATACAGCACAACCATATTAGCGCCTTAATCTATCCATATAGATATTGATGCCTAATATTCTGGGTTTGCCCAAGTCTTTCATCGAAATCTTATTTTAATGAAATCCTTAACTTGTGTCAATTCAAGATACATCATTTCCAATCAACAATATGTCCTCTACATAATGTATTAGAAATATGTCTCAACGCTCCCACTTAATTTCTTGCAAATGCAAGCATCTTCATCATCTCCGATGAATTTAAACTCTTTTAACAGTTTCATCATGGTGAAGATTCCAACTCCGCTATGCTTACTTCAACTATTGAAGTTTACATGCCCTTTTAGCACCCTTTGAATTAACAAAACCCTTTGGACCATGTCATGTACATGTCCTAGGTTACCGTTCTATTAGAAGAACCATGTTTTGTTTATTCAACTACCATATACCAAATTATATGTAGTGGTTGCTACATTAATCCGTCAAGACTATATATCGCTATGAAAGATCATATCTTGTCATAGTCAACTCCTTGAACATTGCCGTAAACTTCTTTCCGACATGTCGACTATTTCACAGATGTCAAACATCCATGTCTATTTCTTTATAGATCCAAACACGACCGATAGGCTTCACGCCTTTCCAGAGGGTATTCCAAGTTCCGAAACTTGATTTCTCGTGTATGGATACTATCACGGATTCTATGACTTCTAGTCATTTTATGGAGTCAGGGCCCATCATAGCTTCTTTGCATGTAGACGGTTCATAATTGTCAAAACAATAATGACTTGCTTATCAAATCTTACTATTTGATTCTTACCGACCCACACGGTTCTATAGGAACTTGAATCTCCGAGATCACACCTTTTGTAATCACGAGAGCCATGAGCATTGTGGCCGCCACCGAGACACTTTCCGGCGCTGCGCTACTTAGCACATATAGCTAAGGTTCAACAACCTTATCAAAGTTCTATTGTCCTCCCACTTAACTTTTCACGAAAAATTCCTTCTCAAGTAATTTGATGTTCCAAGTAACAAACTCTTTTGTCCTTGGTGTTATGGAGAAATTCCCAACAAATTCTTTGGGATAACCTACAAAGACGTGCTTATCCGACTTTGGTTGTAAACATTTTACTTATGCATAGCATACCAAAATTTAAGAAAAGACAATTCGGGTTTTATCCCAAACCATAACTCATATGGTGTCATTTCAATGGATCACGATGGTGCTCTTTTCAGTGTAAAAGCGGTAGTCTCTAAAGCTTCAATCTTTAAAACATAATGGCAGTTTTATAAATGACACCTTTGATCTTACCATGTCAAACATGGTTTGATTTCATCTCTCGAATATGCCATACTCCTATGGTTTATCGGGAAACACAAATCATGGAACAATTCCTCAAGTCTTAGGTGTTTTTGCTAAACATGTAACTCAAATATCTTACTTTACGATCAAATCATAAACTCTTTATTTTCTTGTTACAATGATTTTTCACTTCATCTTGAAAGTCTTTGAACAACTTTCAAATGTTTCATACTTCTTCCTTATTAAGTAAATATACAGATATATTCACTCAAATTCTTTAAGAAAGCATATGAAGCAAAAAGATCCATCGCATATGGATACACATAACGGACTTATGCACATTAGCATGCACAATTTCCAATAAGCTAGTCATCCGTTCCTCTTTGGCTTATGAACAAAGTTTCAATTATCTCGAGGAAAGTCTCACATGCGTCAATTGATCAAAATCAAGGACTCCAAAATTCCATCAACATGGAGTTTCTTCATGTTTTCTTTCAAATATAATTCAAACAGCGATGTCACTTCATAAGTGATCTTTCAATCATTTGTCTTGCGACATTTTAGCAATAGTGTTTATGGATGTGATTTCTCCAACTAGGCTTGTAAAAGTTCATCCATCCTTTATGGAATATGGTAATTATTTGAACAGCCATTGTTCTCATAATACCGGAACAAAATAACAATTATTTAAACAAATTTTGAAGGCTTGGTTTGATGACAACGAAAAACACAATAACACTTTATTTGTTTTCGATGAACATCATCACTCATTCTCTTGCTGGTTACTTGGGCCATTGTAGTTCATGAATTGCGTTGTCCTGTATGACACTTCATACCAACCAATTCGGTATCCAATACCTAAGAACCACATTGTTTAACAAGCAAGGAATATAGCCATAACATGTATATCTTCTATATACCTAAGTTAGACATCTCCAACCTTTTATTTTCTGCCAAATATTTTATAGATTCTCTTTTAGCAATTCCTTTTCTTTTAAAATAATCTATCAACATCAATAGTGGTGTCATCAACATGACACATGGTACAAAGCGTATATAGTCAAATACTAATACCTTTGGACTTGCACTTTGAAGTGGATCACCATCATCAAATGTTTGGTGTTCTTTCAAAAATCCATTCTTTAGTAATCTATTAGTGTAGTAAACATTTTACTTACATCTTCTATTCATCCTTATCATGAAAACTTTCATGATCAAGCTACTATAGCTTATAAGGAAGAATCACGAGTATAATATCAGTTCCCAAAACCTTTTTGGTAGATTCGGATGCCTAGCATCTCCATCCTTCACAAATTCTCATACAATATGAGAACATGTATTTTGCTAAATTATACTCTATCATAATGCAACCAAAAACATTATTTCAGATATCACAATATCTTTCACACATGATGGTTTCTGAAACAATTTCCAGCTCCAATATAATCTTGATATTAAAACAACCTTTTGAATATCAATAATCATGGAGGCAAACATGATACTTTAGATACTAACATTGGAATTCTTACTCTTGATTTAATACTACTTATTAAACTTCATGGAGTAAATAGAGTTTGCTGAAACTTTGTAATAGGACTTATAAACTTTAAATTGACATTCAAAACAATACGATACCAGTTTGTAAAGTAAATATCCAGAATTCTATAGTTCTATTATCTCAATTAAAACTAAGCATAAGGTAGTGAATAGATGCCAATGACTACAACAAATTATGCAAATTCACTTCGATTTAGTTTATGACAAATTGAGTTCGACTAATCCAAATTAGAAATGAACTCCCACTAAAAAACGACATCCCTCGTGCCTTTTTGGTGATTACATGAACCAAATCCACTACACCAAGTCCGATCATCACGTGAGTCGGTGTAGCTTCAAAGGCGAGCATCAATATGGTCATCACATCAACTATATGACTCATGCTTAACCTTTCGGTTCGTGTTCCGAGGCCATGTCTGTACATGCTAGGCTCGCCAAGTAAGAACCTTAGTATTCGCGTGTGTAAAACTGTCTTACACCCGTTGCATGAAAGCGTAGAGTTGAGAACACCTGATCATCACGTGATGTCTCGAAACACGATCCATAGAACGGTGCATACTTAAGGAAGAACACATTTTACCTTGATATTTAAATGAGGGATCATCTTACAATGCTACTAAAAGCGCCAAACTAGCAATATAAGATGCAAACATCTAATGTGTAAAGTGAGATGATATGGTCCATGCATTTGATCACCATCATATGCATCGTGGTATGATCTCTATCATTCCTTTGTGTGTAAGGCCAAGGTCTATGGAACTTACACGTTGAGTGTGTTGTAAGAGTATCTATCATACATCTACTTATAACAATACCATATCAATACACTAGCCCAGCAACGATCTAAACTAGACGCCTCTAATTTATCAATTGCAAGTTTTACGTGGCTTAGGGCTTTCAGAGAAAGAACCATTCTTACCTACGAACATGAACCACAACGAGGATAACCAAGTCATTAGCAACTCGTTGTAAATCATATATTGACTATAGTAGGAGAGACAGACACCCGCCAGCCACTTATGCAAAACTAGTTGCATGTCAGTCGTGGAACCGGTCTCATGTACGATGACATGTAAGGTTGGTCCGGGCCGCTTCATCCCACTATGCCACCAATATCCAAAATACATAGAAGATGCAATAACATGATCATCATCGCCCACATATCAACATATGTGTACTACCCGTGCTAAGCACCTACGCATAGATCAAGCTCTGATACCACTGTTGGGTCCGCAGCATAGAAAACTAAAATTTTCCTACGGTGTGAACTACACGCCAAGATCTATCTATTAGGTACAAAGCAACAGGTGGATATACATCCAACGAGAACTTACCCTCGTAGAAAACGAGCTTTGTTAACGAGTAGGAACTCGTGGTTGATGTAGTCATACACTTGCCGATCTCAAGATCGTGATGAAGTCCAGCAGGTCCGGCTCCAGCACGTCCATCAGATCCAGCTCCAGCACCACCAAGTCCAAAGCACTAAGCAGCGGTGCATCCGTGATCGCACACACGTCCGGTACCCCGACAACCTCCGTCCCTCGCTCCAGCAAAGCAGCAGAAGCAGCAACTCCTTTCCAGATAAAGCCACCGGGAACATGTATCTCGCTAATCCGAGACCAATGGGGAATAATACTAGAGGGGGAGAGAGATCCTTCACAAGGAGGTGTGAGTATGAAGGTGTGAGAGGGGGGCCTTTTATAGGAGGAGGGGAGGGTGCCCCTCCCCATGGCCGGCGCCCCAAGGGGTGACCCCTCACCTTCTCATTCATGTGGTGGTAACTCCCTCCACATAAATTTGCCCCTTCACATTCACTTTTAAAGTCTCCACTTTAAATGCATTAAATTTCTCCAAATTTAATGCTCTCTCATTTAATAAAACTCTTTTATTATTTTTTATTCAGAATTTTGTTAATTACTTTAATTAACAAACACTCACATAAAACCCCCTGCAACATTTCAATATTACATGCAGAACCAATTTCAGCAATTTCACCCGAAACAGTTTCGGTGTCTATTGAAATAATTCCAGCGCTTTCTTAAATCTTTATCTGAAACATATTTGCTCCAAATGGTGTCCGTATCCCTTAAGTGTGTCACCCTACGGTTCGCGAATAATGCAGACATGATCGAGACCCCTCTCCGATCAATAATCAGCAGCGGGACCTGGAGATCCATACTGACTCCTACACATTCAACGATGACTTCTGTGATCGTGAGAACCTTTAACACTAGTAACTAAATCCCTTTGTCCTGCGATATATTACATGTCCGAGATTCGATCATCGGTATCTCCATACCTAGTTTGATCTCGTTACCGACATGCACTCTTTCTTGTTCCCGTGATATAACATTCTAGTGATCACATCACTTGCTTGCAAGCTATTTCAATGTGATATCACCGAGAGGGCCCAGAGTATATCTGTCCGTCATCGGGATTGACAAATTCCACTCTTGATCCATGAGCCTCAACATAACACCTTCGTAGCACCGAACCCATCTTTATAGTCACCCTGTTATGGTGTGATGTTTGATGTTATCAAGATACTCTTCCGGTGTTAGCAATTAACATGATCTCATGGTGTAAGGATAAAGATTACTTCGTATGATGTTATAGCAATATAAACATAATGACTTTGATCGTAATGCTATACTTTGGATGAATGTTCATCACATTATTCCACCAATGGTGTGACCTTGTTATTAACAACATCCAATGTCCATGATCAGGAAACCTTGATCATCTTGTTAATCAACAAGCTAGTCTATAAGAGAGGCATGACTAGGAACCCTTTTTGTTTATTAAACACACATGTATTGATGTTTCCAAATCAATACAATTCTAGCATGTAAAATAAACATTTATCATAAACATGGAATAAGATAATAACCACTTTATTATTGCCTCTCGGGCATATTCCCTTCAACTCTTGGCACAAAAAGCAAATAAAAAGGATAAGGAGCGGTTATTACTGAAGTAATAACTTCCAAGACTCATCTAAAACTCTTGGGTTATCTCCTAACAAGTACTTTTCTTTAACGCCTTTAAGTTAGGCATGAAAATTTGAGAAGATGATCTCAATAGGAAATATGAATTGAAGTAAAAGAGAGCATCAAGAAGCAAATTCAAAACACATTTAAATCTAACCCACTTCCTATGCATAGGAATCTTGTAAAGAAACAAGTCATGAAAGAACAAAGCAACAAGCATAGGAAAGCAAAACAAGTGCAACTTCAAAAATTTCAACATAAAGAGGGGAAACTTAATATTGTTGAGACACATAAAACCATGTTTCCCTCTCTCATAATAACTTTCAGTAGCATCATGAATAAAAGTAACAATATAACTATCACAAGAAACATTCTTATCATGAGCCACATGCATAAAAGAATTAATACTCCCCACATAAACATAGTCATTCTTATTGATTGTAGTGGGAGCAAATTCAACAAAATAGCTATCATTATTATTTTCATCACCATAATCATCAAATATAGGAGGCATATTGTAACCATAATTAATTTCCTCCTCAATAGTAGGTGGACTGAAAATATCATATTCATCATTGCAATCATCATAAGCAATAGAATAGTTATCTTCCCAAGTGTGTTCATTTGTAAACATATCATCATTGGAAGGATCATGGATTGCACTAATAGTACAGAAATTATTAATATCATCATTTTCAGAATTGGTACCAAAGAGATTTTCAATATCAAAAGAAGTGTGCTTTTCCCAATCATGATCACTACTATAGGTAACAGGCATAGGAACATCATCGAGTTCAGACTCATCAAAAACTATAATAGGAGCTACATGCTTAGGGGAAAATACCATTTCCTCCCTCCTTTTACTCCTCCTTTTCTTCTTTATCTTCTTCTCTTTAGGAGGGAGAGGTTTGAAAGGAAGCTTCTCCATATACCCTGGTTTATTATTAGAGACAATAGAAGAAACTTTGGAGGATTCCGTCTTTTCATTAATAAGATCAAAACACATATTAGTCCTATCATATTTTGGTAAAATCTCATCTTCTATAATATTTTGTATGTAACTATTTGTGTGGCAATTATCAACACAATAAAGATGACAACCATGCAGGACACTATTCATATCAAAAGCACTCAAATCTACCAAAGAGGTTTTTCTTGATAACTCTTCACATCCCAAAAATAATGTAAGTTCATCATGCTGATTAGGAGTGACCATGTCATCACAATACAAACTTGCAGTACTCATTGGATTAGAAGGGCTATTATTATGGCCTGAGCATTGAAAATTGAAATGACCCACTTCAAAGAAAAGTTCACAAATAAAAGGATAAAGGGCACAAACTTTTTTACAAAGATCATTTAAAGCCCTATACCACATTCTAGTTTTTTCATTCCTGTGGGTGATACAATATTCTTCTTCAATTTGATTATTCTCACAAGGTCTATGTATTCCACAAAAATTAACATGCTTATAAGAAATAGCACTTTCATAGGTTTGAGCATGTTTATTGTTATCATTAACAACAATTTCATTTTCCATGCAAGTGTCTTTAAAAGGCTCATGATACATGTCCCACTTTTCTTTAGGAGCATTAATATGAGAAGCAAAGGTTTTAAAACAATCAATAAGAATTTGAGGATCAAGACCATATTTATCACTAAGCTCTTGAAAATCAGCAGTTTTAGCGAAAGACTTAATGCAATCATAATCATAGTTTATACCTGGTTCTTTACCTTTGTTGTTATCCCAATCTTCGGTATTGCTTTGAATTGTTTCAAGAAGATCCCACTTAGCTTTGACCTCCTTACTTGTGAAGGATCCCTCTAAACAAGTATCTAGATAGTCCTTGTAATGTCCTGAAAGCCTTGCATAGAAATTATTAATAACAATATTATGGGGGAGCTCATGAATGGGACATTTGAACATTAGTGACTTCAATCTCCCCCATGCTTGGGAAATACTTTCTCCATCATGAGGATGAAAATTATAAATGTAATTCCTATCTTTATGAATTTCATGAGGAGGATAAAATTTAGAGTAAAAGAGAGATTCAAGTTCCTTCCACTCCAAATGATGAGGATCATCTAGTAGCTCATACCACTCCCTTGCTTTGCCCTTAAGTGAAAAAGAGAATAACTTCTTCTTGACGTGGTCTGTTGTAATACCTGCACACTTGAACAACCCGCATAATTCGTGTATAAAGAACAAATGATCACCGGGATGGACAGTTCCATCTCCAAAATAGTAGTTATCCATAACACGATCAATAATTCTTGTAGGTATATTAAAATTATCATTAGAATTACCACATATGGGAGATAAAGTATCATCAGAGCAAGTTTTCTTCTTTAAAACTGGGGAAGTAAAAATATCATTTTCATAAGAACCAACTTCCCCAAGCTTAGACGTTTCCATAGCTTTAGTAACAAAGGTGTTCAAAAGATTCATACTAAGAATATTGCTATTAGCATGCAAATAAAGTTCCATAGGTTTTTTAATTTTCTCTTCAAACACTTCATGTCCTAACTCAAGATAAATACTATAAAGCTCTCTAATTTTTTTGTTGTTTTCCATTAAGCCTAACTAGTGAAAACAAGAAACAAAAAGACAAAATTACAGAATCTAAAGGAAATAACTTCAAGCACTCACACCAGAGGATGTGAGTACCTTTCTATACCTCCACAGCAGCGCCAGAAAATAGGCGTTTGCCGTGGGAGGTTCTTCTTCTTTAATCCTCCGGTGTGAATACCTTTTACCTTACCTCCCCGGCAACGGCGCCAGAAAATAGCTTGATGTCTACGCACTTCTATTCTTGTAGACAGTTGTTGGGCCTCCAAGTGCAGAGGTTTGTAGAACAGCAGCAAGTTTTCGCTTAAGTGGATCACCCAAGGTTTATCAAACTCAGGGAGGAAGTGGTCAAAGGTATTCCCTCTCAAGCAACCTTGCAATCAAGATACAAGAAGTCTCTTGTGTCCCCAACAAACCCAATACACTTGTCAGGTGTATAGGTGCACTAGTTCAGCAAAGAGATAGTGAAATACAAGTGGTATGGATAATTATAAGTGGTAATGGTGATAGAAAATAACTTGATGGCGTGTGGTTGACGTGGGAAAAGACTAAAGACAAACTGAAATAAAGATGGAAGCAAGCAAACATGTAACAGATCTAGTTGCAAACGGTGTTTCAATGCTTGGAAACAAGGCCTAGGGATCATACTTTCACTAGTGAACACTCTCATACAAATATATCATCTTCATGATACTACGCTGAACTACTCTCCGGTTGAACACTCTAATCGATGGTAGGGCTATAACAGCACATCTCAAAGTAAGTCTTTCCCATCTAGAAAACCTGCTTGTCACCTTGAGTACTAGATGAGTCCAACAAACACCACAATTTCATAAAGACATCCAACTCCAAATATAACTCATAACAAGTATTTGTAATCTCTAGCCTAAGTGCCACCATGGTGTGCACGCTGTCACTTTCACACACATGGGGAGAGCAGAGATCTATTAAAGCACTTGAGTAGCAAGGTAGATCTATAGATTACAAGCTCATGATCACAATATGATCATGCATAGAAAGAGAGATGAACACATAGCTACCGGTAGAACCCTTGGCCTCGAGAGAGAACTACTCCCTCCTCATCATGGGAATCAGCAATGGTGATGGAGATGGTGGTGGAGATCGATGGAGATGGCTCCGGGGGCACTTCCTTGTCCCGGCAGGGTGCCGCAACAGAGACTTTCTGTCCCTCGAATCTCCCCTTCGGTGGAGGCGGCGTTGCGGAACTTTTCGTGGATTTCTGATTGACGATCTAGGGTTTATGCATCGGGAGGCTTCTTATAGGCGAAGAGGCAAGGCCGGTGGAGTTCTAGGGGGGCCACACCACCGGGTGGCAGGGTAGGGTAGCCCTTTGGGGGTGTGGCTAGGCCACAGCCCTCCTCAGTCTCGTGAGTCTTCCGGTAAAATAGGAACTTTGGCTTTTGTCCCGTCCAATTCTGTGAATATTCATTTTCTGACTTCCTGGAACCAAAAACAGCAGAAAATAGGCAACTGGCACTGTGGCATCTTGTTAATAGGTTAGTCCAAGAAATCATATGAAAAGTACTCCAAAATGTGGACAAAACACAAGAAAGTGGATAAAACCAAGCATGGAACATCAAAAATTATAGATACATTTGCAATGTATCAGTGCTGCAGGAGGATCTCCAGCACAAGGTACCGTGGGCGAGGTAACTCATGGCCAGGGTTGTCCTATTAATTCAGAGCTTGGCACTTTAGGCTCTGATCCTATCGGGGGACTGGCCCAGTGAAGGATACCATCCCTAGCCCCCGCTCGTGTGGTGTGTGTGAGGGAAATCTGGTGGTGCGAATTTTTGGAGAAGTGCTTTTTCAAGAAAAACCAAATAGCCAAGTGTGCATGCAGCACAAAATCCAAGGGGGGCCAACAGTTTGGGCTTATTACAATGCCACTATGGCTTGCACAGGCTCTATGGAAAGGTGAAACCGTAAGGGATGAGGGTTTTTCGGGGTTCACCTTCAAAAATTTGTGGAGTCGGGCGCGCCATTCGGAGAGGTTTGTCCACCTTCCAGCAACCTGTCCGTTGGCCCATCCGGCTGCTCAGTCGCTACCGTGAGAACAACATGCGTTGTACGCGTGCTGGGTGTAGTCCATGGGGAAGTCCGGATCCCCGTGGCATCACCGTACTCGGGAGGCACCTCATCCCTCGTGAGGGAGGGAGGGAGTGCCCCTGAGCTCCTCTTGAGGTCAAGGGCGCCAACCAAGTCCTGTCCCTCACGAGGCGGGAACAGAGCGGTTGCTGCCCTCTTTGCCATGGCGTTCTCCTGGGCCATCATCTTCTTCCTCCTAGTTGAGCATCCGACATAGTCCAGGGCGTCCACATCCTCGGGATAGGTGGCGGCAGAGGTCTTGTAGGTGTGCTCTAGGGAGCGTAAGGCTTACACTTCGTTGCAATGGACCGTGATGACTCCGCCACTGCCACCAGGCATCTTGATCATGTTGTAGGCATGGTGAGAAGCAGTCATGAACTTGGCCAGCACGGGGTAGTCGAGGCTGTGACATTGAGCGGGAGGTTGATGCGTTCCACATTAAAGTTGATGAGCTCGGTGCAGTAGTTGTCGCGTGTCTCGAACGTGACGGAGAGGCGCACCTGCCCGATGGGTATGGTGGAACCGCCGGTTACCCGGAGGACGGCATGGTTGGCATCAACCTGTCATACGGCACCTAGAGCTGGGTGAATGTCTCTGTGGATATCACGTTCAGGACCACGCCTCCACCGATGAGGGTATTCGCAACCGTGATGTTGTTGACAATGGGAGTGTAGATCAGTGGGAGAGTGCCCATAGGCCTGGTGGAGACGGGGTGGTCACTGGCGTTGAAGGTGATGGCTTACTGGGACCACTTGAGCTTCGGTGATGGGACTCCAGGTCTGGCAGCTGCGACCTTGCGAGTGAGTAGCTTGAAGTGTCGGTTGGACGTCGGGGCTTGGGAACCACCAAGGATGCATGCTATGGCACCCTCGGCACTTGGTAACCCCTGAGGTCCTCGGCATGTCCTTTCTACTGGGGGTGCGGGTGCTGTTGTAGGGCGTTGTCTTGATGGCCCGCCGTAGTTATTGTTCTAGTGGTCACCTCCTCAGTTGCGTCCGCCTCGGCCGCCTTGCTCTCTGCCCGGCCTCCCCTTCCTCTGGCTGCTGCGCAGGTCACAAAGTTTCTTGAGCTCGTAGCAGTCGTTGGTAGGGTGGCCTGGCTTCTTGTGGAAGTGGCAGTAGGAGTTATGGTCCCACTCCCTTTCCCCATTCCCCTCGAGAGGGCTCTTCCGATCTGGCTCTACTACCAGGATGGTGGCGGTTGTGCATGAAACAATAAAAATGAAGTGTTTGGAAGAAACCTAAGATTTTTATTGATGAAGAAGGGGATGCCTTGGGCATCCCCAAGCTTTGATGCTTGTACTTCTTGAATATTTCTTGGGGTGACACGGGTGGCATCCCCAAGCTTGAGCTTTTGTCCATACTTCATCTCATCACATTATTCTTGCCTACACTTTAAAATTTCCTTCATACAAAACTTCACACAATCTTTATTAGCAACATTAGTGCACTCAGGATAATAAGTCTTCAGATTCAGTTTCAAAACAAGCAAAACATCCATTAAAACACAATATACTGTAGCAATTACTTTTAAAAGTTCAATTACTTGGCGAGAACTCAAGGAGAAAAAGATTAAGAGGCAAATGCAAATAATGGCAGAAATCTATCAAAACAGACCAGCAGGTACAAACTGGTTTTTTTGAAGACTTTATGTTGCTCAAAACGAAAAGTGTTAAACTAACTACAGTTAGATAACAACCTGGCGCAGAAGCTCAAAAAATTACATCTCAAACCGACGTACACAGATTTTTCACGAATTTTTACAGTGGAGCACAAAAATCTGTTTCGGGACAGCAACTTTCCCAAGTCTTCTCTCTCATGAGAGGTTATTCTTGGCACAACAACCACACAAAAATGATAAGGAGAGGTTATTACTGCAGCAATAACTTCCAAGACTCAACAAAAGAAAAACTTACTGAATAAAAATTTGGGTTATCTCCCAATAAGTGCTTTTCTTTAACGCCTTTGAGCTAGGCATAAGAAGCAAGATTCAAGTATTTTCAAATGAAGAAGCATTAAGAGAAAATTTTGTTTTAATAGGAGACGCAAAAGAAATCTTCTCTCTCTCTTCTAAGGGAAATGTTCTATACCTTTCTTGAGTGGTAATTGATATTTAATGGTGCCTTCTTTCATATCCATAATGGCACCAAGTGTTCTAAGAAAAGGTCTTCCCAAAATAATAGGACCAGAAGCATTGCATTCAACATGCAAAACATAGAAATCAATGAGGACATAGGTATTTTTAACCATAATAAGAACATCATCAATACTCCCCATGAGTTTCTTTTTAGCATTATCATCAAGTTGGACATCTAAATAACAATCTCCTAATGGTGGCAAATCAAGCATTTCATAAATCCTTCAATGCATAATAGAAACACTACAATCAAGATTACATAAAGCTTTGAGATCAAAATCATTCACTTTCATATTAATGATGGGTTCCCAACCATCTTTTAATTTCATAGGAATAGAAGCTTTATGTTTCAATTTTTCTTCTTTAATTTTTATGAGAGCATCAGTAATGTGTTTTGTAAAGGCCATATTCATAGCACTAGCATTAGGACTTTTATCAAGCTTTTGAAGGAACATAATTACTTCAGAAATATTGCAACCATCAAGATCAAAATCATAATTACCATTCAAGGTAGTAGAGCTATTGTTTCCCATATTTCGAAGAATTTCAGCATTTTTATTGGAAAAGGTTCCATTGGTTTTAGGCATTCTTGCAAAAGGAATGGGGACTTCATGTGGTTTGCTAGCATCGACATTAGTGGTGGTGATAGTACAAATACTACCGCTTCTAGCAATTTCATCTTCTCTTTCCCACTTAGCATGTAATTTAGCTAACAGTCTAACATTTTCATCAATTCTAACTTGTATGGCATTAGTAGAAGCAAAGGGATTTTCCATAGTTTTAGGTTTAGCAGCCATTTTATTAACAAAAGAGGATTGTGCTTCAGACAAAGATGATATATTGTTTTTAGCATCCAAAAGGTTTTCCTCAACAGTTTTATTGAAAGTAGTTTGTTTACTGATAAAATCCTTAAGCATGACTTCAAGTTTAGAGGGTGCACTTCAATTGTTGTTGTAGGAATTTCCATAAGCATTACCATTATTGGGACGATATGGCCTATAATTATTACTACCAAAATTGTTCCTATAGGCATTGTTGCTAAAATTATTACTTCTAATGAAGTTCACATCAACTTGCTCTTCTTGAGCAACCAAAGAGGCTAAGGGAACATGATTTGGATCAATATGAGCTTTCCCATTAACAAGAATAGACATAATAACATGAATTTTATCTCTCAAGGAGGAGGTTTCTTCAACAAAATTTACCTTCTTACCTCGTGGAGCTCTCTCATTATGCCATTCAGAATAGTTAACCATCATATTATCAAGGAGCTTTGTTGCAGCACTCAAAGTAATGGTCATAAAGGTACCTCCAGCAGCATAATCCAACAGATTTCTTGAAGAACAATTCAGTCCTGCATAAAAACTTTGGATAATCATCCAAGCAGTCAGTCCAAGAGTGGGGAAATTCTTTACCAAAGATTTCATTCTTTCACAAGCTTGAGCAACATGTTCATTATCAAATTGTTTAAATTTCATTATTTCACTTCTCATAGATATAATCTTTGCAGGATGATAGTATTTTCCAATAAAAGCATCTTTGCATTTAATCCAAGAATCCAATAAAAGCATCTTTGCAACCATTCTTTAGCTTTTCCTCCCAAGGAGAGAGGAAAAAATTTAAGCTTAATAATATCTCCATCTATATCCCTATGTTTTTGCATCTCACAAAGTTCAACAAAGGTATTAAGGTGAGCAGTAGCATCTTCAGTACCAAGTACCAGAGAATTGTTCTTTCATAACAAGATTGAGCAAAGTAGGTTTAATTTCAAAAAAAGCAGCTTCAGGAACAGGTGGAGCAATAGGTGTGCACATGAAATCATTGTTGTTGGTGCTGGTGAACTCACACAACTTAGTGTTTTCAATAGTAGTCATTTTTTGTGTTTTTAATATAAAGAAGCAAACTAGTACAACTATTTTTTGTGTGTTTTTTATAAAAGAAACAAGCAAACAGAGCAGAAATAAACTAAGCAAAACAAAATACAAAGTAAAGAGATTGGTTGTGAGGGACTCCCCTTGTGAAGATGTCCTTGACTCCCTGGCAACAACACTAGAAAAAGGCTTGATCGCTCAAGATATCTCGAGCTCGTTGGGAACCCCAAGAGGAAGGTATGATGAGCACAGAAGCAAGTTTCCCTCAATTATGAAACCAAGGTTATCGAACCAGTAGGAGCAAGGAAACAACCCCAAGGTATTGTTACCAACTTGGAATCCTACACAACACAACCATAGAATTTTTCTCCAACTTATAGTCAGGTTGTCAATCTCACCGGTTATGCTGAAAACAAAGGATTAAAGATATTGTGTGGAAGATAGTAATTGCTTGCAGAAAGTATACATTAAATTGTCAATAGTAGATGGTATATCAATGGTAAAAGAATGGACCAGGGTCCATAGTTCACTAGAGGTGATTCTCCTTAAGATAGATGACATGTTGGGTGAACAAATTACAGAGGGGCAATTGACAGACTCGAGAAATCATACCATGCATATACTAGTCATCTTGACTCCTATGAGATCTGATTAGGCATTACAACATTATACATAGACCATAATCCAACCGCATCTATGACTAATAATCCACCTTCAGGTTATCATCCGAACCCCCTACAGTATTAAGTGGCGAGCAACAGATAATTATATTAAGCAAAGTGTGTAAAGTACACAATACGATTGTCCCATGGACAAAGGATTGTTGTTTTCTCCCTAGTAGCAATAGCACATCTAGTACCTTACAGATTCCCGTCATTTCCCTAGATTACGAGAGGCATGAACCCACTATCTAGCATAAATACTCCATCTTGGAGTTGCTAGCATCTACTTGGCCAATATAGGTACTAACAACGGAAAGCATGCAAGATCACAAATAACATTGACATGATAGGATCAATAATCAATCTGAAATAGCATCTCAATATCCATCGGATCCCCGCAAACACAACATGTAAGATTACAAATAGATGGTCTTGATCATGAACGGAGCTCACAAGATCTAAACATGATAGCACAAACGAGGAGAACCAACCATCTAGCTACTACATGGACCCATAGTCCAGAGATGAACTACTCACGTATCACACCGGAGGCAATCATGGTGATGAAGAAGGCCTCCAGGGTGATCTCTCCCCTCCGACAGGGTGCCGGGAAGAGCTCCGGATCACCCTGATTTGGGGATCGAGATGCCGGCGACTACATACTCTTCCGTGGATTTCTGATTGGGTCTTTGATCGGGTACTTAGGGTTTTTGTCCCGAGAGGTTTTTATAGGCGGAAGGGCAAGGTTGATGGAGGCTCGAGGGGGCCACACCAGGTGGAGGCGCGCCTAGGGATGGCCACGCCACCCTATGGTGTGGCTGCCTCGTGGCCCCTCTCCGTATCCCCTCCAGACTCCGTGTTGCCTCGGGTAAAATATTGACTTTGGCTTTTGTCCGGTCCAATTCCGAGAATATTTCCTTACTAGATTTTCTGAAACAAAAAACAACAGAAAACAGGCAACTGGCACCGTGGCATCTTGTTAATAGGTTAGTTCCAAAAAATGTATAAAAATACCCCAAAGTGTGGACTAAACATAAGAAATAGATACTAAACAAGCATGGAACATCAAAACTTATAGATACGTTTACGACGTATCAATTAGTCAAACTCAATTTATCATAAACCAGAATCAAAGTGAGTTTAATAATTTGTTGTAGTCATTGTCATCAATTTATTACCTTACGCTTAGTTTTAATTGAGATAATAGAACTATAGAATTCTAGATATCTACTTTATGAACTGGTATTGTTTTGAGTGTCAATTTAATGTTTAAAGTCCTATTGCAAACTTTCAGCAAACTCCATCTACTCCATGAGGTTTAATAAGTAGTATTAAATTAAGAGTAACAATTCCAATGTTACTATCTAAAGTATCATGTTTGCCTCCATGATTCTTGATATTTAAAAGTTGTTTTAATATCGAGGTTATCTAGGAGCTGAAAGAATTGGTTTAAAAACCGTCGTGTGTGGAAGATATTATGATATCTGAAACAATGTTTATGGTTGCAATGTGATAGGGTATAATTTGGCAAAATACATATTCTCATATTATATGAGAATTTGCGAAGGTTGGAGACGCTAGACGTCCTAATCTCCCAAAAAGGTTTTGGGAACTGACATTATACTCCCAATTCGTCCTTATAGGCTATAGTAGCTTGATCATGAAAGGTGTCATGATAAGGATGAATAGAAGATGTAGGTAAAATATTTACTACACTAATAGATTACTAAAGGATGGATTTTGAAAGAACGCCAAACATTGGATGATGGTGATAAACTTCAAAGTGCAAGTTCAAAGGTATTAGTATTTGATTATACACGCTTTGGACTATGTGTCATATGTATGGTGCCACTATTTATGTTGATATATTCTTCTAAAAGGAAAAGCAAATACTGAAAGAGAATCTATAAAATATTTGGTAGAAAATAAAAGACTGGAAATGTCTAGCTAAGGTATATAGATGATATACATGTTATGGTTGTATTCATTGCTTGTTAAACAATGTCGTCCTTGGGTATTGGATACCGAATTGGTTGGTATGAAATGTCATACAAAACAAGGCAATTCACGAACTACAATGGCCTAAGTAACTAGCAAGATATGTGATGATGTTCATCGAAAACAAATAAAGTGTTATTGTGTTGATCGTTAACATCAAAGCTTGCCTTCAAGATTTGTTTAAATAATTGTTATTTTGTTCCGATATTATGAGAACAATGGTTGTCCAAGTAGTTACCGTATTCCATAAAAGATGGATGAACTTTTACAAGTCTAGTTGTAGAAATCACGTCCATAAGACTAATGCTAAAATGTCACAAGACAAACGATTGAAAGATCACTTATGAAGTGGCATCACCGTTTAAATTATATTGGAAAGAAAACATGAAGAAACTCCATGTTGATGGATTTTTGGAGTCTTTGATTTTGATCAATTGACGCTTGTGAGACTTTCCTCGAGATAATTGAAACTCCATTCATAGGCCAAAGAGGAATGTATATAGTCCATTATATGTAGCCATGTGTGATGGATATTTCGACTCATAATCTTTCTCCAAAAAATTGAGTGAATATATTTGTATATTTACTTAATAAGGATGAAGTATGAAACATTTGAAAATTGTTCAAAGACTTTCAAGATGAAGTGGAAAATCATTGTAACAAGAAAATGAAGAATTTATGTTTCGGTCATAAAGGATGATATTTGAGGTACATGTTTAGCAAAACACTAAAGATTTGAGGAATTGTTCCATGGATTTGCATTTCCCGATAAAACATAGGAGTATGGTATGTTTGAGAGATCAAATCAAACCTTGTTTTTCATGGTAAGATCAAATGTGTCATTTATAAAACTGCCATTATGTTTTAGGGATTAAAGCTTTAGAGACTACCGATTTTACACTAAAAAGAGCACCATCGTGATCCGTTGAAATGACACCATAAAGGTTATGGTTTGCGATAAAACCCGAGTTGTATTTTCTTAAATTTTGGTATGCTATGCATACGAAAAATGTTTACAACCAAAGTCGGATAAGCACGTCTTTGTAGGTTATCCCAAAGTATTTGTTGGGTATTCCTCGACAACACCGAAGACAAAACGTTTGTCACTTGGAACATGAAGTTTCTTAAAAGAAGGATTTTTTCACAGAAGTTAAGTGGGAGGACAATAGAACTTTGATTAAGTTGATGAACCTAAGCAACATGTGCTAAGTAGCACAGCGCCGAAAAGTATCTCGGAGGCGGCTAAAATGCTTACGGCTCCCGTGATTGCAAAGGTTGTGATCTCGGAGATTAGAGTTCCTATTGAACCATGTGGGCCGATAAGAATCAAATAGTAGGATTTTAAACAGAAGTCATTATTATCTTGACAATGATGAACTGACTGCATGCAAAGAAGCGATGATGGGCCTTGACTCCATAAAATGACTAGAAGTCATAAAATCCGTGATAGTATCCATACACGAGAAATCAAGTTTCTGAACTTAGAAGACCCTCTGGAAAGGCGTGAAGCCTATTGGTCATGTTTGGATCTATAAAAAATAGACATGGATGTTTGACATCTATGAAATAGTCGACATGTCAGAAACAAGTTTACGATAATGTCCAAGGAGTTGACTATGAAATGATTTGATCTTTCATAGCAATATTTAGTCTTGATGGATTAATGTAGCAACCACTACATATAATTTTGTATATGGTAGTTGAACAAACAAAACAATGTTCTTCTAATAGAATGGTTACCTAGGACGTGTAAATGATACGGTCGGAAGGGCTTTGTTGATTGATGGCTCAAAATATGTAGAGCTTGTTGGGAAACCCAAAAGGAAGGTATGATGATCATAGTAGTAAGTCTTCCCTCAGTTATGAAACCAAGGTTATGGAACTAGTAGGAGTAAGGAAACAACTCCAAGGTGTTGCTAACAACTTGGAATCCTGCACAACACAACCATAGAACTTTGCCCCAACTTATAGTGAGGTTGTCAATCTCACTAGTTTTGCTGAAAACAAAGGATTAAACGTATAGTGTGGAAGATAGTAATTGCTTTTAGAATGTAAACAGTAAACGGTAAACAGTAGATGGTATATCAATGGTAAAGTAATGGACTGGGGTCCACGGTTCACTAGAGGTGTTTCTCCTTGAGATAATAGCTTGTTGGGTGAACAAATTACAGTCGGGCAATTGACAGATTGAGAAAGCATAACAATGCATATACTAGACATATTGACTCCTACGAGATTTGATTGGGCATTACAACATAATACATAGACCGTAATCCACCTTCAGGTTATCATCCAAACCCCTTCCAGTATTAAGTTGCAAGCAACAGATAATTGCATTAAGCAAAGTGTGTAAAGTGAACAATACAATTGCCCCATGGACAAAGGATTGTTGTTTTCTCCCTAGTAGCAATAGCACATCTACACCTTAGAGATTTCTATCACTTCCCCAGATTACTAGAGGCATGAACCTACTATCGAGCATAAATACTCCCTCTTGGATTTGCAAGCATCTACTTGGCCAAGATAGCTACTAACAACAGAGAGCATGCAAGATCACAAATAACATAGACATGATATAATCAATAATCAACCTGACATAGTATCTCAATATCCATCGAATCCCCGCAAACACAACATATGGGATTACAAATAGATGATCTTGATCATGAACGGAGCTCACAAGATCTAAACATGATAACACAAAGGAGGAGAACCAACCATATAGCTAATGTATGGACCCATAGTCGAAGGGTGAACTACTCACACATCACTCTGAAGGCAGGCATGGTAATGAAGAAGGCCTCTAGGATGATCTATCCCCTCCGTCAGGGTGCCAGGAAGAGCTTTGGATCCCCCAATCTAGGGATGGAGATGGCGGCGGCTACAGACTCTTTCATGGATTTCTGATTGGGTGTTTAAGGTTTTCATCTTGGGGTGCTTTTATAGGCGAAGAGGCAAGGTTGGTGGCCGCCCGAGGGGCCCACACCATGGGGCGGCGCGCCTAGGGGTGGATGCGCTAGCCCTAGGTGTGGCCACCTCGTGGCCCCACTTCGGCTGCCCTCCGGACTCCATGTTCCTTTTGGTAAAATATTGACTTTGGCTTTTGTCCCATCCAATTCCGAGAATATTTCCTTACTAGCCTTTCTGAAACCAAAAATAGCAAAAAAACAGGCAACTGGCACTTTGGCATATTGTTAATAGGTTAGTTCTAGAAAATGTATAAAAATACCTCAAAGTGTGAACAAAACATTAGAAAGTTGATATAAAACAAGCATGGAGCAACGAAAATTATAGATATGTTTATGACGTTTCAAGCATCCCCAAGCTTAACTCTTGCTCGTCCTCGAGTAGGTAAGTGATAAAAAGAATAATTTTTGAGGTGACATGAACTATCACAATCTTGACCAAGGTATTTGTAAAGCATTGATAGCTGGGATCAAAGTACTCTAAACATGAGCATGAAAGATACAGATCTAACAATAAGACATAGCAACTATGTTGTAACATGAAAAGGTACAAACAAACGATCATGAATAACAATGCATTGAAAGACATTTGTTTGTTTCACATATAGAAAACATAATAAGAGTGGTATTCAGCTTGTCCCTCATGGTATAGCAAAACATAAATGCATAGGACACCTTTAAAGTTCATAAGGGTGACTAGATACAAATAATTTAAGAACAAGAAATACCAAAGTTATGAATCAATCAACAAGTTTTGGGACAATGCACATTAAACTAAGAACGACCACTATGCTCTCTCAATTGGTGGATAAAGATTGAAGATGGAGACTCAACATAAAAGTAAAAAGAAAGGCCCTTCACAGAGGGAAGCAGGGAGTTCAAGTTTCATAAAGAGCTTCCAAAAATTATGGTACTTATTAGCTTTCGGCTCTCATTGCCCCTATCATAAGCATCTTGAGGTGATTAAGGTTAAAGTCACACAATATGAAGATATGCTTGACAAGTTATAAGTTGAAAATCTCATGCCCCTTGCTTGCGAGTACCAAACCTCATGCTACTCAACTTTAGTCACAAGTAAGTTCTTGTCATTGTAAGTACATGTGTATCATGGAGAACCGCCAACGGGATACCCCTTGCCCCATGACACAGGAGCTATCCCATATCAAAATGACAAGGCAACAGACAATGAGCATCTCAGCGATCTTTTTATTTTCCATCTACATAGGTTTTTATTGAGGATGCTTCACAGAATGCTCACTATGGTTATGCTGCAAGTTTCCACCATGATTAGGCATGGCTTAGGCTATCCACCCTGGCATTTCTCTAACACACATACAAACTCCATGAGCTTACAAGCTCCCCTTTTATTTCACACTGCCAGGATCCATAAACAAAAGAACATGATATCAACTGAATAATAAGTGCAATGTTGAAAGCGTTCCCCATGGTACATGGTTCTACTAATTCACAAGTTATAAAGTGCAAGCATATAAGCAACATAGATGGACATGATGGTTCAAGTATATTAAGTGCAAGAAAATAAAGTGTGCCATCAAGTTTGTGAAAGCTTTAATCACTAATTTTCACATAACAAGTTTAATTTGGAAGGTAGATAAAAATATGAATATACTTGGAATGCTGTAAAACATCATGCATAGGAATTTATAGTGGACTCTTTGGAATAACTTGGTTTTCTTGGGGGTTGGATGCATGAGTGGAACTCATACTTGGTGCAGGTGGAGGCTAGCAAAAGAACCGGAGCGACCAACTAACAGAGCAATAATGGACATAATCATACAAAGCGATACAACATTATTAATTAAAGAATAAAGTTATATTACAAGTCAAAAAATAAATGATCATCGAGGCTAAGGTGACTGGTTCATAGTCTTAACATGGTGTAAGCATGTGCCAAGTCAACCCAAATAAAGCATCAAAGGAGAATACCACAATATTATGATTTTGTATGCTAAAACAACGCATGATTCTTTCAAGGCACATTAAGAAATCTCAATTGTTTTGAACAAGTAATGCTATAGCAATAATCACTAAGCATAAAGTCAAAGAAACATCAAACATGACATGATAAAGTCTAGGCCACAGTCAAAACAAGCTCCTTTTGTACCACTTATAAGCATGAAACTTCCTACTCTTTTCCAACACCAATCAACTTATTTGAAACAACATATGCATGCGGGGGTATAACCAATTTATTTAAAAAAACCAAACAAAATAAAACTAAAAACAAAAACAAAGATGCTCCAAGAACCACACAATTTTGCATGAGACAATAAAAATAAAGTGTTTTGGAAGAAAACCTGAGATTTTTATTGATGAAGAAGGGGATGCCTTGGGATTCCCAAGATTTGACGCTTGTACCTCTTGAATATTTCATGGGGTGACACGGGTGGCATCCACAAGCTTGAGCGTTTTTCCATACTTCATCTCATCACATTATTCTTCCCTACACTTGAAAATTTCCCTCATACAAAACTTCACACAATCTTCATTAGCAACATTAGTGTATTCAAGATAATAAGTCTTTGGGTTTAGTTTCAACACAAGTAAAACTTCCATTAAAACACAAGATAATGTATCAGTTCCTTCTAAAAGCTCAAGTGATCAAAGAGAACTCAAAGAGAAAGAGATTAAGATGCAAATGCTAATAATGGCAGAAATCTGTCAAAACAGACCAGCAGGTAAAAACCGATTTTTTCGAAGATGTTCTGTTGCTCAAATCGAGACGTGCTAAACTAACTCAAGTTAGATAATAACCTGGGGCATAAGGATAGAAAATTACAGCTCAATCCGGCGCACAGGGGTTTTTCACGATTTTTTATAGTGAAGCACAAAAATCTGTTTCGGGACAGCAACTTAACCAAGTCTTACTTCTCTCTCGTTGGAGATAATTCTTGGCACAAAAAACACACAAAAAGGATAAGGAGAGGTTATTACTGAGGCAATAAGTTCCAAGACTCAACGAAAGAAAACCTTACTGACAGTAAAAACAATTTGGGTTATCTCCCAATAGTGCTTTTCTTTAACGCCTTTCACCTAGGCATAGGAGCAAGATTCAAGTATTTTCGAATGAAGAAGCATTAAGATCAAATTTTGTTTTAATCGGAGAGGAAAAAGGTGTCTTATCTCTCTTCCTGGGGAAGTGTTCTATACCTTTCTTGAGTGGGAATTGATATTTAATGGTGCCTTCCTTCATATCATTAATGGCACCAATAGTTCTAAGAAAAGGTCTTCCCAAAATAATAGGACAAGAAGCATTGCATTCAACATCCAAAACATATAAATCAACGGGGACATAGGTATTGTTAACCATAATAAGAACATCATTAATACTCCCCATGAGTTTCTTTTTAGCATTATCATCAAGTTGGACATCTAAATAACAATCTTCCAATGGTGGAAAATCAAGCATTTCATAAATCTTTCTAGGCATAATAGAGACACTAGTACCAAGATCACATAAAGCTTTGAGATCAAAATCATTCACTTTCATATCAATGATGGGTTCCCAACCATCTTCTAATTTCCTAGGAATAAAAGCTTTATGTTTCAATTTTTCTTCTTTAATTTTTATGAGAGCATCTATAATGTGTTTCGTAAAGGCCATATTCATAGCACTAGCATTAGGACTTCTAGCAAGCTTTTGTAGGAACATAATTACTTCAGAAATATTGCAACCATCAAGATCAAAATCAAAATTACCATCCAAGGTAGTAGAACTATTGTTTCCCATATTTCGAAGAATTTCAGCATTTTTATTGGGAAAGGTTCCATTGGTTTTAGGCATTGTTGCAAAAGGAATGGGGACTCCATGTGATTTGCTAGCATCAACATTGGTAGTGGTATTAGTACAAATACTACTATTTCTAGCAATTTCATCTTCTCTTTCCCACTTAGCATGCAATTCAGCTAATAGTCTAACATTTTCATCAATTCTAACTTGTATGGCATTAGCAGCGGCAAAGGGGTTTTCCGTAGTTTTAGGTTTAGAAGCCATTTTATTAATCAAAGAGGATTGTGCTTCAAGATGATTTTTCAGCATTCGAAAGTTTTCCTCAACAGTTTTATTGAAAGAAGTTTGTTTACTAATAAAATCCTTAAGCATGACTTCAAGTTCAGAGGGTGCTCTTCTATTGCTGTGGTAGGAATTACCATTATTAGGAGGATATGGCCTATACTTATTACGACCAAAATTGCTCCTATAGGCATTGTTGCTAAAATTATTATTTCTAATGAAGTTCCATCAACTTGCTCTTCTTGAGCAACCAAAGAGGCTAAGGGAACATGATTTGGATCAATATGAGCTTTTCCATTAACAAGCATAGACATAATAACATCAATTTTATCACTCAAGGAGGAGGTTTCTTCAACAAAATTTACCTTCTTACCTTGTGGAGCTCTCTCTTAGTGTGCCATTCAGAATAGTTAACGATCATATTATCAAGGAGCTTTGTTGCAGCACCCAAAGTAATGGTCATAAAGGTACCTCCAGAAGAAGAATCCAATAGATTTCTTGAAGAATAATTCAGTCCTGCATTAAAAGTTTGGATAATCATCCAAGCAGTCAGTCCATGAGTAGGGAAATTCTTTACCAAAGATTTCATTCTTTCCCAAGCTTGAGCAACATGTTCATTATCAAATTGTTTAAATTTCATTATTTCACTTCTCATAGATATAATCTTAGCAGGAGGATAGTATTTTCCAATGAAAGCATCTTTGCATTTAATCCAAGAATCAATACTATTTCTAGGTAGGGATAGCCACCATTCTTTAGCTTTTCCTCTCAAAGAGAAAGGAAACAATTTAAGCTTAATAATATCTCCATCCATATCCCTATGTTTTTGCATCTCATAAAGTTCAACAAAGTTATTAAGGTGAGCAGGAGCATCATCAGTACCAGCACCAGAGAATTGTTCTTTCATAACAAGATTAAGCAAAGCAGGTTTAATTTCAAAGAAAGCAGCTTCAGGAACAGGTGGAGCAATTGGTGTGCACATGAAATCATTGTTGTTTGTGCTAGTGAAGTCACAACTTAGTGATTTCAAGAGTATTATTTTTTTGTAAGATTAAAGCAAGCTAACAGAAATACAAACTGAAATAGGAACTAAATTTTTTTGTTTTTTGGTAAAAGAAGCAAACCAGAACAACTATTTTTTTGTCTTTTTGATAAAAGAAACAAGCAAACAAAGCAAAAATAAACTAAGCTAAACAAAAACAAAGTAAAGAGATTGGTTGTGAGAGACTCCCCTTGCAAGAATCTTCTTTCTCCCTGAAAAGTGATTGACGAGGAGGAAGAGATTGAAGTTGTCCTTAACTCCCCGACAACGGTGCCAGAAAAAGTGCTTGATGGCTCAAAATATGTACAGCTCATTGGGAACCCCAAGAGGAAGTAATGATGAGCACAGTAACAAGTTTTCCCTCAGTTATGAAACCAAGGTTATGGAACCAGTAGGAGTAAGTAAACAACTACAAGGTGTTGCTAACAACATGGAATCCTGCACAACACAACCACAGAACTTTGCCCCAACATATAGTGAAGTTGTCAATCTCATTGGTTTTGCTGAAAACAAAGGATTAAACGTATAGTGTGGAAGATAGAATTTTCTTTCAGAAAGTAAATAGTAAACGGTGAACAGTAGATGGTATTTCAATGGTAAAGGAATGCACTGGGGTCCAAAGTTCACTAGAGGTGTTTCTCCTTAAGATAATAGCATGTTGGGTGAACAAATTACAGCGGGGCAATTGACAGATTGAGAAAGCATAACAATGCATATACTAGACATCTTGACTCCTATGAGATTTGATTGGGCATTACAACATAATACATAGACTGTAATCCAACTGCATCTATGACTAATAATCCACCTTCAGGTTATCATCCGAACCCCTTCCAGTATTAAGTTGCAAGCAACAGATAATTGCATTAAGCAAAGTGTGTAAAGTAAACAATACAATTGCCCCATGGACATGTTTTCTCCCTAGTAGCAACACCAGATCTACAACCTTAGAGATTCCAGTCACTTCCCTAGATTACTAGAGGCATGAACCTACTATCGAGCATAAATACTCCCTCTTGGAGTTGCAAGAATCTACTTGTCCAAGATATCTACTAACAACGGAGAGCATGCAAGATCACAAATAACATAGACATGATAGAATCAATAATTAATCTGACATAGTATCTCAATATCATCGGATCCCTGCAAACACAACATATGGGATTACAAATAGACGATCTTGATCATGAACGGAGCTCACAAGATCTAAACATGATAGAACAAAGGAGGAGAACCAACCATCTAGCTACTATATGGACCCATAGTCCAAGGGTGAACTACTCACGCATCACTCTGAAGGCAGGCATGGTGATGAAGAACGCCTCCAGGATGACCTCTCCCCTCCGGCAGGGGGCCGGGAAGAGCTTCGGATCCCCCATGATCTAGGGATGGAATGGTGATGGTTACATACTCTTCCATGGATTTCTGATCGGGTGTTTAGGTTTTTCGTCTTGGGGTGCTTTTATAGGCGAAGAGGGGAGGTCGGCGGCCGTCCGAGGGGCCCACACCAGGGGGCAGCGCGCCTAGGGGGAGGCCATGCCAGCCCTAGGTGTGGCCACCTCGTGGCCCCACTTCGACTGCCCTCCGGACTCCATGTTCCTTTTGGTAAAATATTGACTTTGGCTTTTGTCCCGTCCAATTCCAAGAATATTTCCTTACTAGCTTTTCTGAAACCAAAAACAGCAAAAAACAGGCAACTGGCACTATGGCATCTTGTTAATAGGTTAGTTCCAGAAAATGTATAAAAATACCTCAAAGTGTGAACAAAACATAAGAAAGTTGATATAAAACAAGCATGGAGCATCAAAAATTATAGATACGTTTATAACGTATCATTGATTTAGAGGATGCTAAAAGGGCGTGCAAACTTCGATGGTTGAAGTGAGCATAGCGGAGTTGGAATCTTCACCGTGATGAAAATGTTAAAAAAAGTTTAATTTCATCAAAGACGATGAAGATGCTTGAATTTGCAAGAAATTAAGTGGGAGTGCTGAGACATATTTCTAATACATTGTGTAGCATACATGGTGTTGATTGTAAATGATGTATCTTTTATTGACACAAGTTAAGAATTTCAATAAAATTGGATTTCGATGAAATACTTGGGCAAAATCGGAATGTTTTGCATGGATGTCTATATGGATAGATTGAAATGCTAATATGGTTGTGCTAGACGTACATATATGAGATACTGAAAGGGTTCAATATGGAAACGACGAGAAAGGATCTTGCCGCATGGAAAGGGTTGAATCAAGATTCCAGTGTATTCAGACTTGGTAAGTGAAATGAGATTCAAGTGTTTTGACACTTGGTGAGTGAAATCACCGGAATATTTTGACCAATAATGTAGACCATGATATGTACATATCCAGATATGTCCTATGCTCTAAATGTTATAAGCACATACCAGAATGATTGATAAGATGATCATTGGGCGATAGTAGAGATATTCTTATGAGCTTTGGAATAATTAAGAATATATCATGTATAAGTGACAAATAGTTCATTATAAAGTGTATATTGATAATAGTTTGTAACAAGATACAAATTAAATTTATCTCAATTTAAACTATGGGTAGCACAATGTAATGGAAAGGAGGTTCCATGATGGATTTGGATGAGTTCCAAAGTTGATACATTGTGATGGATACTACAACAAAAGGGTACGTATATGATTGCTATAGTAGCAATAAAGGAGGGAATTTGGTTAAGAAGTTCATTATCAAACTAGGTGTGATTCACAGTTGGCTAGTACTATGAAGATATATTGTGTGACAATTATATCAACATGTTTTAACTCAAAGGAACTAAAGGTCTCACCAAAGGACTAAAGTTATACAATGCCATCTCATTAGAGAAAGAGTGATGCATAGAGACGCAAAGACATGCAAATACATGTGGACCTGAAATTGTCATATCCGGAGATTATGTTAACCACGCGTATATACAACACCATAAAGCCATAGGTGTTGAATCCGTAAGTTTATAGACTAGATTATTTACTCTAGTGCAAGTGGGAGACTGAAGGGAATATACCCGAGAGGCCATAATAAAGTGGTTATTATCTTATTCCTTGTTTGTGACAAATGTTTATTTTGCATGCTATAATTGTATTAATTGGAAATTTTAATACATGTGTGTTTAATAAACAAATAAAGGATTCCTAGCAATGCCTCTCTTATAAACTAGCTCGTTGATTAACAAAATGATCAAGCTTGTCTGATCATGGACATTGGATGTTGTTAATAACATGGTCATAACATTGGTGAATGATGTGATGAACATTCATCTGAAGTATAGCATTATGATCAAAGTCATTGTGTTTATATTGCTATAGCATCATACGAAGTAATATTAGTCCTTAGACCATGAGATCATGTTAATTGCTAAGACCGGAAGAGTACTTTGATAACATCAAACATCACACCATAACAAGGTGACTATAATGGTGGTTTGGGTACTCTGAAAGTGTTATGTTGAGGCTCATGGATCAAGAATGGAATTTGTCCATTCCGATGACGGATAGATATACTCTGGGCCCTCTCGGTGATATCACATTAGTTAGCTTGCAAGCAAGTGATGTGATCACTAGAATGTTATATCACGGGAACGAGAAAATGGTGCATGTCTGCAACGAGATCAAACTAGGTATGGAGATACCGATGATCGAATCTCGGACATGTAATATATCGCGAGACAAAGGGATTTAGTTATGACGTTAAAGGTTCACACGATCACTAGAGTCATCGTTGAATGTGTGGGAGTCAGTACAGATCCCCAGGTCCCGCTACTGATTATTGACTGGAGAGGGGTCTCGATCATGTCTGCATTATTCTCGAACCGTAGGGTGACACACTTAAGGGATACCGACACCATTTGGAGCAAATAAAATACCAGAGAAAGATTATGAAAGCACTAGAATTGTTTCGATGGACACCGAAATTGTTTTGGGTGAAATTGCTAAAATTGGTTCTGCATGTGATATCGAAATGTTGCAAGGGGTTTTATGTGAATGTTTGTTAATTAAAGTAATTAACAAAAATTCTGAATAAAATAAATAAAAGTGTTTTATTTAAAGAGAAAAATACATTTAATTTAGTGGACATTAAATGCAAGTGAGTGCAGTTAAAATTTATGTGAGTGGGCTTAGTGGAAGCTCCACCCACATGGCCATGGGGCAGTGCCCCACACCCTATAAAAGGATCCACATGGCTCCTCTCCTCTAGCACCACCTCCTCGCGAAGGTTCTCTTCCCCCTCTAGCTATTCCCCATGGTCTCGGATTAGCGAGATACATGTTCTCGGTGGCTTTTTCTAGAATGATTTGCTTCTTCCGCTGCTTTGCTGGAGCAAGTACTCAGAGGTTGTCAGGGTATCGGATGTGCGTGAGATCACAGATGCACCGATGCTTTGCGGTGTTGGACTTGTTGGTGCTGGACCTGCTGGAGTTGGTGGTGCTGGACCTGCTGGACTCGCTGGACTTCATCATGATCTTGAGATCGGCAAGTGTATGACTATATCAACCACGAAATCAGTTTCGTTAACAATGCTTTGTCAATCTTCAAGGATATGTTCTCTATGGATGTATATCCACCCGTTGATTGTATCTAGGTAGATAGATCTTGGTGCTTAGATGTTCACATTGAAGGAATTTTTTTGTTTTCTATGTTGTGAACCCAACAAAATACAATATCAAGTAAAAACCAAAGTGGAATAGAGGTTCAAACCCTAATCTTACAAGTATGAATCTCTCTCTCTCTCAGTACAAGTGGGAATGATGGTGAAGTTTATGATCGAGAGGTTGGGGATTGTTAAAGGATGAGGTGGTATTCTTCTCCTTCTTCAAATCTGATCTCCTCTATCCTGGTTCTGTTTGCGGTGGTTGTGTTCGTATTTTGTCACCCTCTCCTTCACGAAAGTTGCTTGTATTGATATAACAGAGGCAAATGAGAGTAGTACGAGCGGGCCGTATGGGTGGCCTCCAACCGTACATGTGATCATTAACGGCGTTGGATGCCTTGAATGAAAGAGTCTTCAATTAGGGATTTGATCATTTAGGTGTAATTACCCCATAATTGCTCTCAGATTTTCCAGAAGTGTTCAATACCTGAATACCAATACAATAAAACAAGGTTTCTCTAACTTGTGATGTTAACATTAGTTGAAAGAACAAAATCAAAGAAACCTGGTGAAAAACAAGGGAAAATCCTCAATAGAAAGTGCCAAAATTTGGAGCTATCATCGCTGACTACCAGCGACCGCCGAAAGCCTTTCAGGTCTGATGTCATCATTTGGGCAACGCGGGGGCACATGATCGGGTGAGCACTGCCTCGTAGGCTCCCCGTCCTCCTACACCTGCATCTCTATAGCGCGTGAGTGCTACGCCAAGGGAGGCTCTACGCTCGTGGGTTATTCTGATGAGGTATTCCTCTCTAGTGCGGTAGTTCTAGCGGACCCCCTACCAGATGAGGGTTAGTTATGCTTCTTCTTAATGTTGTTGCTCTACCCTTCGTCCGGTGGCGCTAGTACAGGTAGTGGAGCCGTTGACACCTCAAGTGGATCCTCCTGAGCTTTGAGGCATGGTGTCCGGTTCTTATGACGAAGTTGTCGATGCAAATCTCCCCCGAGGCGCCCCCTACCTAGCACGCCAGATGTCGTGTATTGATTTTCAACACCTGGGATGGGGTGTAGGGTTTCCGCAGCAATAACAAAAAAAATACTATGCAGGAACACCCTGAAAGCCCTAGCATCTATCTAGAAGTAATGCAGTAACAGAGAAAGATAGCGGTAGCATACCCTTGAAGACCGATAGAGCATTACACTCATGCAGGAGCATAGATGATGTAGTCGTACCCTTTCGACCTCAAGGTCGCGAAGCTCCTCGCATGTCACCCATGAAGGGAATATGCTCGAGAGGCAATAATAAAATGGTTATTATCTTATTCCATGTTTATGATAAATGTTTATTTTTGCATGCTATAATTATATTAATTGTAACGTTAATACATGTGTGTTTAATAAACAAAATACAAAGTTCATAGTAATGCCTCTCATATAAACTAGCTCGTTGATTAACAAGATGACCAAAGTTTCCTGATCATGGACATTGGATGTTGTTAATAACAAGGTCACAACATTGGTGGAATGATGTGATGAACATTCATCCAAAGTATAGCATTATGATCAAAGTCATTATGTTTATAGTGCTATAACATCATACGAAGTAATCCTAGTCCTTAGACCATGAGATCATGTTAATCACTAACATCGAAAGAGTATCTTGATAACATCAAACGCCACACCGTAACAGGGTGACTATAAAGGTGGGTTTCGTGCTACGAAGGTGTTATGTAGAGGCTCATGGATCAAGAGTGGGATTTGTCCATCCTGATGATGGATAGATATACTCAGGGCCCTCTCGGTGATATCACATTGAAATAGCTTGCAAGCAAGTATTGTGATCACTAGAATGTTATATCACGGGAACGAGAAAAGAGTGCATGTCGATAACAAGATCAAACTAGGTATTGAGATACCGATAATCGAATCTTGGACATGTAATATATCGCGAGACAAAGGGATTAAGTTACTAGCGTTAAAGGTTCACACGATCACAAGAGTCATCGTTGAATGTGTGGGAGTCAGTATGGATCACCAGTTCCCGCTGTTAATTATTGATTGGAGAGGGATCTCGATCATGTCTGCATTATTCGTGAACCTTAGGGTGACACACTTAAGGGATACCGACACCATTTAGGAGCAAATATGTTTTAGATAAAGATTATGAAAGCGCTGGAATCATTTCGATGGAAACCAGAATTATTTCGGGTGAAATTGATGAAACTGGTTCTGCATGTGATATTGAAATGTTGTACGGAGTTTTATGTGAATGTTTGTTAATTAAAGTAATTAACAAAATTATGAATAAAATAAATAAAACTATTTTATTTAAATAGAAAATGCATTTAATTTGGTGGACATTAAATGCAAAGTGAGTGGAGTTGAAATTGATGTGAGTGGGCTTAGTGGAAGCTCCACCCACATGAATGAGGGAGAGGTGGGGGCACCCACCATGGCCGGCCAGCCATGGCCTTGGGGCTACGACCCATTCCCTATAAAAGGAGCCCCATGGCTCCTCTCCTCTTTCCCCACCTCCTCGTGAAGGTTCTCTTCTCCCTCTAGTTATTCCCCATGGTCTCGGATTAGCGAGATACATGTTCCTAGTGGCTTTATCTGGAAAGGAGTTGTTGCTTCCGCTGCATCCTGGAGTGAGGAGGCGGAGGTTGTTCGGTTGACCGGACATGTGCGCGATCACGGATGCACCGCTACTTTGCGGTGATGGACTTAATGGTGCTAGACCTGATGGTGCTGGAACTGCTGGACTAGAAGGACATCATCACGATCTTGAGATCGGCAAGTGTATGACTACATCATCCACGAGTTCCATCTCGTTAACAAATCTTTGTTGTCTTCGAGAGTATGTTATCTATGGATGTATATCCACCCGTTGCTTGTATCTAATAGATATATATTGGTGTTTAATAGTTACCATCATAGGAAATTTTTTGTTTTCTATGCTGCAAACCCAACAATCCCTTGTCTATGTCCTTGTATGATGGCACATAAGCTTCAATATCCCCACCGAGTTATCACATGCATACGATGCATTGCGATGACTCCCAAACTCCTTGATCCCTGTTGGGGTTGCCGAAGTAGACCTTCTGGCGAAATCACTGCAACACAACAGCGTGCCGCAAATGCGTCGACTTTTCGCAGACAGTCCTTTCCTTGGGACCATGCCATGACAAAGGCAACTGGAGAGAGAGGGGGACAGTATTCCAACCAAAGGGATAAATCAATTTATTGTATGTATGTAATCCCCCCATGGGCACCACTTTATATAGGGGAAGGGAGGTGTGCCCTCCCCTTTAGGTGCCCCATGTGGGACTAAATAATAATGAAAATGGAGAAAAGGACATGGGATAGCCAGACGGGCCTAGGGAGGCTAGCCCAGGAACCAGAACAGCCAACTGGTTGAAACCCGGGTGGGCTAGTGATACCTTTGATCCGGATTACAGATGTAGTATAACTTATTTTTCCCTAGTAGACCAAGGTTTATCGAATCCTCGGGAAGCAAAGCGTAGTTAAGTTACTTTAACAGACCTTCGGGAGTTTTAGAATCCTTTTGTGTTTTTACCGGACCAAGAGTTTGCATCTTTTTGTTGTTGTCGATGATGGAGAGAGAGGACCTAGGACGTTCAGTTTCACCTGTAGCTGTGCAAAACATCTAATGGGAATAAAATATATAAATAAAGTATGCATGTAACTGTTAGAGCAAGATAAATTATATGTGGGCAGTGCATCCATAATTGATATTGCCTCTGCAACCGCTTATAGCAATAACCTACTAGTCACATCCATAGAATAAAGAGAACTAATGATATGCATAGTGATGTCATCGTTAATCCCTCACATACAGCCGTACTACCCTTTATGTTACTAGGGTTCCCAACATGTAGATTAGTCATTACTCATACTTCATATACCTGGCTCAATCCTTGGGGTCTTGGGTACCTGACAAGTCCCTAGATGGAGGGAAGAGAGGGTATAATAATCATCATGTCATACAAACTAATACATGATCCCATCTATGATAAATAACATGCACAAAAAGCTACATGGCTAGGACGAAGCCCTTAGCCCAAGAAGAATTACTCACACATAGAGATGAGATCAAAGATCATAAACATTGTAGTAGAAATGATGAGATTGATAGCAAATAGTCTTACAATGTCGACAATCGAAGAAGAGATCTACTATTACAAGTGGTGGAATATGGCTATGGTGGTGGAGAGATTAGATCTAAGTCTATTCCTCGGGCGGCTCATCGTTGTTGTGGATGGAGATCTGGGGGAGGCTGATGGTTTCTGCGAGCACCTGTTTCTCGTCGCCCAAGGCCTCTTTATATAGGGGTCCCTTCACGAAAGTTGTTCTGTTTGACCTAGCGGCGTCGATGCGCATTATAACGCCGAAACTATACGGCTGGAATTTTATTCTGGTTCTATAGTTGGTCGTTAAAGCGTCTTCCTCTGATCCACGACTCCTAGTTTCTTCTAGTTGTTGGAAATCTCGTATCTTTGACTTTACTGTAGTGATTCCCATCATAAAACGTCATTACCTGTGCAGGAAAAAATAGTAAGAAAGGATTGCATACCCCTTTGAATATTAAGCATTAGTGGCAAGGGTTTAGAGAGATATTTCATCAAACTTGTGAATAGTATCTAGTTTAAATGTGGATGTAGATGGCTATATTTCATAGCCATCAACCTCCCCATGCTTAAACTTGATCGTCCCCGAGCAAGAAAACCAAAATCAAAAAGGAACTCTGTTGGGTTCACAGCATAGAAAACAAAAAAATTCCTACGATGGGAACTATACGCCAAGATCTATCTACTAGATACAAGCAACGGGTGGATATACATCCATAGAGAACTTACCCTTGAAGACAAAAAAGCTTTGTTAACAAGATGGAACTCGTGGATGATGTAGTCGTACACTTGCCGATCTCAAGATCGTGATGAATTACTTCAGATCCAGCAGTTCCAGCACCATCAGGTCCAGCACCGCAAAGTAGCGGTGCATCCATGATCTCACACACATTCGGTCTACCGAACAACCTTCGCCTCCTCGCTCCGGCGATGTAGCGGAAGCAGCAACTCCTTTCCAAATAAAGCCACCGGGAACATGTATCTTGCTAATCCGAGACCATGGGGAATAACTAGAGGGAGAAGAGAACCTTCACGAGGAGGTGGGGCAAGAGGAGAGGAGCCATGGGGCTCCTTTTATAGGGTAGGGGCGCAACCCCAAGTCCATGCCTGGCTGGCCATGGTGGGTGCCCCCACCTCTCCCTCATTCATGTGGGTGGAGCTTCCAATAAGCCCACTCACATCAATTTCAACTCCACTCACTTTGCATTTATTGTCCACCAAATTAAATGCATTTTCTCTTTAAATAAAACACTTTTATTTATTTTATTCAGATTTTTGTTAATTACTTTAATTAACAAACATTCACATTAAACTCCCTGCAACATTTCAATATCACATGCAGAACCAGTTTCAGCAATTTCAACCGAAACAATTCCGGTTTCCATCGAAATGATTCCAGCGCTTTCTTAATATTTATCTGAAACATATTTGCTCCTAAATGGTGTCGGTATCCCTTAAGTGTGTCACCCTACGGTTCGCGAATAATGCAGACATGATCGAGACCCCTCTCCCATCAATGATCAGCAGTGGGACCTGGAGATCTGTACTGACTCCCACATATTCAACGATGACACTTGTGATCGTGTGAACCTTTAACGTCCTAACTAAATCCCTTTGTCTCGTGATATATTACATGTCCGAGATTCGATCATCGGCATCCAAATACCTAGTTTGATGTCGTTACGGACATGCACTCTTTTCTTGTTCCCGTGATATAACATTCTAGTGATCACATCACTTGCTTGCAAGCTATCTTAATGTGATATCACCAAGAGAGCCCAGAGTATATCTATCCGTCATCAGGATTGACAAATTCCACTCTTGATCCATGAGCCTCAACATAACACCTTCGGAGTATTAAAACCCACCTTTATAGTCACCCTTTTACGGTGTGACCTTTGATGTTATCAAGTTACTCTTCCGACGTTAGCAATTAACATGATCTCATGGTTTAAGGACTAAGATTACTTCGTATGATGTTATAGCAATATAAACATAATGATTTTTATCGTAATGCTATACTTTGGATGAATGTTCATCACATCATTCCACCAATGTTGTGACCTCGTTATTAACAACATCCAATGTCCATGATCACGAAACCTTGATCATCTTGTTAATCAACGAGCTAGTTTATATGAGACTCATTACTAGGAACTTTTTATTTCGTTTATTAAACACACATGTGTTAATGTTTCCAATTAATACAATTATAGCATGTAAAATAAACATTTATCATAAACATGGAATAAGATAATAACAACTTTATTATTGCCTCACGGGCATATTCCCTTCAAACTCAGCATTTAAACTGAAATAACGAGATGATGATCTTACTCATGATTGATAGTCTCATGTTTCCTCCACTTCATAAATCTGAAAAACTTCAGCATAGATAAAGTAATGGTACGCATATCATACGTGTTTTATGCATCCTTATAGCGTAGCAAAATTATTGTTAACATGGATGATTCAAATGAGTAAACTTTATTTCATGTCATGTAATTTACTCATAGGCTTGCCTTTGAACAATAAAGTATAATCATGTAAATTGAGAGTGTGAGAGTTGTCATGAAGATCATATATACTAGAGTATCTTAATACTCCCACATCAATAAATCAAGACTTTTCAAGCACTGCCTTTTTATTCATTGTCCTTCAAGAATTTCAGTTTTTCAGTAATTGAGAGCATCCCAAAAATTTTGTTTTAGTATATCGGGCTGTGATGGACACTCGTGGCATCACTAAGGTTTTTGTTCCTTTTGCATAATGGTTACTCATAATAGCCAGAGGAGTGATTCCATCATGAACACAGCTACCCGAGAGTGCGAAGAATCTTACCCACTATAGCATTGCTATTACATGTGTTTAATCAACTCAGAGCCGAAATCTAGGAGTTTCCTCCATGAAGATCGTTCGTAGGCTAGCGGAGTTGTTGGCATACCATGAAGTTTAACACACGTAAAGCAATATCATTCTTATGATTAACAATTCAAACTTTGGCATGCTCACAAAAACCGCTAAACATTAATTCAATCGAACAAATCGTTTTAAAGAGAGCTATCAAGTCAATCAACATTTTCAGTTGTGCTGAGTGTCTCTATAAATAAGCCTTCAAGACTAAACACTACAACTCCCAAGCCTTCAATTGTGAGATTTTTTCTTATTACAATTGTTTAGCAATTTTTAGGCAAGACTTGGTTAATTATGAGAGCTAGAACAAAACGTACCCAACTAAATACCCATGCAAATGAAAATCTTACTATATAATATCTCAACATTTACTACTAACTAGCATGGGTTTCTCAAACTTCAAAAGTGGGGAGTCATAAGGCATACCTATCATGTTTGGTTCTACTTCTCTCTTCCTTCTTTATTTGTTTATTGGAAACTCGAAGTCGATCACTCTCCTGCAAATACACGAGAACCTCGAGGCGGAAAGAAAAAGAAAGAGGGAAAATAAAGAAAAATGGAGAAATCTTTTTGTTATTTTTTTAGAGAGGGAATTTAAAGAATAGAAAATCGGTGGCAAAGCTTGGCTTGAAAATTTCAGAAGAAAATAGAAATAACTAAAGATAAAGTGTTGGGGAAGCCAACACGAGTGCTTATAAACTCGAATTAAAAACATAACCTCGAAATAAATAAAAGCAAATGAACGCCAAATAAAGATACATGAGGAAACTTCCCCAAGCTTAGGTTTTTGCAAGCTCTTCAAATCATTGTGGTGGCAGGAAAAGTCGGAACTCCAGTTCGCAAATTGAGTTGAGAGGATATTAGTTGATTCTCGGAGGTTCAGAGAGAGGCTATGCATCCTCTCCACAGTCCCTCCAAGTTCTTGGAAGCCTTGGTATGTAGCGAACCAGGTTGATGGCTGCTCCTCTTGATGAGGAACTTCTTGCTCCTCTTCTTGGTCCTCATCCTCATCCGGAATCTCCTCCTCGGGTTTGTGTTGCTCAACCTACAAGTCATATAGCAAACATCCTTCCTCGATAGAGAAAAGACCATTAGGAATAGGAGCGGGGTAGTTACGTCTAGCTCCAGCAATATGCAGGTAATAAACACCAACTCTCCTAGTGAGCATTACACAAGCTTTCAAAGTAGAGAAACCAACATGTCGCTCACCTAGCACAAGTTGCAACTCACCTAGGTCGATGCCTAGGGCATTGGCAAATACGGTGATGACGTCTTCACCTGTGATTGGTCCTTGGCTTTGGGAGGATTGGTGCTCCAAGTAGCGCACAAGGATTGCACCCAAATGGACTAAGATGTCCTCCTCATTGAGTCTTGTGAACTCATTATGCGCCTGCAAGGTGTTAGCAATAACATAGAAAAATAGAGAATTGCATGATGTTAAATATTCTTCCCCTTGCTCACTCTAGAAATGAAGCTCATTCCATTATAATATTGTTCAGGGGAAGGATTTAAGCCAGTAAAGGATGCACGTAAGGCATTAACATCATTGTTTGGGAAATTAAAACATGTGACCGTTAATCTAGTGTTAAAGTGTAGTTCTTGTTCATAAGTCGGAAAGAAATCGTGTCCTCTCCTTGCCATAGTTTAACAGTGCTTCCCAACGAATTTAGGAATTCAATGGTTAATCGGCGATAAGTAGGCATATCATTGTACACAAAGTTTTGCAGGCCAGCTCTATTCCAAAGTAAATTAAAGTCATTAGAAGTACCGAGTTGGTTCAATATAATGGGGCAAGCCCACTTGGTGGCCTTCACTTCCTGGTTCTTGATCTTGTCGAAGCGATCGCGTTGGAGCTCATTCCTGAACCGTATCCCTATGCATTCTTGAGTGACAGCCCGAGAAGTGTTAGCGGCGGCATGAACACAAGTTTGGCTCCTTGTTCTCATCATCTAAAACAATACAGGAAGAAAAAATAAAACTTTTTGATCCAACAATAATAAGTATAACATATTCCTCATCATAGCACACGAAAAAATCCTCTCCAAATAATAATCTAGGCAAGAGAATCATGGCAATTAGTTCATAGTAGGTCTCTCCTTAGATTGATAATGACAATAGATCGAAAACGAATTTGCCAAAAGTAATTGGAGGATCGGAGGAGAAACATACCGTAGATCACTTGTGTGCGAGGAAATCAAACGAAATTCAGTAGAGGTGAATATCTCTTGAGGTTTTGAGAGAGTTTGGAGGTAGAAGAAAGAAAAAGGATTGAAGTTTTGGAGTTGGAGGTACCTTCCCGTGCGATTTTGTGGTCGGACGCAATTATACGGGCGCAACTATATGGCCGGAACAATGCGTTCCTGCCGTATAGTTGGCCTTCTATCAATTTTTTAGGGTTTCCACCTGGCGGCGCAGCTATACGACCAGAACTATACGTCTGGAACAATATGTCCCCACCGTATAGTTGGTCATCAAACCGTCTATACCTGGGAAAGAATTTTTACAAAGGCATTTATATCTATACGACTAGAGTTATACGGCAGAATTTTTTATTCCTGCCGTATAGTTGGTTGTTAACCCGTCAGTACGTGGAAAACAATTCGTATGAAATCACTGACATTAATACGACCGGAGCTATACGGCCGGAATTTTTTATTCCCGCCATATAGTTGGTCGTTAAATTGTTAGTACATATGAAAGAAAAATTGTCGATGGCAAAAATATCTATACGACCAGAGCTATACGGCCGAAATTTTTATTCCCACCGTATAGTTGGTCGTTAAACTCTCTGTGTCCATAAACAAATTTCCATTTCTTTGAGAATTACTTTTGATACTAAAACATAGCGAAATACCTTGTTTTTTACAGAAAGTTGACAGTTAAAGTTATCGACCAACAACAACATGTATAAAGTAGAATTTTAAGTATTACCAAACTTCTTCTCCTCAAATGGAGTTTTCTAGCACCCTTTATTAAACATAAACTTAAACAAAAACTTAAAACTTAACTCAAACCTTTATTTCACATGGGCTGCCTCCCATGGAGTGCTCTTTTATGGTCAATAGCTTGACCTTGATGTTACTCACTTGGGCCACATGAGTGAAAAACCCACTCCAAAGTAGTTGGCCTTCAAAGTGATGGCCTCCTTCTCATCATCTTTGACTTTCTTTTTCCTAGGGAAATGGATAACAAAAGAATCCTGTGAAGGAAATTGCAGCTTCACGTTCCCTTTATGGAGATTAATTAGAGCCTTTATCGTTCATAAGAAAGGACGACCTAGTATGATAGGAGAAATAGCATCTTAAGGCATGTCAACAATAACAAAGTCAATTAGAGCAGGACAACCTTTGATGTAAACTAAAGTGTTCTCCTTAATTCCTACAACTTGTTCATAGGTAGAATCTGCAAGATGTAGTTTTAGTTTGGTGATCTTGAAAGAGCCAAGATTTAACTTGTTAAAAAGACTCTTTGGAATTGTTGAGACGCTTGCACCTAAATCACAAAGTGCAGCTATCTCATTTGTCCCAATCTTAATTTTAATCGTGGGCTCAAATATATCATCTAGTTTAACAGGTATTTTTTCAGTGATTTTCTTGTATTCCTCTTCAATCTCATGTACCTTAATCGCTACTTCATCAACAAAATGTTGATACATGGCTTCATCGTTATCTTCACTTACCATAATTTTGACGTTGATCCTTTTTACGAGATCTTCGATGGTGTAGCTTGGTGAAGGGGCATTACTATAATCAAGCTCTTCAGGCTCCTCCCTTTGGATCCTCATCAATTTGAGTTCTTCAACGGGATTGGGCTTAGCTTTACCTGCAAATTTATCTAGAATGAGAGTTTGACTCTCGGTTATCTTATCTAGTTGTGCCTCAACAATCCTCGTCCTTTCTTGGAGGGCCTGCAAATCATTCCTCAAACTTACAACTTGGTTAGATAATTTACCAAGCATAGCATCATGGTTCTCCGTTATTTTAACAAGAATATTGTTTTGTTCATTTTGTGAGTCTATAAAAGACTTAAGTTTTTCTTGGAGACTACCATTACTAGTTCCCATATTATTATTAGAGTTACCTGCAGGATTAGAATAATGTTTCTGAAAATTAGGATTGTAATTTTTCTTCCAAGAGGGGTGATACATTGCAAATGTATCTATAATTTTTTATGTTCCATGCTTGGTTTTATCCACTTTCTTGTGTTTTGTTCCAACTTTGGAGTACTTTTGATGTGATTTCTTGGACTAACCTATTAACAAGAGCCACAGTGCCAGCTGCCTGTTTTCTACTGTTTTTGGTTCTAGGAAAGTCAGAAAATGAATATTCTCGGAATTGGACAGGACAAAAGCCAAAGTGCCTATTTTTCCGGAAGGGATCAAGTCCCAGAATACGAGACGGAGAAGGGCCAGGGAGCCACCACACCACCTGGTCGCGCGGCCAGGCCTGGCCCACGCCAGGGGGTGGTGTGGCCGCTCCCGGCACCCCCTTGGCCTCTCCTTCCACCTATATATTACCCTCGGGACGAAAACCCTAAGTACCCGATCAAAAATCCATGAAAGATCCTATAGCCGCCGTCATCTCCATCCCTAGATCGAGAGGGATCTGAAGCTCTTCCCGGCACCCTGTCGGAGAGGGGAATTCACCCTGGAGGCCTTCTTCATCACCATGCAAGCCTCCGGTGTGATGCGTGAGTAGTTCATCCTTGGACTACGGATCCATGTAGTAGCTAGATGGCTAGTTCTCCTCCTTTGTGCTTTCATGTTTAGATCTTGTGAGCTCCATTCATGATCAAGATCATCTATTTGTAATTCATACATGTTGTGTTTGCGGGGATCCGATGGATATTGAGATGCTATTTCAGATTGATTATTGATTCTATCATGTCTTTGTTATTTGAGATCTTGCATGCTTTCCATTGTTAGTAGCTATCTTGGCCAAGTAGATGCTAGCAACTCCAAGAGTTAGTATTTATGCTCGACAGTGGGTTGATGCCTCTGGTAATCTGGGGAAGTGACAGAAATCTCTAAGGTACTAGATGTGATGTTGCTACTAGGGAGAAACCAACAATCCTTTGTTCATAGAACAATCGTATTGTTTACTTTACATGAAGTTCGTAAAGCAATAATCTGTTGCTTGCAACTTAATACTGGAGGGGGTTCGGATGATAACCTGAAGGTGGATTATTAGTCATAGATGCAGTTGGATGGCGGTCTATGTATTATGTTGTAATGCCCAATCAAGTCTCAGAGGAGTCAAGATGATTAGTATATGCATGTATTGCTTTCTCGATGTTTGTCAATTGCCCCGCTGTAATTTGTTCACCCAGCATGTTATCTATCTAAGGAGAGCCACCTCTAGTGAACTATGGATCCCGGTCCTTTTTCTTTACATATAATCTATAAACTGTTTCTTCTTTGTGTTTACTTTCTGCAAACTATTACTTCTTTCCATTTGATATGTTTAATCCTTTGTTTTCCACAAAACACGGTGAGATTGACAACCTCATCGCAAGTTGGGGACAAAGTTCTATGGTTGTGTTGTGCAGGTCTCCATGTTGCTACTAGCACCGGTAGTGCGCCCTGCCAAAGCTCAGCTAGCAACACCTTTGGGGTGTTTCCTTGCTCCTACTGGTTCGATTAAACCTTGGTTTCATAACTGAGGGAAAACTTACTGCTGTACTCATCATACCTTCCTCTTGGGGTTCCCAACGAGCTCAACGTCGAAAGTCGAGCGCATCAAAGGGTTATAATCATTATGAGCTATGAAGTCTGTTTCTTCAATATTAGTTTCGGTAATAACTCTTACATGGGTTTCCTTACCTTTTATGGCTAATATGAGCTCATCCAACTTAGCAATGAGTTCTTCATTTTCTTGAGGTGAGATGGAGTTCACCTTCTTCGTGTTTGATCTTTCCCCATGCCATTGGGCATGGTTGTCTTGCATATTGTCTAGCAGCTGCTTTGCTTCGGTGATATGTTTACCCATAAATGTTCCTCCAGCTGCTTTGCTTCGGTGATATTGTCTAACAATTGTAATGCTACTTGGTCTAGTAATATAATGGCTACTTTATATATATAATTGTTGCATCATAATTATATCATGCTCATACATCATGCCACCTTGCATTTGAGCATCATATAAAACCCTTTTGTTTTGGATCTTCTCTCATATGCATTATTAATTGTAGTTGCCTCTTGATATTGTATTTGGTTATTGATATATTGTTTAAATGCCCAAGTTGAGTTAGGGGCATATCTCTTTCAACTCCACCACCTTAACCTTGTCACCACCTTATAATTCCACCATCCCATTATCCATGAGCTGGCATTTGTTTTTCTTTTGGTATTTAATCTAGCTCATGGGAGATAGGATGGATTTACTTCTACAATTCTTTTGCTTAGGCCTTACTCCACATTTTGGGATGCATAAGAATGATGCCATGTAAATAATCTTGTTTTCACAAAATAAGCATGGTATTAATTATTTATGCATGGCCCATGCAAGTACCACCTTATTCTAGTCTTTTGGTTTTTATTTGAATCTTGAGTGGACCATCCCCCCATACCTCCCTCTACCCCTCTTATGCTTGATCTTGCTTGATGCATGCAAGCATCTAAAACCCTATATCCATCTCCATCCATACCTCACCACCTTTTCTTCTCTTCTCTCTTTTGACTATATCTTGCTTGAGCTTGTCTTGATCATGCTTGATCTTGCCAAAAGAGAACCACTCCATCTAATCTCTCTCTCTAAACCCTAAACCATACACTCATCTCTCCTCTCTCTTTACCATCCTCTCTAAACCACACCCCCATCTAAACCAAACCCTAGCCACCATATCACCCCTCTCTCTCGGCCTCTCTCGTCTCTCTACCTTGCCGGCCCCACCTGGTTCCTAACCCTGGACCACCTAGCTACCCCAACCCTAGTACCAAGCCCTAACCCGAGCCATACCCCCTCTCCAAACCCTAGAAACCTAGCCCGAGCCTCCCCACCAACCAGCCGTCCCCACCTGCAGCCCCATGCACCTGCCCCTGCCCTATTCCTGCCCGACCCAAGCACATGAGGAGGAGGAGGAGAGAAAGGTGGCACCGAGGCCACCTTTTTCCATCTACCCCACCTCCCCACGGCATCTCCCTCTCCCCCTCTGTTTTACCTCCGCCCCACGAACCCTCTGCACCCCCAGATCTCCCCAGGATGCTCCCCTCTCTCCCTGCCTTCCCTCACCACCGTCTACCCCATCACCGGCCACCGTCGGTGTCCACCGTCGTTTCCTCGAACCAGCAGGCGAGCGTGGCGTGGAGGCTGTCGAGGAAGTCGTTCCTGCATCGACCAGACCGCCAAGGAGGAGAAGGGCGAGCCGAAGATCGCCGCCGCCACCGACGCGAACCCTAGCTCGGCCGGCCTCTGCCTCGGCGACGACCCGCTTCTCCTCTGCCCGATCCGACCGCACCAACAACCTCCCGGTGAGCCCACGAGCCTCCCTGACACCTCCTTCCTCGCTGTTGCATCCTGTTCGTGTCGGACCGCTTGTCGAGCACCCTCGGTGCACCGGTGAGCGCGTGCGTCTGCTCGCTCAGCGCGTCGCGGAACCTCCTCTAGCAGCGCCGTTCCCGACAACAACGCCGGACCACCGCGGTATCCGCCTCGCCAGCGCGCCAGTCCGGAGTTCGATCCCGCCGCGCGCGCCTGCGCACCGTGCACCGACCCGTCCAGCAGAAGAAAAGCCTGATGCCGGCGGCGTTTTTCGGTTTAGCCCTCCCTTTTTGTTTTCGCTTAACCCGCGGTCCGCCTGAGCCCACCTGTCAGCCGTAGTACCGCTTTGCAGTTAGGCCCCCCTGTTTCTCCAGCCTCAACCCGCACTCCCACGGATGTCCCACGTGTCGCGTCCCCGCTGGCGCCAGCGTGTAACAGGTCTGTCGCGGCCCACTGTCATCATCGTGGCTAGGTCAAGTCGCGGTGGGAAAAGTCTGTCTGTGCGCGTTTGGTCCCAGTTCAGCCAGTGACCCCACCTGTCATTGTCTGTGTCTGGAGCTGTCTGAGTACAAAAAGTTTCTGTCTATTTTCTGTTTTAATTTAAACCTTTTTCAAATTAATTCAAATTCAAATTTAAATCTGTTTTCAAATAACTTTTAAAATATAATTCCAAATAATACAAATAATATATGTTTTCAAATCAGAAAAATGTGAGGATTTCAAATATGCCATTCAAAATATGTTTTGAACACTTAAAATTCCAAGTTGATTAAAATTACAATAAAATGCCCTTTTTCCTTAATTAATTAATAACTTTTGTTTTATAACTCCAAATTTAATAAATAATATGTCTAAAATGATTAGCTCGACGAGACCTTTCTGTTTATGCATTCCGTTATCTGTTTTGCAGCATGCATCATATAAATAAAAAGTATACAGCAACTTAATTGAGTATAAAATATGACTAAAACCCCATAAAATGCTTATTTCTTGTATTCCACACCTCACCCATGCCATGCTACTTTATTGCCATGCAAATTGTGCATCATTCATCATGGCATGATTGTTTGCTTGTCGCATTTAATTCATATGCTTGTGCACTTCATTTATGTTGGCCCTTGTTTGTTTGGTTCTTCTTCGAATAGACGCTGAGCAGGGGATATACCAAGAGAACCAGGAGCACTACCCAGATCCTTCTCTCGCTTCAACTACGCTGCCAGGCAAGCACTACCACATGCTTGCATACATATAGTACCTATTGCCTCTATCTTATTCTTGCATCATGGAGTCGCGATTGCATTAATCTGAATCCCAAGTATTGCATAGCCTTTACTTTTAAACCCCACCGAAGCTTGTTCCTCCATCCCATGAGCCATTACTACAGGAGTTGTTTGAGCCATGTGAGTCGTAGAAACGACATGTGTAGGGTATGTGAGTGTCGATGGATAACGAGGTACCTAAACAACTTAACTTGAGTAGTAATGGGATAACTAATGAAAGTGGCATCGGTGAGCCATATTTGCTATTTGGTTTTCAGGCTCACTTGTGTCCGTGGGACCACAGTACTTGATTCCTGTTCCTTGATTATTCGCGCTATCCACATCCGGGAGGCCTATGGACCCCCCTGAGCCAGAGCTTGATTCATTCTTATTTCTTGGGGCCACAAACTAGTTTGAGGTTTTATTTACTATCCTGTACTTATGCCATGCTTTACCGCTTTATTTAAAATTGTGTGATGTACTGCACCTGTACTGTTTAGGGACGTGACACGTTTTCGCCGTATCAACAAGCCCAGTCACACTTTCGGGTTCCCAGTCGTTTACAGCCGTCCCCACAAACCTTGAGTCCGTCTCGTAGCCGGCCAGCTTTGTTGCGGGTAGCTTAATAGGGTGGCCCCCTGAAATATTTCTGAATCCTGTGATCGCTTTGTCGTGACTGCCTCGTTGGGTTTTGATTTGGTTTTTCCGAGGTTGATCGAGTGTGTGTTGCTATTTGTGCACCCCTGCAGGGTAAAACTTTCTGAAAGCCGTGTCCGCGGTTATGGACGACTTGGAGCACAGTTTCTCGATCATAGACAAGTATAACTAAAGTACCGCTTTTAATTTGACTAAGTACCTGACTAGTAAACAGTGCAATTCTCATGGAATGGATAATAAAACTGCCAACGGATGGGGGTTGTTCGTCCGCTTCCTCGTCGGTAAGCGAGGAGGAGGATGGATCTGTGAATATTACCGTCATAACCGTTGTTATTAATTCACGGACATCCGTCTATCTATGGTTAGGCGGATGGTTAGCGAGTATCTATAGAATTGCTAGGGTTTATCTTTTGCTGCAATTGCGTCACCCCAGGTTGTGTCCCCTTTAGAGGCATAAAGACTTGCTGAGTACCCCTAGGGTCTCACACGATAAATTATTTGATTCAGATGAACAGGTGAACCCGCAAGATGGATACTGGTTGGAGGAGACGGACGATGTGGGCAACGATATTCGGTGTAGAGATTCCGGGAACGGGGATCCGTGAGATTTGTGGGCGGGATGTGTTTATTTATGGGCATCTTATGCCGATTTGCTTCTTATCCGTACTCGGATTTTGTCTTCCGCTTCCGCCTGATACTCTGATGTTTGATGTATGAGGAGATATCCTAAACTATTATATCTATCTAGGATATTTGGATCTTGCCGTATGGCGTTGATATATTTCCTTTCTTTTTAGATGGAATGACTCTGAGAACCATTGTATGGTGGCTTGCATACATACTCATTTGTGTATGTAGTTGATCCCTTCGCTTTACGCCGATTCTTGTGTCCTGATGTTTGGAAATGGTTAGGACGGCCAAAAGGTCTACCTGTGAGTGGCATTTGGGCCCCACCGTACTATTTTAACCATTTCCGCTCATCCAGGCTTGTAACTAGGAGCGTAATTCACCGAGGTAGTTACAATTGGTATCAGAGCCATTCCGACCTTCAGGGTCTCAGCCAAATGGTCGTTGTCATTCTAGCAAATATTTTGGTAGCTATGTATACTAGGGAAAAACAAAACGCGAGAGTAGGACTGCTTCCACTTTTCTTCTTAACCACCCACCCACCCTTTTCTGGTAAGGAAGTGTAACGTTTTCAATCCTCTTCTTAAATTCACACTAGGATTCACGTGTTCTGGGTTTCCGTAGTACCATAGGTTGTGTGTTTGTGTGTGTGTGTGTGTGCGTAATCCCTTGTCTATCTGTTGCATCCAACATGTTATCTTTATCGGCCTTTTGGTTATCAACTGTTGGTACATTCCATACCGACAGGCTTTTGCAAACCGACACGATCTATCTGATTCGTTGTATACCGCCGCGATCTGTCTTACTCTTTGTTGTCCGACGTTATCTTGTTTGGGGTGTTCGTTTCCGTAGTTGCTAATCTTTAGGTTCATCTTGAGAAGAAGGTGTTGGGACATGTGTTTTATTTATTCGTGTGCAGAGTAATGATTTGAGTGCGGGATGGAGTCGCGACCATACCACTACTCTTATCATTCGCTCTTGTATATTGAATTGGTAGAGTCACTAATCTCGATTCGTTAAGTGATTTTGCGCATCTATTGGTATTTTAATGCCGAAATTTGTGGAAAAAATTTCTTTGATATATCTGTGTACCACACTCCTTTTCAGTCGTGTGCGATATGCTTAATATCTTCTAGGTGCTTTGAACTTTGTTGATATTTTAATATCATCTTAGTAAATTGTATCCTTTAATCTTGATTAATTCCATCTTGGTACTATTTTGGATTATTAATATTCTCCATCATAGTACTGACTTGTGTTTTATATCAATCACAGGATGGCACCACCACGCGTTACGAGGAGGACATACAACCTGAGCTGGGCAGCGTTGTCAAGCATCGCCAATGCCTTGGCAGCAATGCAGCGTTCGAGGAAAGTGTCGGAGGAATGAGTTTGTTCCGCTACCTCCACCTCCCAAGCGAGGCATCAAAAGCTTTCAGAAGTTCAACCACGCCAATTTGATGTTTCGATCAACCACTTGATGCTGATGATTGGCTGCGTGAGATGTCAAGGTTCTTGATATTGCTGATGTTCTGAGCAAGAATGGGTAAAGTGTGCTACTCACCTTCGAAGGAGATGCAGCTCTGTGGTGGGAGAATTACTGAAGGCAAAGCGCCTGGTTTTCAGCCTACTTGGGGACAGTTCCTTGGAGCTTTCAAAAGCGATGTCATCGAAATTGTCATGGAGAGGATGAAGGAAGTGTTTCTGAACCTCAAGCAGGGCAATGACAATGTCAATACCTACATCAGAAACTTCATGAACCTTTCTCGTTATGGTGGCGATGAGATCTCTGATGACAAGAAGCAAAAGAGGTTCAGGCAAGGGCTCAATGCATCGATTAAATATGCAATCACACATGCAAGGCCGGCGTCCTTTCTGGAACTTCAGCATACAGCTCTGTAGGAAGAAGCAAGTAGGCAAGTGTTTGAGGAGTCAAAGAAACACAGTCGTGATGCAGCAAGCTCTTCAGCTATGTCAACTCCTTCTAGCGTGGGTATGCGGGTTCCTAACACCCCACCGTCGCTCCAGCTCCAAGACCTTCAAGCTTGGCAAGGCCACCAAACTTCCTCCTTTGCTGCTCCCGGGGCTACAACCACCACTACCACTGGGCGCTGGCGGAGTCCACAGCTCGTTGCTCCACATCCACCTGGTGCTTGTTACGCGTGTGGAAACTCTGGGCATCAACACTGGAACTGTCCGTTGAAGAACAAAGCTCTTCCTCCACCACCTCCAAGATCTGCGGCAAGCTCTCCTATGGTTCGTGCACCACCACCTCGGGCTCTCAACATCAACACCAAGCCCGGGTCTCATTGCTCGTGCCAAGCTGTATCGCCGCTCAAGCTGAGAATGCACCTGGAGTTGTGATGGGTATGCTATCCGTTAACTCAGTCCCTGCACGAGTTTTGTTTGATTCGGGTGCTTCGCATTCTTTTGTTTCGCATAAGTTTGCGCAAGAGCATGATCTGGACAAGGTTCCTTTATCACATCGTCTGGTGGTACAATCTCCTGGTTCAAACATGAGGGCTGCTCATATCAGCCATGGCAATCAAATTGAGATTGGTGGCTCTTCATTCTCGGCGTCCTTAATCTTTCTGGGCAACTCTGACATTGATGTCATCTTGGGCATGGATTGGTTGACAGCAAATGCAGCTGTGATTGATTGTGCTGAACGCTCGGTTTCTCTGAAGATTCCTGAAGGCCATATAGTCTATTCTCCAAGTCTGACTCCTGCTATCCAGCTTTTCTCTTTGGCGGCTCTGAATGATGTTGCGTTGGAAGCTATTCAGAGTGTTCCGGTGGTCTGTGAGTTCCCAGATGTCTTTCCTGAAGAGTTGCCAGGTATGCCTCCGGATCGTGCGGTTGAGTTTGTAATTGAGCTTGAATCTGGTACCGCTCCTATCTCCAAGCGGCCTTATAAAATGGGTCCTGCTGAGTTGGCTGAACTCAAACGTCAGCTTGATGAACAAGAGAAGTTGGGCTTCATTCAACACAGTACTTCTTCTTGGGGTAGCCCAACAATCTTTGTGAAGAAGCGAGACAAGACTGATAGACTTTGTGTTGACTATCGGGCTCTCAATGCTAAAACCATCAAGAATAAATATCCCCTTCCGCGGATTAATGATCTCTTCGATCAGCTAGCTGGAGCTGTGGTATTCTCTAAGCTTGACTTGAGGAGTGGTTATCACCAAATCAAGATTCGCAAGGAAGATGTTCCTAAAATAGCTTTCACCACCCGCTATGGCCTGTATGAGTACACGGTCATGTCTTTCGGTCTCACCAACGCACCTGCCACCTTCTCGAGGCTCATGAACTCGGTTTTCATGGAGTATCTTGATAAGTTCGTTGTGGTCTATCTGGATGACATCCTAGTCTATTCTAAGTCGAAGGAAGAACATGAAGAACACCTTCGGTGTGTCCTAAACAAGCTTCATGAGAACCGCCTGTATGCAAAGTTCTCCAAATGTGAGTTTTGGCTGCCTCAAGTAACCTATCTTGGTCACGTCATCTCTGCCAAGGGCATTGCAGTCAACCCGGAAACTGTGAAGACAATTGTTGAATGGCTTCCTCCTGTAAATGTCAAAGAAGTGCGGAGCTTCCTTGGGTTGGCTAGTTATTGCCGTCGCTTCGTTCAGAACTTTTCGAAGATAGCGAAGCCTCTTACCGATCTCCTCAAGAAAGGCAAGAAATACCTTTGGACTCCTGCATGTCAAGCAAGCTTCGAGACACTCAAAGAGAAGCTCACTTCCACACCAGTCTTGGTTCCTCCGGATACATCCAAGCCGTTCCAGATCTTCTGTGACGCCTCTTTGCATGGATTGGGTGCGGTCCTCATGCAAGAAAAACAAGTTGTTGCTTATGCCTCTCGACAGTTGAAGATGCATGAGATCAACTATCCTACACATGACCTCGAGCTCGCAGCAGTTGTCTTTGCTTTGAAAGTATGGAGGCACTACTTGCTTGGCAACTGTTGTGAAATCTTTTCTGATCACAAGAGTCTGAAGTATATCTTTACTCAGCCTGATCTCAACCTTCGGCAGAGGAGGTGGATTGAAGCAATCAATGACTTCGAGTTGACCATCAACTACACTCCGGGCAAAGCTAATGTCATGGCCGATGCTCTCAGCCACAAAGATTATGTCAACAACCTAATGATGGAAGAACAATAGCCTCTCCTGTGCGAGGAATTCCATCAGCTCAACCTTGAAATTGTGGAACAAGGGTATCTCCTGAACCTTCTAGCAACTCCTCTCTTGGAAGAAAAGGTTCGCTCCTTTCAGCTTGGTGATCCGTACACAAGAAAGATCATCTCCAAACTTCAGCTTCCGAAGTATGAGTCCTTCCACGTCGATGATCAAGGCACGCTTTTCTTTGAACACCGGATGTTTGTTCCGAACTACCCGGGTTTGAGAGAGCAAGTTCTCAAGGAGGCGCATGATTACATTCTTTCTATCCACCGGCAGCACAAAGATGTACATGGACTTGAAAACACAATATTGGTGGCCTGGATTGAAATGATATTGTGCCAAGTATGTCTCGAGTGTGATGTCCGCATGAGTTAAAGATGTCCATCGAAACCTTCGGTCTTCTACCATTGAAACCCCGGAATGGAAATGGGAGAAAGTAGAGATGGACTTCATCACTGGGTTTTCCGAGGTCGCAGAAGGGTAACAATGCAATCTTTGTTGTCATTGACAGGCTTTCTAAAGTGGCTCACTTCTTCCCGTCAAGGAAACAATTTACGCAATTCATGGTGAGCTCTATATCAACAGAATTGTCTCTATGGGGTTCCTCTGAGATCAGTTCGACCGTGGAAGAATCTTCACTTCCAAGTTCGGGAAAGTTTCCAAAATGCTTTGGGAACAAAGTTGAACTTCAGCAGCTTACCACCCTCGATCGCAAGGACAAGTTGAAAGGATCAATCAGATTACGGAGGATATGCTTCGTGCTTGCGTCATCTCTTTTGGCATGAAGTGGGAAGAATGTCTTCCTTATGCTGAATTCTCTTACAACAACAGCTTCGAGAAAGTCTAAAGATGGCACCATTTGAGGCTCTCTATGGTGCAAATGCAGAACTCCGATTGGTTGGTCGGGTGCGGGAGAAAGAATATTGTTTGGCCACGACATTGTAACTCAAGCGGAGGAGAAGGTTCACATCATTCTTGAAAATCTGAAGGTTGCTCAAAGTCGCCAAGAGCAATTATGACAGAAAGCACTGCGGACATGGAGTATGTCCTCGGAGATCTCGTTTACCTTCGTGTCACTCCCATGAGAGGCACGCACCGTTTTGGTATCAAAGGAAAGCTGGCTCCTAGATACATCGGTCCTTTCAAAATTCGTGGAAGAAGAGGAGAAGTTGCTTATGCACTTGAGCTCCCGGAAAAACTCAAGGTCCATGATGTTTTCCACATCTCTCAACTCAAGAAGTGCTTCAAGGATCCCGGCAGGACCGTGGACCATGAGCTTATCAATCTCCAAGAAGACCTGTCTTATCAAGAACACCCCACAAAAATCCTTGAAATCGCAAAAAGAAGGACTCGCAACAAGTCCATCAAGTTCTGCAAGGTGCAGTGGTCGCACCATTCCGTTGATGAAGCCACTTGGGAACGTGAAGATGAGCTCCGTGCCAAGTATCCTACCCTCTTTGTGTCTTCTTCTTCTTCCTAGAATCTCGGGGCGAGATTCCTGTTTAGTGGGGGAGAGTTGTAGCATCCCAATTGTCTAACAATTGTAATGCTACTTGGTCTAGTAATATAATGGCTACATTATATATATAATTGTTGCATCATAATTATATCATGCTCATGTCATCATGCCACCTTGCATTTGAGCATCATATAAAACCCTTTTGTTTTGGATCTTCTCTCATATGCATTATTAATTGTAGTTGCCTCTTGATATTGTATTTGGTTATTGATATATTATTTAAATGCCCAAGTTGAGTTAGGGGCATATCTCTTTCAACTCCACCACCTTAACCTTGTCACCACCTTATAATTCCACCATCCCATTATCCATGAGCTGGCATTTGTTTTTCTTTTGGTATTTAATCTAGCTCATGGGAGATAGGATGGATTTACTTCTACAATTCTTTTGCTTAGGCCTTACTCCACAATTTGGAATGCATAAGAATGATGCCATGTAAATAATCTTGTTTTCACAAAATAAGCATGGTATTAATTATTTATGCATGGCCCATGCAAGTACCACCTTATTCTAGTCTTTTGGTTTTTATTTGAATCTTGAGTGGACCATCCCCCCATACCTCCCTCTACCCCTCTTATGCTTGATCTTGCTTGATGCATGCAAGCATCTAAAACCCTATATCCATCTCCATCCATACCTCACCACCTTTTCTTCTCTTCTCTCTTTTGACTATATCTTGCTTGAGCTTGTCTTGATCATGCTTGATCTTGCCAAAAGAGAACCACTCCATCTAATCTCTCTCTAAACCCTAAACCATACACTCATCTCTCCTCTCTATTTACCATCCTCTCTAAACCACACCCCCATCTAAACCAAACCCTAGCCACCATATCACCCCTCTCTCTCGGCCTCTCTCGTCTCTCTACCTTGCCGGCCCCACCTGGTTCCTAACCCTGGCCCACCTAGCTACCCCAACCCTAGTACCAAGCCCTAACCCGAGACATACCCCCTCTCCAAACCCTAGCAACCTAGCCCGAGCCTCCCCACCAACCAGCCGTCCCCACCTGCAGCCCCATGCACCTGCCCCTGCCCTAGTCCTGCCCGACCCAAGCACGTGAGGAGGAGGAGGAGGAGAGAAAGGTGGCACCGAGGCCACCTTTTTCCATCTACCCCACCTCCCCACGGCATCTCCCTCTCCCCGTCTGTTTTACCTCCGCCCCACGAACCCTCTGCACCCCCAGATCTCCCCAGGCCGCTCCCCTCTCTCCCTGCCTTCCCTCACCACCGTCTACCCCATCACCGGCCACCGTCGGTGTCCACCGTCGTTTCCTCGAACCAGCAGAGCGGCGTGTGGAGGCTGTCGAGGAGCAAGTCGAGAAGGAGCCGAAGATCGCCGCCGCCAAGACGCCAAACCCTAGCTCGGCCCGGCCTCGGCGCGTGGACGACCCGCTTCTCCTCTGCCCGATCCGACCGCACCAACAACCTCCCGGTGAGCCCACGAGCCTCCCTGACACCTCCTTCCTCGCCGTTGCATCCTGTTCGCGTCGGACCGCTTGTCGAGCACCCTCGGTGCCGTGATCTGCGTCGTCTGGCTGGCTCGCCGTCGGAACCTCCTCTAGCCGCGCAGCCGTTCCCCAGCAACAACGCCAGACCACCGCAGCGGTATCCGCCTACGCGCGCGCACGCCAAGTCCGGAGTTCGATCCCGCGCGCCACTTCGACTGCACCGACCCGCCGCAGAGAAGAAGCACGCATATGGCGGCGTTTTTCGGTTTAGCCCTCCCTTTTGTTTCGCTTAACCCGGTCATCTGAGCCCACTGTTAGCCGTAGTACCGCTTTGCGATTAGGCCCCTGTTTCTCAGCCTCAACCCACTCCCACGGATGTCCCACGTGTCGCGTCCCACTGGCGCGCCTGCAGGCCTCGAGTCTGTCGGCCCCACCACATCCATCTGTGGCTAGGTCAAGTCGCGGTGGGAAAAGTCTGTCTGTGCGCGTTTGGTCCCAGTTCAGCCAGCGACCCCACCTGTCATTGTCTGTGTCTGGAGCTGTCTGAGTACAAAAAGTTTCTGTCTATTTTCTGTTTTAATTTAAACCTTTTTCAAATTAATTCAAATTCAAATTTAAATCTGTTTTCAAATAACTTTTAAAATATAATTCCAAATAATACAAATAATATATGTTTTCAAATCAGAAAAATGTGAGGATTTCAAATATGCCATTCAAAATATGTTTTGAACACTTAAAATTCTAAGTTGATTAAAATTACAATAAAATGCCCTTTTTCCTTAATTAATTAATAACTTTTGTTTTATAACTCCAAATTTAATAAATAATATGTCTAAAATGATTAGCTCGACAAGACCTTTCTGTTTATGCATTCCGTTATCTGTTTTGCAGCATGCATCATATAAATAAAAAGTATACAGCAACTTAATTGAGTATAAAATATGACTAAAACCCCATAAAATGCTTATTTCTTGTATTCCACACCTCACCCATGCCATGCTACTTTATTGCCATGCAAATTGTGCATCATTCATCATGGCATGATTGTTTGCTTGTTGCATTTAATTCATATGCTTGTGCACTTTATTTATGTTGTCCCTTGTTTGTTTGGTTCTTCTTCGAATAGACGCTGAGCAGGGGATATACCAAGAGAACCAGGAGCACTACCCAGATCCTTCTCTCGCTTCAACTGCGCTGCCAGGCAAGCACTACCACATGCTTGCATACATATAGTACCTATTGCCTCTATCTTATTCTTGCATCATGGAGTCGCGATTGCATTAATCTAAATCCCAAGTATTGCATAGCCTTTACTTTTAAACCCCACCGAAGCTTGTTCCTCCATCCCATGAGCCATTACTACAGGAGTTGTTTGAGCCATGCGAGTCCTAGAACAGCATGTGTAGGGTATGTGAGTGTCTGATGGATAACGAGGTACCTAAACAACTTAACCTGAGTAGTAATGGGATAACTAATGAAAGTGGCATCGGTGAGCCATATTTGCTATTTGGTTTTTCAGGCTCACTTGTGTCCCGTAGGACCCCGAGTACTTGATTCTTGTTCCTTGATTATTCGCGCTATCCACATCCGGGAGGCCTATGGACCCCCCTAAGCCAGAGCTTGATTCATTCTTATTTCTTGGGGCCACAAACTAGTTTGAGGTTTTATTTACTATCCTGTACTTATGCCATGTTGTGCGATGTACTGCACCTGTACTGTTTAGGGCCGTGACACGTTTTCGCTGTATCGACAAGCCCAGTCACACTTTCGGGTTCCCAGTCGTTTACAGCCGTCCCCACAAACCTTGAGTCCGTCGTGGCCGCCAGCTTCGTTCTATGGTAGCTTAATGGGGTGGCCCCAAATATTTCTGAATCTCGTGATCGCTTTGTCGGATCGCCTCGTTGGGTTTTGATTTGGTTTTTCCGAGGTTGATCGAGTGTGTTGCTATTTGTGCACCCTGCAGGTAAAACTTTCAAAGCCGTGTCCGTGGTTATGGACGACTTGGAGCACATTTCTCGATCATAGACAAGTATAACTAAAGTACCGCTTTTAATTTGACTAAGTACCGACTAGTAAGCGACAAGGCAATTCTCATGGAATGGATAATAAAACTGCCAACGGATGGGGTTGTTCGTCCGCTTCCTCGATGGCGAGGAGTAGGATGGATCTGTGAATATTACTGTCATAACCGTTGTTATTAATTCACGGACATCCGTCTATCTCTGGTTAGGCGGATGGTTAGCGAGTATCTATAGAATTGCTAGGGTTTATCTTTTGCTGCAATTGCGTCACCCCAGGTTGTGTCCCCTTTAGAGGCATAAAGACTTGCTGAGTACCCCTAGGGTCTCACACGATAAATTGTTTGATTCAGATGAACAGGTGAACCCGCAAGATGGATACTGGTTGGAGGAGACGGACGATGTGGGCAACGATCATTCGGTGTAGAGATTCCGGGAACGGGGATCCGTGAGATCTGTGGGCGGGATGTGTTTATTTATGGGCATCTTATGCCGATTTGCTTCTTATCCGTACTCGGATTTTGTCTTCCGCTCACTTTGATACTCGATGTTTGATGTATGAGGAGATATCCTAAACTATTATATCTATCTAGGATATTTGGATCTTGATGTATGCTATATATTTCCTTTCTTTTTAGATGGAATGACTCTGAGAACCATTGTATGGTGGCTTGCATACATACTCATTTGTGTATGTAGTTGATCCCTTCGCCTGCCGATTACGCCGCCCGTTCTTGTCCTGATGTTTGGAAATGGTTAGGACGGCCGAAAGGTCTACCTGTGAGTGGCATTTGGGCCCCACCGTACTATTTTAACCATTTCCGCTCATCCAGGCTTGTAACTAGGAGCGTAATTCACCGAGGTAGTTACAGGTTGCCAACCTGTAGATTAGTCATTACTCATACTCCCTATACCTGGCTCAATCCTTGGGGTCTTGGGTACCTGACAAGTCCTTAGATTGAGGCAAGAGAGGATACAATAATCATCATGTCATACAAACTAATACATGATCCCATCTATGATAAGTAACATGCACAAAAAGCTACATGGCTAGGACGAAGCCCTTAGCCCAAGGAGAATTACTCACACATAGAGATGAGCTCAAATATCATAAACATTATAGTATAAATCATGAGATTGATAGCAAATAGTCTTACAATGTCGCCAATTGAAGAAGAGATCTACTATTATAAGTGGCGGAATATGGCTATGGTGGTGGAGAGATTCGATGTAAGTCTATTCCTCTGGTGGCTCATCGGTGTTGTGGATGGAGATCTGGGGGGGTGGCTGGTGGTTTCTGCGAGCGCCTGTTTCTCGTCGCCCGAGGCCTCTTTATATAGGGGTCCCTTCATGAAAGTTGTTCTGTTTGACCTAGCGGTGTCGATGGCAACTATAATGCTAGAACTATATGGCCAGAATTTTATTACGGTCGTATAGCTGGACGTTAAAGCGTCTGCCTTTGATCCACGGCTCTTGGTTTCTTCTGGTTGTTGGAAATATCGTATCTTTGACTTTAATGTAGTGATTCCCATCATAAAACATCATTATCTGCACCGGAAAAAATAGAAAGAAAGGATTGCATACCCCTTTGAATATTAGGCATTAGTGGCAGGGTTTAGAGAGATATTTCATCAAACTTGTGAATAATATCTAGTTTAAATGTGGACGTAGATGGCTATATTTCAGAGCCATCAACCTCCCCAAGCTTAAACTTGATCGTCCCCGAGCAAGAAAACCAAAATCAAAAAAGAACTCAGCATTTAAACTGAAATAACGAGATGATGATATTACTCATGATTGATAGTCTCATGTTTCCTCCACTTCATAAATTTGAAAAAACTTTAGCATAGATAGAGTAATGGCAATCATATCATACGGGTTTTATGCATCCTTGTAGCGCAGAAAAATTATTGTTAACATGGATGATTCAAATGAGTAACTTTATTCCATGTCATGTAATTAACTCATAGGCTTGCCTTTGAACAAATAAAGTATAATCATGTAAATTGAGAGTGTGAGAGTTGTCATCAAAAGCATATACACTAGAGTATCTCAATTCTCGCACATCAATAAATCAAGACTTTTCAAGCACTACTTTTCTATTCATTATCCTTCAAGAATTTCAGTTTTTCAGTAATTGAGAGCATGCCAAAAAAATTGTTTTAGTTTATCAGGTTGTGATGGGCACTCGTGGCATCACTAACGTTTTTGTTCCTTTTGCATAATGACTTCTCATAATAGCTAGAGGAGTGATTCCATCATGAACACAGCTACCCGGGAGTGCCAAGAATCTTACCCACTATAGCATTGTTGCTACATGTGTTTAATCAACTCATAGCCGAAATCTAGGAGTTTCCTCCATGAAGATCGTTCGTAGGCCAGCGAAGTTGTTGGCATCCCATGAAGTTTGACACGCGTAAAGAAATATCATTCTTATGATTAACAAGTCAAACTTTGGCATGCTCACCAAATCCGCTAAACATTAATTTAATCAAACAAATCCTTTTAAAGAGAGCTATCAAGTCAATCAACATTTTCAGTGGTGTTTAGTGTCTCTAGAAATAAGCCTTCAAGACTAAACACTACAACACCCAAGCCTTCAATTGTGAGACTTTTTCTTATTACAATTGTTTAGCAATTTTTAGGCAAGACTTGGTTAATTACGAGAGTTGGAACCAAACGAACCCAACTAAATACCCATGCAAACGAAAATATTACTACGATACAAAGACTCACTCCACCAATATAATATCTCAACATTTACTACTAACTAGCATGGGTTTCTCAAACTTCAAAAGTGGGGAGTCATAACGCATACCTCTCATGTTTGGTTCCACTTCTCTCTTCTTTCTTTATTTGTTTCTTGGAAACTCAAAGTCGATCACTCTCCTGCAAATACATGAGAACCTCGAGCCGGAAAGAAAAAGATAGAGGGAAATAAAAAAAATGGAGAAATATTTTTGTTATATTTTTGTTATATTTTTAGAGAGAGAATTTAAAGAATAGAAAATTGGCGGCAAAGCTTGGCTAGAAAATTTCGAAAGCAAACAGAAATAACTAAATATAAATTGTTGGGGAAGCCAACATGAGTGCTTATAAACTCAAATTAAAAACATAACCTCGAAATAAATAAAAGCAAATGAACGCCAAATAAAGATACACGAGGAAACTTCCCCAAGCTTAGGCTTTTGTAAGCCCTTCAAATCATTGTGGTGGTGCGAAAAAGTCGGAACTCCATTTTGCAAATTGAGTTGAGAGGTTACTAGTTGATTCTCGGTGGTTCATAGAGAGGCTATGCATCCTCTCCATAGTCCCTCCAAGTTCTTGGAAGTCTTGGTATGTAGCAAACCGGGTTGATGGTTGCTCCTCTTAATGAGGAACTTCTTGCTCCTCTTCTTGGTCCTCGTCCTCATCCGGAATCTCCTCCTCAGGTTTGTGTTCCTCAACCTGCAAGTCATATAGAAAACATCCTTCCTCGATAGAGAAAATACCATTAGGCATAGGAGCGGGATAGATACGTCCAGCTCCGGCAATATGCAGGTAATAAACACCACCTCTCCTAGTGAGCATTCCACAAGCTTTCAAAGTAGAGAAACCAACATGTCGCTCACCTAGCACAGGTTGCAACTCACCTAGGTCGATGCCTAGAGCATTTGCAAGCACGGTGATGATGCCTCCACATGTGATTGGTCCTTGGCTTTGGGAGGATTGGTGCTCCAAGTAGCGCACAAGGATTGCACCCAAATTGAGTGACAAGTTGTAGTTAATGTAAGCAGCCTTTGCAAGGACTAAGATGTCCTCCTCATTGAGTCTTGTGTACTCATTATGCGCCTGCAAGGTGTTAGCAATAACATAGAACAAATAGTGAATTATAGGATGTTGAATATTCTTCCCCTTGCTCACTCTAGAAGTGAAGCTCATTCCATTATAATATTATTCAGGGGAAGGATTGAAGCCAGTAAAGGATGCACGTAAGGCATTAACATTATTGTTTGGGAAATTAAAACATGTGCACCATTCATCTAGTGTTAAAGTGTAGTTGTTGTTCATAAGTCAGAAAGAAATCATGTCCTCTCCTTGCCATAGTTTAACAGTGCTTTGCAACGAACTTAGGAATTCAGTGGTTAACCGGCGATAAGTAGGCACATCATTGTACACAAAGTTTTGCAGGCCAGCTCTATTGTAAAGTAAGTTAAAGTCATCATAAATACCGAGTTAGTTCAATATAATGGGGCAAGCCCACTTGGTGGCTTTCACTTCGCGGTTTTTGATCTTGTTGAAGCGATTGTGTTGGAGGTCATTCCTGAACCGTATCCCCATGCATTCTTGAGTGACAACCCGAGAAGCGCTAGCGGCGGCACGAGCACGAGGTTGGCTCCTTGTGTTCATCATCTAAAATAATAATGGAAGACAAAATAAAACTTTTTGATCCAACAATAATAAGTATAACATATTCCACATCATAGCACACTAAAGAATCCTCTCCAAATAATAATCTAGGCAAGAGAATCATGAAAATTAGTTCAGAGTAGGTCCCACCCTAGATTGATAATGAAAATAGGTCAAAAAAGAATTTGCAAAAATTAATTGGAGGATCAGAGGAAAAACATACCGTAGATCACTTGTGTGCGAGGAAATCGAACGAAATTGAGTAGAGGTAAAGATCTCTTGAGGTTTTGAGAGAGTTTGGCGGTAGAAGAAAGAAAAAGGATTGAAGTTTAGGAGTTGGAGGTACCTTCCCGTACGATTTTGTGGTCAGACACAATTATACGGCCGGAACAATGCGTTCCCGCCATATAGTTGACCTTCTATCAATTTTTTAGGGTTTCCACCTGGCGGCGCAGCTATACGGCCGGAACTATATGGCTAGAACAGTATGTTCCCGCCGTATAGTTGGTCATCAAACCATCTGTACCTGGGAAAGAATTTTTACAAAGGCATCGATATCTATACGATCGGAGTTATACGGTCGGAATTTTTTATTCCCGTCGTATAGTTGGTCGTTAACCCGTCAGTACGTGGAAAAGAATTCGTATGAAAGCACCGATATCTATACGACCGGAGCTATACGGGCAGAATTTTTTATTCTCACCGTATAGTTGGTCGTTAAACCGTCAGTACATATGAAAGAAAAATTGCCGATGGCAAAAATATCTATACAACCGGAGCTATACGGCCGGAATTTTTATTCCCATCGTATAGTTGGTCATTAAACTCTCTATGTCCATCAAAAAATTTCTGTTTCTTAGAGAATTACTTCTTATACTGATACTCAGTGAAATACCTTGTTTTTGACAGAAAGTTGACAGTTAAAATTATCGACCAACAACAGCATGTATAAAGCAGAATTTTAAGTACTACCGAACATCTCCTCAAATGGAGTTTTCTAACACTCTTTATTAAACATAAACTTAAACTAAAACTTAAAACTTAACTTAAACCTTTACATATGGGTTGCCTCCCATGGAGTGCTCTTTTATGGTCAATAGCTTGACCTTGATGTTACTCACTTGGGCCACATGAGTGGAAGACCCACTCCAAAGTAGTTGGCCTTCAAAGTGATGGCCTCCTTCTCATCATGTTTGGCTTTATTTTTCCTGTGGAAATGGATAACAAAAGGATCCCGCGAAGGCATTGCAGCTTCATGTTCCCTTTATGGAGATTAATTAGAGCCTTTATCGTTCTTAAGAAAGGACGGCCTAGTATGATAGGAGCAATAGCATCTTCAGGCATGTCAACAATAACGAAGTCAATTAGAGCAGGACAACCTTTGATGTAAACTAAAGTGTTCTCCTTAATTCCTACAGCTTGTTCATAGGTAGAATCTGCAAGATGTAGTTTTAGTTCGGTGATCTCGAAAGAGCCAAGATTTAACTTGTTAAAAAGACTCTTTGGGATTGTTGAGACGCTTGCACCTAGATCACAAACTGAAGCTATCTCATTGGTCCCAATCTTATTTTTAATCGTGGGCTCAAATATATCATCTAGTTTAACAGGTAATTTTTCAGCGATTTTCTTGTATTCCTCTTCAAGCTCGCGTACCTTAATCGCTACTTGTTAACAAAGTGTTGATACATGGCTTCATAGTTACCTTCACTTACCGGAATTTTGATGTTGATCCTTTTTACGAGATCTTCGATGGTGTAGCTTGGTGAAGGGGCATTACTATAATCAAGCTCTTCAGGCTCCTCCCTTTGGATCCTCATCATTTTGAGTTCTTCAACAGGATTGGGCTCAGCTTTACCTGCAAATTTAGTTACAATGAGAGTTTGACTCTCGGTTATCTTACCTAGCTGTGCCTCAACAATCCTCGTCCTTTATTGAAGGGCCTGCAAATCATTCCTCAAACTTACAGCTTGGGTAGATAATTTACCAAGCATAGCATCATGGTTCTCCGTTATTATAACAAGAATATTGTTTTGTTCATTTTGTGAGTCTATAAAAGACTTAAGTGTTTCTTGGAGACTACCATTACTAGTTCCCATATTATTATTAGAGTTACCTGCGGGATTAGAATAATGTTTCTGAAAATTAGGATTGTAATTTTTCTTCCAAGAAGGGTTATAATCATTACGAGCTATGAAGTCTATTTCTTCAATATTAGTTTTGGGAATAGCTCTTACCTAGGTTTCGTTACCTTATATGGCTAATATGAGCTCATCCAACTTAGCATTGAGTTCTTCGTTTTCTTGAGGTGAGACGGAGTTCACCTTCTTCGTGTTTGATATTTCCACATGCCATTGGGCATGGTTGTCTTGCATATTGTCTAGCAGCTGCTTTTCTTTGGTAATATGTTTACCCATAAATGTTCCTCCAGGTGCCGTATCAAGCATAGACTTAGACACAGGATTAAGAACATTATAAAATAAATGGACGATAACCATTCTTCCATCCCATGGCTAGGACAGATTCTTAAGCATTCTTTCATCATCTCCCATGCAAGCGGTAGTGAATCACGCTCTTCCTATCTAAAACCAGTAATATTAGATCTTAGTTGCATAGTATTTGCAGGTGGGAAAGATTTAGTCTTAAATAAAGAAGTACATCCCACCCATGATATAATAGTAATTTTAGGCAAAGCTAGCAACCATCTTTTTCTCTTCCTCTAAGAGAGAAAGGAAATAAACGCAATTTGATCGCATTGGGGTCAACATCTTTTTTGCGCATCATATCACATATTTCAGTGAACGTATTAAAGTGCATACCTGCGTCCTCAACAATAGAGCCTCCAAATTGATTCTATTGAACCAAACTTAAGTAATGGGGCTTAATTTCATAGTCATCAGTAGCAATTGTTGGCTGAGTAATAGGAGTACACAAATAATCATTATTCAGAGTGGAAAATTACCCAGGCTTCTTTGCAACCATATTTCCTATGTTTTGGGGTTTTCTTAAACAGAAACTTATGATAATAATAAAAACAAGAATTAAAGACTAACTAATTTTTTTGGTTTTTCAAATAAAGACTGAAAGCAAACTAAAAATTAAAAACAAGAATTAAAACTAGCAAGGTTCCTACTAACCTCACCAGGGTAGCTATCGCTTCCACGTCAACACCGCTAGAAAAAGGGTTGATACCTTCGATCCGGATTACGGATGTAGTATAACTTCTTTTTCCTTAGTAGACCTATGTTTATCGAATTCTCGGGAAGCAAATCATAGTGAAGTTACTTTAACGGACCTTCGAGGGTTTTAGAATTCCTTTTGTGTTTTTATCGTACCAAGAGTTTGCGTATTTTTGTTGTTGTTGATGATGGAGAGAGGGTCTAGGATGTTCGGTTTCACCTGTAGTTGTGCAAAACATCTGATGGGAATAAAAGATAGAAATAAAGTATGCATGTAATTTTTAGAGCAAGATAAATTATATGTGGGCAGTGCATGCATAATTGCTATTGCCTCGCAACCGCTGATAGCAATAACCTACTAGTCTCATCCATGGAAGAAAGAGAACTATTGATATGCATAGTGATGTCACCATTAATCCCAAGTAAATCCCCCACATATAGTCATATTACCCTTTCTATCACTGGGGTTCCCAACCTGCAGATTAGTCATTACTCATACTCCCTATACCTGGCTCAATCCTCGGGGTCATGGGTACCTGACAAGTCCTTAGATTGAGGAAAGAGAGGATACAATAATCATCATGTCATACAAACTAATACATGATACCATCTATGATAAATAACACGCACAAAAAGCTACTTGGCTAGACAGAAGCTCTTAGCCCAAGGAGAATTTCTCACACATAGAGATGAGATCAAAGATCATAAACATTGTAGTAGAAATCATGAGAATGATAGCAAATAGTCTTGCAATGTTGCCAATCAAAGAAGAGATCTACTATTACAAGTGGTGGAATATGGCTATGGTGGTGGAGAGATTAGATCTAAGTATATTCCTCTGACGGCTCGTTGGTGTTGTGGATGGAGATCTGGGGGTGGCTGATGGTTTCTGCGAGCGCCTGTTTCTCGTCGCCCGAGGCCTTTTTATAAAGGGGTCCCTTCACAAAAGTTGTTCTGTTTGACCTAGCGGTGTCGATGGCAACCATACGGTCGGAACTATACGGCCGGAATTTTATTCCGGTCATATATTTAGTCGTTAAAGCGTCTGCCTCCGATTCACGACTCCTGGTTTCTTCTGGTTGTTGGAAATCTCGTATCTTTGACTGTAATATAGTGATTCCCATCATAAAATGTCAATATTTGCACAGGAAAAAATAGAAAGAAAGGATTGCATACCCCTTTGAATATTAGGTATTAGTGGCAAGGGTTTAGAGAGATATTTCATCAAACTTGTGAATAATATCTAGTTTAAATGTGGACGTAGATGGCTATATTTCAGAGCCACCAGCCAACACCCCCGGCAAGGGCCCAGCTCGGTCGGCTTGCAGCAGCCCGAGGTAGCATCTACTAGGCGGCCCGACCACACACTGGCGACGCAGCAAGAAGCGGCAGCTGGAGCCCGGGTGGGCTGGCTTCTCCTCCCGCGACCCAACTCACCTTGCTGCACGTGGCCCGGGTGGGCCGGCGGCACGCGACCCGTCGGCTGGCCTTGCTCCCCCGCGGCCCAAGGTGGGTCGGGGTTGAGCAGCCCATGGCGGTGCAGACCAAGTGCCTCCCCCGTGTGGCGGCAACTATTTACTGCCCACGAGCGTGGGCTGGTCAAACTAGCCCTTTTCATTTGCTGTTTTTTCTTGTCTTTTTCCTATGGCTTTTTCCTGGGCCACTTTCCCCCGGGATTTTGGCCTAATGATAAAGTCATTTTATAAATTAGAATTGAGATATTTATTTAGTCTAAGTTAACTCATAATTAACATATAATAAATGCATATATTAAATTTCCATCTATCCGAAACTCCTTTCAGTCTTTTCCTTTCCTTATTTCTCCAAACAACTTCGGATCTCTCTGGAACGATTCCTATTTCTCTCTCTTCTGTGATTCCATCTTGCAGGACGATCTCCAAGCGTCATATCACCCTTAAGCGTGTTTCCCTATGGGTCGGGAATGCTATAGACATGGTCCATATCAATGACCAATAGAGGGACCGGGATGCCCATGTTGACCCCTATGCACTCCACAAATCTCCATGTGTCGAACCTGAAACGATATATCAAATTCCCTTGTTCACGGTACAAGACTTGTCCGAGATTTGATCATCGGTATCACGATTCCTTGTTCAATCTCATTTCCAACAAGTAATGTTTTACTCGTTCCCGTGAAATACCATCCCCATGACCTAGTCATGCGTTGCGCAACATGGATATAATTCATCGAGTGGGCCCAGTTGTATCTTCCTATCACGCAGGAGAACAATTCCCGATCTTGAAGCATATTGCGTCTACATGCTTCTTCGGATACCCAACGTGTATCTTTATAGCCACCCTGTCACAAGATGACGATTGATACAGTCAAAGCACCCTCCAATAATAGTGATTGATATGATCTCACTGTCTAAGGATTAGGACAATCTGTTTATAACAATTGCAACGTTAACTAAGTGACATGACCGTGTTGCAACAATCATTGGTGGGAAATGTCCATCACATCATAACAGAGGATATGACTTCATTGTCAATGACTTTTGTTTAGCCCATGATCAGGAAACCTTAATCATCGTCTGCCCAATGAACTAGTTGAATAGAGGCTACTAGGGACCTATGTTTGTTTGTATACCACACCTGTATCAATGTTTTCGTTTCATTCAGTTATAGCATGATATAAAACTATTATGAACTAATAAGATATGACAATAATACCCTTTTATGATTTGCCTCTAGGGCATATCTCCTTCAGTCTCCCACTTACACTAGAGTACAAATAATCTAGTTGCATTGCTACTAATTATAAACCATATCTCATATGAGTTTATTGATCATGCTTGCTCATGGAGGACTTCCTGTCCTAAATTTCTTTCACCAGATTCATAAGTTCCTATTTTACAATTCACTAATGTCAATTGTTTGACATTCACACCATTATCATAATAAAGCGCCCATTTTCAAAAAAAAAATATGATTTTACTCTTTCCATCTTGTGCATTGTTTTTAAAAGATACTTTGGAGGGAGGCTGGAGTCTTGAGGGGCACCACTGAACTCGTCATCTTTTTTTCTACAATTCTATCATGAACACATGACGATTATTGACCTAATTGATACACATTCATCTCTGGTAGGCAATAAAATAGGTTCTGTCTTTCAGTTGGCATAAAAACAATGAATTTTGATCATACCAGGAAGGGTTCATTTAAAAAAGTAGGTGTTGGAGCATTAGTACCTTTCATTCTGCAGTTCAAACGTTAGAAAGTTTAGGGATTCTAGATTATTACATCCATGCTATTTCCATGGATAATTTGTCCTATCAGAACCATTGCTATATAAGAAATTGCTTTCAGGCGACATGTATTTACATCAAATTGCTTTGAGTGGCGATGTTATTTTCGCGTCATAGGATGGCAAGAGAGTGGGAGCCCCACATTGTAGTTCAATCGAAGCATGGTGCAACCACATGATTTTCTGAATGATATATTTTTCTTGCCGTGGCAACACATAGACATTTAGCTAGTAATAAATAGATAGATAGATAGATAGATAGATTAGTCGCGTCCTCCATTGCAACCTCTGCACTCCATGTCAGCTCGTACCACGCTTGAAGCAAGCATCTATAAATCCTAACTTGGCATTTCTTCCATGGGCCAGATAGAAATTATGTGCTAAGCCAAAAAGTCCGACCTTGATGCAGACTAGAGACACCATTTCGCGACACAAACGATGACGTACTTGAAGTAAACTGAAAGTGATTGAAACTGGCAAGCTGCACCGGAAGATACTGTAGCACTAGCACGCCGTCTTGGCTTGGTTTCTCTTTTGGATTTTTGCATCGCTTGTTACGTAGAGCGTCTGTAGACGATGACAAGCCGGATAGCTGATTGATCGATCTATCCAAGTAAATCACGCTATCTGATTACCAAAGATCGATAGTACAAACCCCAGATTAATGTCCGCTCTCATCAATCAGATTGATTGGTGGGCACTGGCTGGTGCCATCCTTTTTTTTTTTGGTACGAAGAGAACCCACGTGTCACCTAACTCTCATACCCGGTACGACTGCTCTAGCGCTCTATAATACGTCCCTTTTAAAAAAAGTTTTACTAGCAAACATGCTCGTGCGTTGCGATCAAAGAGCAACTTTTCGACAATAACATCTACTTATATTTTTGCCCCAAAGTCACCCATAAAACCAGCTATTAGTAGATGGTCGGCCCGCAGCACAACACCGCCATCATCGTGGTTCAGCAGCTGTAGCTGGCTGCGCCATTTGGAGGAGGGCAGGGCGGGTCCGTGAGATAGTAGAGAGGAGAAGCATGAACTCGAGGAAAAGGCTAGGACTGGACACGAGCTAGCTCGGCTGGATCCGAGCTGTCTTTTGGCCCGAGATAAATTTGCTCTGCTCGGGCTGGGCCTTTGGTGCAGCAAAACTGGCTCGGCCCGAGCTAGCCATAAACTCTGTCCACACCGAGCTAGCCCCTGATAATGAAGAACTCTCTCCAATTCAAATTTGTCCAACCAAATTGAACAAGCAAACATTCAAATTGTTTCATGAAACTTCACAGAGTAATAATTCAACTATGTATGAACCCATTCCAATGAAAATAATCAACAATTAAGGAACTCAAAATATCACCTCTGTTTTCACTTACACTAAGTACAGTAACAGTACTGTATGTAAATTATGTTAGGTGCTGCTGGGCGTGGTCGACCGAAGCAGGGGCGGGCGGCCGCGCGGGTCAGCGACGGAGAGGACGGGGAGAGGCGTCGCAGCGGCGGCATCGCATGGTGGCGGGTCAGTGGCGGGCTGGCGGCTGTGCTCGTGTGTGGGAGTGTTGGAGGCGTCGAGCTCGCCCTACCCTGATCGATCGTGTTGAGTCGCTAACGGGCTGGACTTGGATCTCGATCGATGGTGTTGGCGCTGTCCATCTCCGGTAAAAAAAAGTATCGCCAGCTGCGGGGGCTGGACCTAGCCTAGACGATTTTTTTTGCTCTACTCGTTCGTCACCATCTTGGGCCGAGCCCAGGTCGAGACGAGCCGGCTATGGACCGGGCCGAGTTGAAAGACCGTGACCGCGCATCCATGCTTAGAAAAGGCCATGGTTGACCACGAGCCCCCATCCTAATCTCTTGTGTGGCAGGTAGAATCGACACGGAGGCGCGGCCGGCTGGCGACGAGCAGACCGAGGCCTCCGCATCACGTCGTGCTCGGCCGATGGGGTCTTCTGGTGGGAAAGGGATAGCTATGGTGGTTGGCGAGGTGACGGAGCCACCGAGAGAGAGAGACAGACAGAGAGAGAGAAGCAAGGGAGGATGGAGATTGCGGGAATTGGCAGCCCTCCCATCATCCAGTCAGTCTCCCCGTGAGTCTCAGCTCGCCCAGTAAACTACCGATCGAAACGGCTTGACTAAGCGGTGGCACTGTTGTAATAACCCTGAACTTGATGGGGTAAAGTTGGAAAAACTGCCCAAAACGAACCAAAGAAATCTGTCTGCTTTTATTATAGTTTAGGTATATAGATATAGATACAGGTCATGTGGTCCGTACTAGATAGTCGGAGTTGTTAGCATGAAACCACCACTTTATAGCTAAATTTTCGAGAAACCACCACTTCAATGTCTCACGATAAAATATGACCACTTTTGTGCAAGTTTTTTGCAATGTACACTAAAACCAATTTAAAACCGAATTGACACGGTTTCTATCACTTGGACCCACCTGTCAGTCTGATGTGGCAGTGGGAGACGGCGAACAATTATGCAGGGACCATGTTCACATACATACCATAGTTGTTAGTAAACTTCTAGAGCGAGAGATTTGAACTGCGGATACATGATCTAGTGCTCATGATTTTTTGGAAAAATTATTTTTACGTTCATAATATGCTATTTTGTCAAATCCACTACAATTTTAGCAACACTCAACCCTGAGTTAAGAATCTTCATAACCTCATATTTTGACAATAGATTGAAATGGGCATGGGATATTTGAAAATGATCCAAATAATGTAAAACCTCCACGCGGTGTTATATTATGTGATATAGTTACAAGGAAAAATATAAAACTTGGAATGTTGCAAATATCTCAAAAAAAATCTCAGAAATGAGCTATCATGTTCGAGGTTTCATGGCTTTCAGACCAAATGACCAATGTTATGGCTAAAATTATGACATATTTTAATGTGCCTATATTATGCACACATGTGCATCTTGGGATTGCAAAGAATGTTGCAGGAGGATTTTTCCATTTCGTCGCACCAAGAAGACATTTTCTATTTTTTGTGTTCCAAAAACGGGATGTTTTGTGAAGCAATTAAAACGGTACCACCCCATTTTTCAAAAATACCAGACCACCTTCTATGGACAATGTCCCAACCGGGATATTTTAAACCTTTCCATTTATCTCTCATGAAAAAGACAAATTCCCGCTGAGTCGGTAGGAAGTGGGTCAGATTTGAAAAAAAAATTGGAAAAATCATTTTCAGGTTAACAAGAACCTATTTCATCAGGGATCCACTACAAATTTAGCGAGCCTCAATCCCAAGCTAAGAATCTTCATGTCTTCCATTTTGACCATATTTTGAAAGGGGAATAAGAAATTCAAAAGTGATCCAAACAATGTAAAAACCTTTGCGTGGGGTCATATTATATGACATAGTTACAAGCAAAAGTATAAAACTGGGAATATTGCACATATCTAAAAAAACTTCATGTCCGAGGTTTCATGTCTTTTAGGCCAAACGAGGAATGTTCTGGCTAGAATTGCAGTATAGTTTGTGATAATTGCCCATATTATGATCATATGTGCATCTTGGGATGGCGAACAATGTTGCAGGAGGAAATTTTCCTTTTTGTCGCATCAAAAAAACATTTTCCATTTTCCGAGTGCCAAAAATAGGTGTTTTATTAAGCAACCACCAAATGAAAGTTTCAAAATGGTACCTGAAGGGGTTCCGTGGCAGAAAAAATATTTTTTCTACGGTGGAACGCACCTAGCTAGGATCTATCTGAGAGTAAAGTTATAACAGAGAAGGTTTTGGTGACATACCCTTATATATTGAAAGCGTTACGTTCCGAGGGGAACATTTATGATGTAGTTGATACCGTATTTGACCTCACGGTCACGAAGCTTGTCGCAAGTCACCCCTGGTCCTAGACGACAACCCGGTGCCACTAGTGGCAGCACCTCTGAGGTTTGGCACACGTGCGGTGTATGATGACGACTTCCGGTTCCCTAATTAATCCATGTCTGGAGTATAGAAGTAGATCTCCGGCTGGAATCTCCACGGTATTTCGCCATGCTACTACGAAGTCTTCCCTTTGCGCTTAAAACCCTAACTCAGGGACGTAGTTGCTGATGGGTTCGTAGCATGGAAAACAAAAAATTTATACCACAAGAACGAACAAAACCCAGATCTAATCAAGATAAAAGCCAAGATCTAATCTATTAGACATGTGCAACGAGATAGATCTGTACTAACCCTTGTAGATCCGAAAGCCTTGTGCGAGATCACATCTCGTGGTTGATGTAGACGATCACTTGCCGATCTCAAGATCGAGTAGACGATCCTTCCCAGCGTTCGTTAGCGCTTCATGATCGGTCACACGTGCGGTCGTCTGAGCACCTTCCTCTCCCGTTCCAAATGACGGCAGAGGTAGTAGATCTCTCCACTGAATCCCGAGTAGCCAGGCGTGGTGGTGGTGGTGGTGTGAGAATTCTGCAGGCTTAAGCCTAAGGCGGAGCGAAGGAGGAGGAGAGAGGCGGCTATGGAAAGAGTAGAGGCAGGGGTGGCGCCCACCCCTCTATATATAGAGGAGGGGTGCCTAGGGTTCCCACCCCTAGGCCCACCTCCTAGGGAGAGGGGGGAGGGAGTTTCCTTCCCCCCCAAGTCTCCCCTTTTCCTTTCTTGGTTTTCAAGTAAAGTCCACGGAACCTTCTGGAACTTTCCGGAACTTTCCGAAACCTTCTGGAACCCCCATATAAACACTCCGGAACATTTCCGAACCTAGAAAATGATCTCCATTATATGAATCTCATTCTCCGGACAATTCCGGATCTCCTCGTGATGTCCCAGATCCAATCCGAGACTCCGGACAACATTCGGTCTCCAACACACATTCCATATCTACCTAAACAACATCGAACCTTAAGTGTGTCACCCTACGGTTCGTGAATATGCAGACATGATGGAGACACCACTTCGATCAATAACCATCAGCAGGATCTGGAGATCCATAATGGCTCCCACATACTCAATGATGACTTCGTGATCGATAGAACCATTAACATACGAAACAAATTCCCTTTGTCACGCGATACTCTACTTATCCGAGGTTTGATCGTTGGTATCTCCATGCCTAGTTCTACCTCGTTACTGATAAGTACTCTTTACTCGTTCCATGATATGTCATCCCTTGTGACCTAGTCACATGCTTGCAAGCTAACTAGATGACATTCCACCGAGAGGGCCCAGAGCATATATATCCGTCATATGGATGGACAAATCCCAATCTTGGTCCATGCGCTTCAACACATACTTTCAGAATACCCAAGGACACCTTTATAACCACCCAGTTACAAAGCGGTGTTTGATGTCATCAAAGCACCCATCCGGTGATGGTGATTAACATAACCTCATGGTCGAAAGATTAGGTTACTATGCATTTGAAAGCTTGTAGCAATACGAACTTAATGACTTGATCTTATGCTACACTTACTATGGGTGTGTGTCCATCACATCATTTTCCTAATGATATAACCTTGTTATCAATGACATCCAATGTCCATGATCAGGAAACCATGATCATCTATTGATCAACAAGCTAGTTCAACAAGAGGCTTACTAGGGACTCTTTTACGTTTACAAAAAACACATGTATCAGTGTTTCCTTATAATACAATTATAGCATGGGATGTAAACATTCATCATAAACACAAAGATATAATAATAACCACTTTTATTATTGCCTCTTGGGCATATCTGCAACAGTCTCCCACTTGAACTAGAGTCAATAATCTAGATTACATGGTAATATACCTAACACCCATGGCGTTCTGGTGTTGGTCATGCTTTGCTCTAGGGAGAGGTTTAGTCAACGGATCTGCCACATTCAGATCAGTGTGTACTTTGCAAATCTTTATGTCACCATCTTGGACATACTTGCAAATAGCATGGAAACGTAGCTTGATGTGCTTCAGCTTGTTATGTGACCTTGGCTCCTGTGCATTAGCTATGGCACCTGTGTTGTCACAGTAGATGGCCATCGGGTCCAACGCACTAGGAACCACGCCAAGTTCAGTAATGAACTCCTTCATCCATATGGCTTCTTGTGCAGTCTCCGAAGCAGCTATGTATTCCGATTCAGTTGAAGATTTCGCCACAACGCTTTGCTTGGCACTCCTCCATCTCACTGCAGCACCATTCAAAATAAATACGTATCCAGACTGTGACTTCGAGTCATCTGGATCGGTGTTCCAACTAGCATCAGTGTAACTGTTTACAACAAGCTGTTCATCACATCCATAAGAAAGAACCATATCCTTAGTCCTATTTAGGTACTTTAGGATATTCTTGATCATTGTCGATGCTCCATTCGGGATCACTTTGATATCGCTAGTCAAACTAACATCATGTGCTATATCCGGCCTTGTACACAGCATGGCATACATGATAGAACCTATGGCGAGGCATAGGGAATATTATTCATCTTCTCTCTATCTTCGCCAGTATGGACTTCGAGTCTTACTCAAGGTCTTACCTGACAACATGGGCACGAACCCTTTCTTGCTCTCTTCCATTCTAAACTTCTTTAGAACTTTGTACAAGTATGTACTTTGTGAAAGCGCTATTAGGCGTCTTGATCTATCTCTATAAATCTTGATGCTTAGAATATATGCCGCTTCGCCAAGATACTTCATTGAAAAACTATTATTCAAATAGGCTTTGACACTATTAAGAAGTTCTATGTCATTCCCAATTAACAATATGTCATCTACATATAGTACTAGGAATGCTACAGAGCTCCCACTCACTTTCTTGTAAATACAAGCTTCTCCATAAGTTTGTATAAATCCAAAGTTTTTGATTACTTTATCAAAACGTTGATTCCAACTCCGGGATGCTTGCTTCAGTCCATAAATGGAGCGCTGAAGTTTGCATACCTTGTCAGCATCACTAGGATCGACAAAACCCTTGGGTTGTACCATATACAACTCTTCCTCAATGTCTCTATAAAGGAATGCCGTTTTGACATCCATCTTCCAAATATCATAATCGAAATATGCAGCAATTGCTAACAAAATCCTCACAGACTTTAGCTTCGCTACTGGTGAGAATGTCTCATCATAGTCAACTCCTTGAATTTGTTGGAACCCTTTCGTGACAAGTCGAGCTTTATAGACGGTAACATTACCATCAACATCTGTCTTTCTCTTGAAAATCCAATTGTTCTCGACAGCCTTACGGCCATCCGGTAAGTCCACCAAAGTCCACACATGGTTTTCATACATGGATCCCATTTCGGATTTCATGGCTTCTAGCCATTTGTCGGAATCTGGGGTCACCATAGCTTCTTCATACGTCGAAGGGTCATCAGTGTTGTCCACCAACATGACGTTCAAGGCAGGGTCATACCAATCAGGAGTGGTACGAACCCTTGTTGACCTGCGAGGTTCAGCAGCAACTTCGTTTGAAGTTTCATGATCACCATCATTAGCTTCCTCTCCAATTGGTGTAGGCGGCACAAAAACATCTTCCGGTGCTGAGCTACTCTCAACTCTGAGATAAGGTTCAATAACCTCGTCGAGTTCTACTTTCCTTCCAGTCACTTCCTTCGAGAGAAACTCCTCAAGAAAGGATCCATTCTTGGCAACAAAAACTTTGCCTTCAGATCTATGATAGAAGGTATACCCAATTGTTTCTTTAGGGTATCGTATGAAGACGCATTTCTACGCTTTAGGTTCAAGCTTATCAGGTTGTAACTTCTTTACATATGTTTCGCAACCCCAAACTTTAAGGAACGACAACTTAGGTTTCTTACCAAACCACAATTCATACGGTGTCATTTCAACGGATTTAGACAGTGCCTTATTTAAAGTGAATGCGGCTGTCTCTAATGCATAGCCCCAAAACAATAGCGGTAAATTTGTAAGAGACATCATAGACCAAACCATATCTAAGAGAGTTCGATTACGACGTTCGGACACACCATTACAATGTGGTGTTCCCGGCGGTGTCAATTGCGAAAGTATTCCACATTTCTTTAAATGCATGCCAAACTCATAACTTAGATATTCACCTCCGCGGTCAGAACGCAGAAACTTAATCTTCTTGTTATGATGATTTTCCACTTCACTTTGAAATTCCTTAAACTTCTCGAAAGTTTCGGACTTATGTTTCATAAAGTAGACATACCCATATCTACTTAAGTCATCCGTGAAAGTGAGAACATAACGATATCCACCACGCGATGCTACACTCATTGGACCGCACACATCGGTATGTATTATTTCCAATAAGTCTGTAGCTCGCTCCATTATTTCAGAGAATGGAGTCTTAGTCATTTTTCCCATTAGACATGCTTCGCATCTTTCAAGTGATTCAAAATCAAGTGATTCAAGAAGTCCATCAGAATGAAGTTTCTTCATACGCTTCACTCCAATGTGACCAAGATGACAGTGCCACATGTATGTAGAATTATCATTCAATTTTGTTCGTTTAGCATCTATGTTGTGAACATGTGTATCACTACTATCGAGATTTAGTAAGAATAAACCATTCATCTTAGGTGCATTACCATAAAAGATATTACTCATATAAATCGAACAACCTTTATTCTCAGACTTAAAAGAGTAACCGTCTCGCAATAAACAAGATCCAGATATAATGTTCATGCTTAACGCAGGCACCAAATATCAATTATTCAAATTTAAAACTAATCCCGAAGGTAGATGTAGAGGGAGCGTGCCGACGACGATCACATCGACCTTGGAGCCATTTCCAACGCGCATCGTCACCTCGTCTCTCGCCAGTCTTCGCTTATTCCAAAGCTCCTATTTCGAGTTACAAATATGAGCAACCGAACCAGTATCAAATACCCAGGCACTACTACGATTACTAGTAAGATACACATCAATAACATGTATATCGAATATACCTTTCTAATTGATGTTGCCGTTCTTCAGATCCGCCAGGTACTTGGGGCAGTTATGCTTCCAGTGACCAGCACCCTTGCAGTAGAAGCATTCAGTTTCAGGATTAGGACCATCCTTGGGCTTCTTAGCAGGTGCGGCAGCTTTCTTGTCGTCCTTCTTGAAGTTGCCCTTGTTCTTAGGCTTGCCCTGTTTCTTGAAATTGGTGGTCTTATTGACCATCAACACTTGGTGCTCCTTCTTGATCTCCACTTCAGCAGTTTTCAGCATGGACGATAGTTCAGGCAACGTCTTGTTCATGCAGTGCATATTGTAGTTCATCACAAAGTTCTTATAACTCGGTGGTAGTGATTGGAGGACACGGTGAATCCCTAACTCATTAGGAATTGTTATCCCCAACTCTTGGAGCTTGTTTGCGTGCCCAGACATGGTGAGCACGTGCTCGTTAACGGAGCTACCCTCTTTCATCTTACAGTTAAAGAACTTTTCGGAGGCCTCATAGCTCTCCACGGCCACATGAGTCTCAAAAATCAGCCTGAGCTCCTTAATGATCTCAAACGGGTCGTGGTGCTCAAAGCGCTTCTGAAGCTCCGTTTCTAAACCGTACAGGATGGCACACTGAACTGTGGAGTAGTGATTTTTTCGAGTGGAGTAAACATTCTTTACGTCATCAGTGGCATCTTCTGCAGGTGGGTCACCTAGCGGTGCTTCGAGCACAATCTTCAGTCCACGGAGCCAGTCCGTGAAGTTGCTTCCGTTGTTCTTAAGCTTTTCTTTCTCTAGGAACGCATTGAAATTTATGGAGAAGTTCGCCATAATCTACAACAAATTTGCAAGTAGTTTAGACTAAGTTCTTGATAAATTGAGTTCAATTTTAATTCTTAAATTAACTAGGTGAACTCCCACTCAAAACAACATCCCTCACATTGTCATAGTGATTACACGACCCAAATCCACTACACCAAGTCCGATCTTCACGAGAGAAGATGTAGTTTCATCGGCGAACAATCTTCATGTTCATCATATCATTTATATGACTCATGCTCTACCTTTCGGTATTCCGTGTTCCGAGACCATGTCTGTACATGCTAGGGTCGTCAAGATTAACCCTAGTTTCCGCATGTGCAAATCTGGCTTGCACCCGTTGTATGCACACGTAGAATCTATCACATCCGATCATCACGAGATGCTTCGAAACGACGAGTCTTAGCAACGGTACCAACTAAGGACGAACACTTTATTACTTGATATTTAGTGAGAGGGATCATCTTATAATGCTAACGTTGCGATCTAAGCAATACAAGATGCATAAAGAATTAACATCACAGGCAATTCATAATTAGTGTGATATGATATGGCCCTTTCTTCTTATGCCTTTGATCTCCATCTCCAAAGCACGGACATGATCTCCATCATCACCATCATTGTGTCAAGGTCAGTGGCGCCGCTTCATGGTTGTCCATCATCACTAGCAACTATTACAACTACTTGGAATAAAGCTATTACAAGATGAATAGACACGCATGTCTTAACAGAATTAAAGACAACCATTAGGCTCCTGCCGGTTGCCATATTACAACAAGGATCATTGTATACATCAAATATAATCACAATCACATGATGGCCATATCACATCACAAAAACCCTGCAAAAACAAGTTAGACGCCTCTAATTTTCTTTACATGTTTTACGTGGTTTGGGGCTTTCGAATAAGAACGGATCTTACCTACGAAACTGAACCACAACGTTGATACAAGTGCTATCAAGTGCAAAGTGTAAATTGGATCTATACTATGGTGAGAGAGACACCATAAAGCCACTTGTGCAAAGCAAGTTACGTCAAGCGTGGAGCAAGTCTCATGTGCGATGACATGTAAGGTTAGCGAAACGCTTCATCCCACCATACCGCAAGGTGCAAAGTACACAAAGCAAAAGGCGACACGAGCACCAACGCCCACAAAACCATTGTGTTCTACTCGTACAACAGATCTACGCATGAAGACCGTCTACGATACCCGATGGGTTCGTAGCATGGAAAACAAAAAATTCTACCGAAGAACGAACAAAACCCAGATCTAATCTAGATAAAAGCCAAGATCTAATCTATTAGACATGTGCAACGAGATAGATCTGTACTAACCCTTGTAGATCCGAAAGCCTTGTGCGAGATCGTATCTCGCAGTTGATGTAGAGGATCACTTGCCGATCTCAAGATCGAGTAGACGATCCTTCGGCGCTGCTTACGGCAGCGCTTGCGATCGGTCACACGTATGGAGTCGATGCACCTTCCTCTCCCGTTCCAGTGAGCGTGAAGTAGTAGATCTCTCCATGGAATCCCAGTGAGCATCCGGCGTGGTGGTGATGGTGGAGTAGAGAATTCTGCAGGCTTCGCCTAAGCCTGAGCAGAAAAGGAGGAGGAGAGAGGCTAGGGCAAGAGTGGAGGGCAAGGGGGTGGCGCCCACCCCTCTATATATAGAGGAGGGTGCCTAGGGTTCCCACCCCTAGGCCCACCTCCTAGGGCCGGCGCACAAGGGAGAGGGGGGATGGAGTTTCCTTCCCCCCCAAGTCTCCCCTTTTCCTTTCTTGGTTTTCAAGTAAAGTCCACAGAACCTTCTGGAACTTTCTGGAACATTCCGAAACCTTCTAGAACCCCCATATAAACACTCCGGAACATTCTGAAACCTTATAGAACCCCCATATAAACACTCCGGAACATTTCCGAACCTAGAAAATGATCTCCATTATATGAATCTCATTCTCCAGACAATTCCGGATCTCCTCGTGATGCCCCAGATCCAATCCGAGACTCCGAACAACATTCGGTCTCCAACGCGCATTCCATATCTACCTAAACAATATCGAACCTTAAGTGTGTCACCCTACGGTTCGTGAATATGCAGACATGATGGAGACACCTCTCCGATCAATAACCATCAGTGGGATCTGGAGATCCATAACGGCTCCCACATACTCAACGATGACTTCGTGATCGATAGAACCATTAACATACGAAACCAATTCCCTTTGTCACGCGATACTCTACTTATCCGAGGTTTGATCGTTGGTATCTCCATACCTAGTTTAACCTCGTTACTGATAAGTACTCTTTACTCGTTCCATGATATGTCATCCCTTGTGACCTAGTCACATGCTTGCAAGCTAACTAGATGACATTCCACCGAGAGGGCCCAGAGCATATCTATCCGTCATATGGATGGACAAATCCTGTCCATGCGCTTCAACACATACTTTCAAAATACCCAATGACACCTTTGTAACCACCCAGTTACGAAGCGGTGTTTGATGTCATCAAAGCACCCATCCGGTGATGGTGATTAACATAACCTCATGGTCGAAGGATTAGGTTACTATGCATTTGAAAGCTTGTAGCAATACGAACTTAATGACTTGATCTTATGCCACACTTACTATGGGTGTGTGTCCATCACATCATTCTCCTAATGATATAACCTTGTTATCAATGACATCCAATGTCCATGATCAGGAAACCATGATCATCTATTGATCAACAAGCTAGTTCAACAAGAGGCTTACTAGGACTCTTTTACGTTTACAAAACACACATGTATCAGTGTTTCCTTATAATACAATTATAGCATGGGATGTAAACATTCATCATAAACACAAAGATATAATAATAACCACTTTTATTATTGCCTCTTGGGCATATCTCCAATAGTTGCAAGAGAGAAAGAGATAAATTCGCCAAGAAAATATCGAAAATCTCAATAATTGGTGTGTTTATTCCCACCCTCATTCCCTCTTTATTAGAACAAAAAGGGAGACTCCCTTCTCCTCAAGTCCCAGGTTGGGATTGAAGGAAAAAAGGGAAAAAAGAGAGGAAGAGGAGGTAGCCGATTGGGCTGCAAATAGTAGCCGAGTGGGCTCCCACGCTAGCCCAGCGCATGTGGCCCAGTGGGACGTGTGGCAGCTACAGCTTGGTCGGGTGGGCCTCGCCCTGGCGGCAGCGACGGACTGTGACAGCCCAAGAAGACCGGGCCAATTCTGTAGCCCAATAAGAATTTATACATAAATGTTGAAATTTAATGGACCAAATTTACTCTTTATGTTGAAATTCGTCCTGGAAAGACCGGGCCGTGGCCCGGTATGGTCCCCAAGACGGTCCGCCAGTGACTGGCGGCCCACTAGCCCTGCCCGCCGTGAACTGGCATTGCTCGCGTGGGCCGGCCCACTACGCCCCGCGCTTGCGCACCGTGTGCGCTAGCCACCGCCCACCCGCCTGCTCGCGTGGGACGGCTGGCCGATGTGGCCCATCAACGCGGTTGTGGCTGCTCTTCTAGGGTGACTCCCTTCTAGGTCATTTCCCTCCAGGGATTTGGTCCAATAGAGGAAGTTGCCCCTTTTTAATATTAATTTTAAATATTCATTAATATTTTAATTCACAATTACTAAATTAATGTTGACCCTCAACGCACCACATCAGCACCACCTCATACTCCATACCTGCCCCGAGATTCACAATTACTATATTAATGTTGATTCTAGCGGCGATGAACGTCCTCAATCGTTTTAATAGTATAGATAGACTTGTAAATCTAGACAAACTAGATGAATGCCCGTGCGTTGCTACGGTCTATTAAATGACTATTACATGTAATGCCAACGGTCTTACACATGCCCCGAGAGAGAAAATCTCGGTCTCCTAGGCCACGAGCCAAGTTATTCCTCTCTCGGTCGGGAAAATTTGTCCGCGCCCCTGCGTTGCCACGGCTCATTATGTTTTCTTATCACACATATTGACATCATTTATTTTAGTTATTTTGTGCTTCTCCGATGGTTTCTGATAGGGATAATGATAGTAGGGTCGGGATATCCCCGCCCTCCGAACCAGACATGATGGTTTCTCTCACCCAGACGAGCTTTGCCTATTAAATATGCATCGGCGTGTGTTCTCACCGATCTCTCTCCCAAAAATTTATTTCCCCGCTAGCTCTTTGTGACGCGGTAAGTTCAACTACAACCCCAATTGGAAAATGGATGCAACTAGAGATCAATAGCTGCTACCTTACACCCCGTAGACTTCATATGGATTGGGACATGATGTGGTAGGATGCAACTAAGAAATTAGAAACAGCAACCTAGTTGCTAAAATATAAGAAACTCTTGCAAAAACTAACCGACAGAAAAAACTCTGTTACAATGCAATCTGCGGTTTAGAACAAAAGAAAATAGAGAAGAAGTTGGGACTTGATAAGAATTGAAGTTGCTCATTCCTATCAAACATTTCACGTGAATCTGTATAAATAACAAGGTTATTGATCTCAACTACTACTTGCGAGTGGCATCTAAAGTCAACCAATTCTGATGTGGAACCAGTCTTGATGGTTATCTCAACTGATGCTTCACCAACTGTCATGCTATTCTTGGATTGCAATTTCACACAAAACAGATATTAAATAAACAACAACCTTTTCTAGAGAGGAAACAAAGACCGTTCAGTATGCAGCGCGCAGGTTCGATGATTCTGGTTCATATGCAATCTATTTTCCTTGGGATGCTTCTTGAATAAAAGTATGAACATTACACTGAAAGGAAATATTCAAAAAAAAAAAACCTGATCATGTAATCTTGGTACTGCACCATTTGCAGGTCATTTTGGTAGACAAAACACACAAGAAAAACTCTGTTCTCAGTTCTACATTGTCAAGAGATCCGCACTGGATCCATACCATTTCGACCAAACAAATAACCCCAACTTACCAGATCCATACTTCTGTCAAATACCATATCAACGGTGCATCTATCCAACATAATTGAGATATGTAGCATTATATCTAAGCTAGCTGGGGGAAATGGAGGGCTAGTTCAGGTGTCAATCCACCAAACTCAACCGAGCTACAAGTCTTGGAACTCAAAGTGTAGAATCCAAACTGATTAGCGACATAGTTTTTCTTTTATGTGTATTAATCTTCTCTTTTTTCTGCCATATACATGTTTTTCTTTATTTATAATTTGCAAAATGTTTATAATTGGTTGTCTTTGCTCTATGTGGAACTTTATCATATTCATGTTTTTCTTGATTTCTATTTGCTAGAATGTTGGCAATTGGCTGTGTTTGCTTTATCATCTCCCGTCGAAAGCGTCGCCACTCAGTTATTAGTTTAACAGAATTTTTCTGACGAATCATCTTTAGCTAGAATAAACTGAAAATATTTTTATTCAAAAAATGCACATAAATTTAACCTGGCTTGCTTTTTTGACAACGCTGCACCAAAGTTGTTGCTTTATGTGCAACGTCCACAGAAAGTTCGGTATTTGGCCAAGCGGCCAGAAGTGTACGAGTCCATCCCAACAACTACTGCCCGTAGGTCCATGTACCAAAACAGTCTAGCGCCTAGACGTTTCTCCTCTGCTCCCGAATTCCCCACTCCCCACCCATATTCTAATGACAGGTGTGCTTCGACCCTAGCCTGCAGCGACGGCCTGCCTCCTGCAGGGCAGGCGGTGGCCGTAGCTGGCGCCCTTTCTCTCCTTCTCGCCGCTGGCCTAGATCTGATACTCCATGGCAACTTCCTCTACTCATGATTGGAGTATGAGATCTGATGAGTTCACATGATTTTTCAACCATATGCATCAATTTTATCTGCAAATTTATTCCAGAAGCATGCCTTTTTTCCCTTCCTCTGAGTCGGCAGCGGGGCACCAAGAGGCTCTGGGAGGTTGACCTAAAGAAGGGTGGCCGGGCCGGCGGCGAGCAGGGAGTGGGGATGGCAGTGGCCTGCGAGAGTGTAGCCGGAGGCGAGCTGGAAGCTGGGTGGGCAGCGCGGGGTGCTCCACCATGTGTCCTGCGCCAAGCGGCAGCGCAGGGAACAGCGTCGGAGACGAACGAACACTGCGGCAGTGCACGCAACACACGATCTATTTTGTTTTTTTCACTTATCGGTCGCAGGGTGTTATTTCACCAAGCTATCAAGGATAAAATCGTCAAATAAGGCAGACGGAATCTATGAGCGACGAACGTACGTGAACTTAAATAATAGTATAGATAGATAGATAGATAGATATGCTGCTTCCAATTTGAGATAGAGGGTGTACATTATATTTGGTATTCGGAACCACTCGTCCTTGTGCTCCTGTATGAGAGAGGGCGAATAAGGTTTGAAAAGCGCTCCGCGCGACTATTCAACTATCGCGGTCTTCTTGAACGATCTCCTGGTCCTCTGGAGGAGATCCATGGGCGATTCGTCTTCAACGTCGCCTCCTTCGAAAAGTTGTTGCCGCCGTTGCACCAACGACGACTTCATCGATATCTGACCAGTACGTATACCATGATCCGATCTGTTGTTATACTATTGTTGTTTTTGTATTTTGATCGCTGTTGTTCGTGTTGATTAATAAATCTAGTATGTTAGAGATTAACATGATCATAACTGCTGTAGTCATGACCTATATTCTAGAATTAATTATAAAAATTATGTCTAATAATTCAACAGCTCTATCGCGGGCGGATGCGCGTGTGTCAACGCCATAGACTAGGAAGCTAGGAACAGTGTGGCAGCTGCAGAAGGGAAAAGAACCATGGCAGACGGCGAGGCAGCTAGCTGTAGAGATTACCGGGAGCGATGCGGCGGTGGAAATCGACCCGGTGGCGTCGGTCATGTAAAACACAATATTTTGGAGTAACTGCTCAACATAAACGGGTATGGTTACCTTATATATATAGGAGTACACCAAGTCACCAAGTGTACAATACAGATTATAAGAGTTGTATAGAGGCCATGTATATACAGTCATGACACAATATATTTTAGAAAAAGGCTACCCTAGAGAAAAATTTCGAACACATCGGAGTTACGTCTTGTAACTCTATAAATATGGATCTTCCTATTTTGTGTAGGCAATACTCAAAGCTGAAGAGTATATGTCAGCCTACATCTAATAGTATTTGCATACGTACCGTACCATGGCCGCGCACGTCAAGAGTGAAGACGAGATCACGGTCATGTGCACGGAGGAGTTACTCCAAGCTCAGCTCGAGCTCTACCACCACTGCGTTGCGTTGGTCAAGTCAATGGCGGTCAAGGCCGCCATTGACCTGCGCATCCCTGACGCTATCCACCGCCGTGGTGGGTCCGCCACCTTGTCTGACCTGGCCGCCGACACGGGGATCCACCCCACCAAGGTCAACCACCTCCGGCGGATCATGCGCATCCTCACCACATCTGGCGGAGTCTTTTCTATCCAAGAAAGCAAATCTGGTGGTGCCACGGTGTACAAGCTCACCCAGGTCTCCCGCCTCCTCGTCCAAAGCTCACCCCACGAGCTGTCTCCAATGGTAGGCGTGCTGGTCGATCCGTTCGCCGTCACGGCTTTGTTCAGCATAACGAAGTGGTTCACCGACGAGCGGGCAGCGGCCATGTCGCTCTTCGAGGTGGCACACGGGATCACGCGGTGGGACACGGTGGCCAAGGACGCCGCGTACGGCGGCATGTTCAACGCCGGTATGACAGCGGACAGCCGGTTCGTTGTGGACATCCTTTTGAGGGAATGCAACGGCGTGTTTCAGGGCGTGGGCTCGTTGGTCGACGTCGGTGGCGGGCATGGCGCTGTAGCGGTGGCCATCGCGACCGCGTTTCCGCAAATCAGGTGCAGCGTTCTGGAGCTCCCTAACGTGGTCGCGGGGGCGCCTACCAACATTGGCAACGTCGAATTTATCGTGGGCGATATGTTTGAGTACATTCCACCAGCAGATGCTCTTCTACTCAAGGTACGTTACAAGTAGCCGGCACAACACTCGTATGAATATCTTGTACACTGTTCGTGAATGAGTAATGGAACGGCGAGGCGAGTGTTCGACAATTACAGTTTCCATTTTCTTATAGTTAATGCTAACGTGTTCTTCCCTCCAGTGGATTTTCCATGACTGGCAAGACGAAAACTGCGTCAAGATATTACGTCAGTGCAAGAAAGCAATCCCGTCCAGAGATGCTGGGGGTAAGTTGATAATCATCGATACGGTGGTCGGCTCTGGATCTCTGTCTGGTTCTGGGTCGCAGGTGGCCGTTTCCAATGAGATGCAGCTTTGGCTTGATGTCTACATGATGTACGATGATGGGGAAGAGCGAGACGAGCAGGATTGGAAAAAGATGTTACTCAAAGCCGGGTTTAGTGACTATAAAATCACGCCAGTGTTAGGATTTCGATCCATCATCGAAGTCTACCCTTGAAAGCCTGCCATAATGACTATATAAACGTGTGGCTTGAATAAATGATCGTTTGCCCTAGAACTCGATCCCCACATGAATAATACCCTACCACAAGAGGTTTCAAATATTATAAGCTCTGCGGGTACGCAGGTCTAGATCATCTTTACTGGCCTATTATGTATGTGATGTACTTACGTGTATATAAATGAATACTATTAATTGTTATTTCATTGCGTGTGAAACTAGCAACGTGGCCCTCGCAATGCGAGGGCATCATCTTTAATTGTTGCTGGTGTGTGTGTATATATATATATATATATATATATATATATATATAATGATTAATACAAATCCATTCTCACCCTAAAATGGGCGAGGAACATTTGAATCACCATGCCATATGGGTATGCCTATTTCTAGTAGCTTAATAAACTGAGTGCATCTTTGTTAACAATTAAAAGGCTAGGGTGACAAAACAGTAAGATTCTTCATTTTCATATTTTGAAATAAGGATAAATTAATTTAATTCTGCTTGCCTTCCTACTTATCATTGGTTCCTTCATTCTTAATAAATAATGATTTTCATATATATCTATATATATATATATACACACAAAAATTTACATAATAATAATAATAGAAAATATATTGAACTCTGATTTAAGAGTTCTATTCGTGTAGCCTAATTTAATACATTATGTATATAATACACATATATAATCAAAGCTACAAGCTGCAAATTTTGTGGGACGTCATTTATATTAGGGTCTTCGCAACATTTTTCCATAAATCGCTACTTGTTATCCGTATTCGACAACTTAGTCATTTTATATCTCGCTCACATGTCTTGTAGTGCCATGTAACATGACTACACACAAGCATGAATGGTGTAGTTTCAACATCTTAATTAGGTGGTTATTTTACATCATAATATTAATGACAAGTCATCTTAATTTTTAAATTGTTGACACTTTTAAAAGTGGCACAAAGTGTGTCTAATTACATTATTGCAAAGATATAGGAACCCATGGCCACATACATATTCTCAAAAATCTTTTACTCAAATAAACAAATTCAAGTTGAATATGATCTATAGAAATTATTTATCTAGAGTTCTTATCATAGGTATCAAACTTTCTCCATAGGAAACATTCCCAAGAATTATAATGATACAATAGTTCTAAAACTTGTCAATGAAGGGTACATATCTATTTTATAGATGCTGAACATAAAATACAATCAGCTATTTCTCATGTCGACAGCCTTATGTATTGGTAGTGATATTTCTATAGTGGTGACATTGCTAATCTCTTGTGCAACCACATACCGAATTACCACTGGCCAAGCCTCCAACTCCATTTGCATCGTTTGAGGTTGACACCAGTTATTCCGACATGTTATGGGTGAATGTGCCATCAACCTAACATCCAATGATAGAACTTCAAATGATTTCACATTTTAACACTAACTTGTAAGATTATAGAGACACGTACTATTTCCTTCATATTCTCATGTTCATAAAGTTGGATTGCACTGGCAATTTTTTTTCATGTATATACACTATAAAGAATAACAACCAAAGTTGAATTAGTCAACCCCTTGGTTAGCTTTAAGCCTTCAATTTTTGGAAGTATAGATCCTTGCATACCCATTTTCCTATGCTCCCCTGGGTGCCTCACCAATCATGTACATAAAATATGATTAGGATTACGTGATATAAAATAGAATTTTTGCACCTGTTTACTGCAATATGTATGGGTTATTATTTTCCTCGTCAGTTCGACATGCTTATATCCAGGAGTGCATATCTATTTTTTATGCCTATGATAAAATCTAATCCACTATTTGTTCTGGCAACAACCTTATTTACCTAAAGTGATATTTCTGTAGTGCTGACATTGTTATCTCTTGTGATTTCTTAAAGAACTTATCTTGGTGAAGGCGGGGAACATCTGCTGCTAATGTGAGATCTCATACGGTGGCCCTTAATAGGCCACTGATCCGTGCCAATCCGTGCCACTGGACGGCATCTCTCGACACCTGCAAGGCCTCTATTCAACCTCCGTTTGTGGAGGCTGAAATGGATCGTATGGGCACCTAGAAGGGGTGAATAGGTGCTACTTCAAATTTTAATGCCTTTTCAAGTTTAGGCTTGACACAAAAGGTAAATTCTCTAGATATACTATTATATAGAATTTTCCTATATGCAAACCTAACTACTAGCGAGTAAAGGCGAGTGAGATAGAGGAACGATTAAACCTTAGTGGAGCACACAGAGACACATGATTTGTTTTACTGCAGTTCCTTCCTTGTTAAGGGAAGTACATCTGCGTTGGAGGGGTGGGTGCACTAGTAGAAAACAAACCTTTGGTCCAGGGGTATTAGCCCCGGTTTTGCTACAAACTGGGACTAATGCCCCAGTCCAACGGCTAGAACTGGCCCCAGGGGGGTGGCAGACACTAGCCCCGGTTCGAACGGGACCTTTAGCCCCGGGTCGTGTAATAAACCGGGGCTAAAGGGTTTCAGGCAGGCCGGGTCGGGCATCAGACCCTTTAGCCCCGGTTTGTTACACGACCCGGGGCTAAAGGTGGACCTTTATCCCCGGTTCTAGACATGAACCGGGGCTAAAGGTCTGGCTATATCTTCTTCTTCCCCTGCCCGAGCCACCATTCAAGCTGGTGGCTCTCCTCTCTCTCTCTCTCTTTCTTGCTTCAAGCTCGAGTTCATGCCCTTTTTTTCCTCAAGATTTGTCTAGATTTTGTGGTGCCCCATCTATCCAAAGGTTCTAAAAGGTGAGCAACTTCATCCTTTGAACTCTCATTGCTATATTAGCTCATTTCATGCTCTATCTTATAGATGGATTTGTGGATTTAGTTTGGTAGTAATTTTTGCAGTGATAGCATGATACCAATGTTTAGATTCTATCTATCTTGTATTAATGTAAGGAACTCTAAGGTAAATATCACAATATGTGGATTATTCTATCAATATATATCTTGTTTTGGCACATAGAGTCTCGAAAATTGGTTTTAGAAGCACACACATGCGTGAGTTCATCATTCTAACTAACTAGCTAGCTGGGCAAAATATCCTTCTTCGTCTACCTGCGTTCAACAAACTGAAAAATTTGTAACAAAGATAGGGTTAATTCATAAAAGCTTGATAAGAAGACATCACAATTCACATATTAGGGAGTGCCTCTATGGCGAGCTCCTCGAAGATGTCTGAGGACGGGATCCTAAGACATCTTCAAGAAGCTCTGCCGTAGTGGTGTCCCTGCTCTCCCACACCATCTTTCGGTTTATATCTTCTCTAGCTAAATCAGTATGCTGGTGGAGCTAACTAATTTCACATATTAGAGAGTGCCTCTATGGCGAGCTCCTCGAAGATGTCTGAGGACGAGGCCCTAAGACATCTTCGAGAAGCTCCGCCATAGTGGTGTCCCTGGTCTCACACACCATCTTGCAGTTCTTCGCAAGAATGCATACCTATTTATAGATTAAGCAGCACAACATAGTGTCAGGCACTGATGACATAATGTCGACACACTCACGCTGGCATAGTGCTGCCACCCACCCAAAATAGTGTCGGCATTTAATTTACTGGCTTAGTGCTGCCCACTGAGGACATAGTGTCGACATGTTGTCTCCACATCCACATTTAGTCCCGGTTGGTGCCTCCAACCGGGACTAAAGGTTCATCATATCTTTAGTCCCGATTGTTGGTTTTAGATTAGTACTAATTAATTATGATTATGTTTGATGTACTTAATTAATTATATATTGCAGATGAGCCGGCAATGGATGTACGCTGACCGACTCTCTAACGAGTTCATTAAAGGCGTGCATTCTTTTCTTCTTGTGGCCGAGGCAAACAAGCGGAGTGGTTTTATGTCTTGTCCATGTGGTGTCTGTCGGAATCATAAAGAATACTCTTCCTCAAGAGTCCTTCACAGCCACCTGTTTCGGTCCGGTTTCATGACCGGCTATAATTGTTGGACCAAGCACGGAGAAAGAGGGGTTATGATGGAAGACAACGAAGAAGAAGAGAATGACAACGACTACCCTGAATACGATGGTACTACAATGGAAGACATTGATGAAGAAAAAGATGAAGAACGGGCATCAGATCTGCCCGATGATGATCTTAGTCGGGCCATTGCTGATGCCTAGGAAGAATGCGTAACTGAAAGGGAGAGGTTGAAGTTTAAGAAGATGTTTGAGCATCACAAAAAATTGTTGTATCCAAATTGTGAAGATGGGCACAAAAAACTGGGTAGCACACTGGAATTGCTGCAATGGAAGGCAGAGAACGGTGTGACTGACAAAGGATTTGAAAAGTTGCTGAGAATAATGAAGAAGTTGCTTCCAAAGGATAACGAACTGCCCGCCAGTACCTACGAAGCAAAGAAGGTTGTCTGCCCTCTAGGATTAGAGGTGCAGAAGATACATGCATGCATTAATGACTGCATCATTTACCGCGGCGAGTACGAGAATTTGGATGCATGCTCAGTATGCACTGCATTGCGGTATAAGATAAGACGAGATGACCCTGGTGATGTTGAGGGCGAGCGCCGCATGAAGAGGGTTCCTGCCAAGGTGATGTGGTATGCTCCTATAATACCACGGTTGAAACGTTTATTCAGGAACAAAGAGCATGCCAAGTTGTTGCGATGGCACATGGAAGACCGTAAGAAAGACGAGATGTTGAGACACCCCGCTGATGGGTCGCAGTGGAGAAAAATCGAGAGAGAGTTTCCGGAATTTGCATGTTATGCGAGGAACTTATGGTTTAGTCTAAGTACAGATGGCATGAATCCTTTTGGAGAGCAGAGCTGCAGTCATAGCACCTGGCCTGTGACTCTGTGTATTTATAACCTTCCTCCTTGGTTGTGCATGAAGCGGAAGTTTATTATGATGCCAGTGCTCATCCAAGGCCCGAAGCAACCCGGCAACGACATTGATGTGTACCTAAGGCCATTAGTGGAAGAACTCTTACAGTTGTGGCATAGACAAGGTGTACATGTGTGGGATGAGAACAAGCAGGAGGAATTTGACCTACGAGCGTTGTTGTTCATAACAATCAATGATTGGCCTGCTCTTAGTAACATTTTAGGACAGGCAAACAAGGGATACAGTGCATGCACACACTGTTTAAACGATACTGAAAGTATATATTTGGATAAATGTAAGAAGAATGTGTACCCGGGGAATCGTCGTTTTCTTCCACCCTTGCACATCCTAAGAAAGAAAGTAAGCATTTCAATGGTGAGGCAGACAGCTGGTGTAAGCCTATCCGCCGTACTAGTGATGATGTATTTGACATGGTGAAGGATTTAAAAGTAATCTTTGGAAAGGGTCCTGGTAGACAATCTGTTCCAAAGGAAGATGTCGGACATGCACCCATGTGGAAAAAGAAATCTATATTTTGGGAGCTACCCTATTGGAAAGTCCTAGAGGTCCGCTCTGCAATTGACGTGATGCACCTGACAAAGAATCTTTGCGTGACGCTGCTAGGCTTCTTGGGCATGTATGGGAAGAGCAAAGATACACCTGAAGCACGACAGGACCAACAACGTATAAAAGACCGAGACGGCATGCATCCATAGCTGTTTGAAGGTACTTCTAGCTACGCTCTTACCAAAAAAGAGAAGGAAATCTTTTTTGAAGTCCTTTACAGCATCAAGGTCCCGTCTGGTTTCTCGTCGAACATAAAGGGAATAATAAATATGGCAGAGAAAAAATTTCAAAACCTAAAGTCTCATGACTGCCACGTGCTTATGACCCAGCTGCTTCCGATTGCATTGAGGGGACTCCTGCCGGAAAATGTTTGAGTACCCATTGTGAAGCTATGTGCGTTTCTCAATGCAATTTCTCAGAAGGTAATCAGTCTAGATAGTCTACTAAGGTTACAGAAAGATGTGGTCCAATGTCTTGTCAGCTTCGAGTTGGTGTTCCCACCATCCTTCTTCAATATTATGACTCACCTCCTAGTTCACCTAGTCGATGAGATTAACATTCTTGGTCCTGTATTTCTACACAATATGTTTCCCTTTGAGAGGTTCATGGGAGTGTTAAAGAAATATGTTCATAACCGTGCAAGGCCAGAAGGAAGCATCTCAAAGGGATATGGAACAGAGGAGGTCATTGAGTTTTGTGTTGACTTTATTCCTGACCTTAAGCCCATCGGTGTTCCTGAATCACGGCATGAGGGTAGAATTAGTGGAAAAGGCACGCTAGGAAAGAAAGCAAGGATATGTATGGACGGACATTCTCTCACTAAAGCACATTACACAGTTCTGCAAAGTTCCACCTTGGTGGCTCCGTATATCGAGGAACACAAGAATATTGTACACTCCAACAACCCGGGGAAGCATGGCTCTTGGATTGGAGATGAACATATGAGGACTTTCTGCGGTTCGTTGTAGTCACATCTCATGAATGACATAAATGTTGGAGAGCAGTTGTACTTGTTGTCTAGATCACCATCTTCGACTATATTGACTTTCCAAGGGTACGAGATAAATGGGAATACATTTTACACGATCGCCCAAGATAAAAAGAGCACCAATCAAAACAGTGGTGTCTGATTTGATGCAACAGACGAGAATGGGAAAAAGGATACATATTATGGTTACATAGAGGAGATATGGGAACATGACTATGGACCTTTTTTTAGGGTTCCTTTGTTTCGGTGCAAATGGGTCAAGCTGACAGGAGGCGGGGTTGAGGTAGACAAGAAATACGGAATGACAACAGTGGATCTCAACAACCTTGCGTATAGAGATGAACCATTTGTCCTAGCCAATGATGTGGCTCAGGTTTTTTATGTGAAGGACATGTCTACCAAACCAAGAAAAAGGAAAGATATGTAAAAGAATACAGCATCCGATGAGCCAAAGCGCCACATAGTTCTTTCAGAAAAAAGAAACATCGTGGGGGTGGAGGATAAGACAGACATGTCAGACGATTATGATAAGTTTCATGAAATTCCGCCATTCGCTGTGAAGGATGACCTAAGAATCCCGTTAAATAAGGAAGATGCTCCATGGTTACGGATTAGAAGAAAACCCTAACATGTGTGGATGTTGGTGATGTACAATATTATTAAACCTTTATTTTCAATGATCTTCTTATATGTATATGGATATGAACTTTATCGATCTCAATAGGTAGTATTGCAACTTGTTGTGGCCAGACATTTATTAATATTATTAATATTAAAACATAAAAATTAGTCATAATCATATCTAGCCCTGTAGTACACAGCTTCTGGGTCGTCTTCGGATCGTCATCGTCGTTGTCGTCACTCGTAGCACGCGGATGGATCCTCAGCCCTTCCTCGTAGCACGCGGATGGATCCTCCGGCCTCGGATTTCACGACGCGCGGGGGAGGGGGCTCCCGGCTGATGACCCCAGTATGTCCTAGGCCTTCACCACCACCACCATTCTTGTGGCTATGCTGCTGGTGAAAGTGCGGGTACCTCAGGCGAGGATGGTCTCCCATGGTGATGTAGCGCATCACACTGGCGATAGTCCGGTTCACCCACCATAGGCGGCGACCAACCTCGTTGTGGTTCACTGCGGGCGGGCCGTCACCCTCGTACCTGGCGAGCTCCCTTTCCCGCCGATTTGTGAAGAAGGCATTCCAGGTGTCGAGGTTGTCGGGATCCCAATGGGGATCCATCCGCTGCTCCAGCGTGAGCTCGAGGTAGAAGTGGTTCGTGATGGCCGCCTGGCGGGCCAAACCTTGAGACATAGGAGGAACAGGAACCCCTCCAGCGCTCAGCATCCAGCCAGCGGGCAACCGGTACCCCGGCGGGCATGGGTAGTTAGAGGCGCACAACGCCTCGGTCTCCTCGAGCGTCAGAAAAGCCTAGTAAGCGGTGTCCATTGTTGTGAGAGAGAAGGTGTGGATGTGTCGATGGAAATGGCGGTCGGCCTAGATATAGAGGGACATGGCGGGAGAACATGGCAGGAAGCGGGGGAAATGGCGGGAGAAACATGGCGGGAAGCGGGGGAAATGGCGGGAAGCGGAGGGCAAATGGCGGGAGAACATTTCTACTATATTTCTGTGAATATTTTGCTATATTATATGTATTTTTCCATTTTTAAATAATAAACTATATTTTTATTATTTTTTGTGAACATTTCTACTAAATATAATACTTGTTAGATAATAGATAATTTCATTTAAGTTGTATAATAAAGTATGATAATAGATTTAAATTATAGATCTTCTTTTTCTGAAAATTTTGATATATAATACATAATTTTCTGAAAACTATAAACCATTTTTGGGTTTGGCGCCAAAAATAACCTTTAGCCCCGGTTTGTATTACCTTTAGCCCCGGTTTGTACTACAAACCGGGCTAAAGGTTTACAAGCGGAAGTGCGAAAATGACCTTTAGCCGGGTTGTAATATGAACCGGGCTAAAGGGACTTAGCCCGGTTCAGACATAACCCGGGGCTAAAGATGGTATAAATACCACCCGCCAGGTCGAGCCACGACCCGGAGAGCCAGATCACATTCTTCCCCGCAGAGACGTTTGCACAGCTGCTTGCCGCCCGTCTGTCGCCCGCCGCTAGAAAGTCGCCATTGCACAGTGCCGCCTGCACTTCGCCGCCACCCTGCCTGTTCACTGCGCTGTCTTTGATACCTCATTGCAGACCTCCTGCACCACACGCCGCACATTCAAGAGTTAGTTGTTATTAGGGTGTTATATGTTGTTAATTTTGGTGTTATATGTTGTTAATTTTGGTTAATCAGTATTTAGGGTTAATTAGTATTTAGGGTTAGTTAGTATATTAGTATTTAGGGTTAATTTTGGTTAATTAGTATATAGGGGTAGTTAGTAATTAGGGTTAATTAGTATTTAGGGGTAGTTAGTATTTAGGGTTAATTAGTATTTAGGGGCAGTTAGTATATTAGTATAGGTTAGTATTAGTATTTAGGTTAGTATTAGGTTAGTTAGTATTAGTCTTTAGGTTAGTATTAGATTAGTATTAGTATTTTCTATGAATATTAGTTAGTATTAGTATTAGGTTAGTATTTAGTTAGTATTAGTATTAGGTTAGTATTTAGAATTAGTTAGTATTAGTATTAGGTTAATTGTATAGCTGAGTATTTATCTAGGGTTAGTTAGGGTTAGTTAGAATACTTAGTTAATTAGGTTTAGTTTAGTTAGTGATAGGTTTAGAGTTACTGTTATTAGGGCAATATATACTTAGTGATTTAGTTACTGTTTATGTTTTATGATTGTTTATTGCTATTATTTAGTTATGCCGCGTCCACCTCGTCCGAGCCTACTGGACTCCGTCGGCGATGTCCGAGTCTGGGCTCCGCCGGGTTGGCACTGGGAGGTGCTACCTGTCGGGACTCGTACCTTGGTGAGGAATCCGGGTATCATCGTCGATCCGAAGCTTCTTTGGTGGCGTCCACGAGGTCCAGGAGCGGTGTAGAGGGAGACAGCCCCCGAGGAGGTGGTACGTCGTCGTATTAGGGAGGAGGACGAGCATGTACGGCGATACATGTATCTTTTGGAGACTAGATTCTCTAATATCTGGCAAGTTCACGGATCTCACCCGAGCTATTCTCCGGTGATGGTTCCTCTTCTGTGGCTGCAGAGCTCCCGTAGCACAGAACGCGGCAGCCGCGTTCGCTAGTTTATATTGATAATGTACGTTATCTTATACTTTATCCTATAATGCACCCGAGCTATTCTCCGGTGATGTATTAATAATGTACTTTATCTTATACTTTATCCTATAATGCATCCAAGCTATTCTCTAGTGATGTATTAATAATGTACTTTATCTTATATTATTGTAATTTATCTTAATCACTAAGTACTGTATCCGAGTTGTCGCAGTTGTAATATTCTTTTACTTAATGCAATATTCTTTTTCTGTATTAGTTAAGCTATGAACGGTAGACAGAATGAAGAGGAGCTCCTCGAAATTATAGATGAGGGTACTGGAGGATCTTATTATGATGGCTCCGAATATCTTAATTTGTCTAGAGGAGACGATGGTGGACCAAATAGTGGAGACGATGGTGCTGACCATCATGGAGACCATGGTGAAGACACCATAATAATGACAAACTCCGTCAAGGTATATAAAGGCTCTATTGATGGTTCACTAGTATAGATGCACTAATTGATTCGTATATATGTACTGCCGAATGTTTCATCTCTTAGACCTCCGCTTCCGGCCAATCTTCTACAAATATAAGAGGCCCGACACACAAGTTGCCCGCTGATGTCCGTTTCAACATTGACTTAGTCTCTCCGCAGGGTCAACCGCTGGAGCCTAAAGAAGCTGCGAATGCATTTACAAGTCAATGCGGAGTGATTCTGAGAGACAAAGTCCCGATCACCACGCGAAACTGGAACAAGCCAGGAAAAAAAAGGATCCAGCTAGGGCAAGTTTTGTAGATGACAGAGCGAAAGATACAATGTGGAATTCTCTCATGACACATTTCACAAGTTTTGTAGATGACAGAGCGAAAGATACAATGTGGAATTCTCTCATGACACATTTCACCCTACCTGTCTTGGAGACTGATGAGCTCACACAGCAAATGACGAGGAAAGTCAAGCACTTTGCTCTTAAGAAGATGGCCGAACTATTCAAGGAATGGAAAAAAAGATTGTACCACAAGTATGTCTTGAAGGAAACAACTCCTCCATTCGTTGGCCCACTAGAGTTGCAGCAGGATAACTGGGCCGCATTTGTGGAATACAAGACCTCAGCACCAGCTAAGGTAATATCAGCAAAAAATAAGGAAAATGCAGCCAAAAAGAAATATCACCATCATATGGGCACATGTGGCTACATGAGTGCCATGCCTAAGTGGGATAAAGCTGAGGCTGATCTAGAGGCTAAAGGGGTCACTCCAGCTACGTCTAGTTGGCCCTTGAGGTCAAGAAATTGGGTATTCGGGCATGGGGCATCATTAGACCCAGAAACAGGCGAGATTGTTGCAGCCAAAGAAATTTCTACACCCAAGAAAGAACTTGTTAAAGTGATGAAAGAGGTTGAAGAGGGAACGTTTGTTCCCGACAAAGAGAACGATGAGCTGACAAAGGCTCTCGGGAATCCTGAAAAGGCTGGACGAATAAGAGGGTTCGGACCTTCTTATCCATGGGTTATCGGGTTTCCCGAGCACCGTGAAACATACAGAAGCTGATTGAGAAGAACAAACCGGCAAAAAGAGGAGGATACGGAGCGGTTCGCGAGGTTTGAAGCCACGCTGCAGGAGTATCGCCAAGAGCTTAATGAACTTAAAGGACTCCGACAGCAAGATCCTACACCGGACAGTACGGTCGGCCCATCGCAACGGAAAAGCAGCATAGCTTCCACGGAGGGCCACGGTAATGATGCAACGATGGATGTGTACCCCGTGGATGCAATTAAGGAGAAGACTAGTTGTGAGCTGCATGTTGAACTGAAGAATATATCCATGAAGGTGGCGGTCGGCTTTGCTTTACCTTCTGCACCGAGAGCGACCTACCATTGCAATCCGATTCCAGCTGGCTATGCTCGTGTCGGTGTGGATGAAATTCTACCTATGTGTCAGTCACTACAGCTTAACATCCCTGGAGGTGAAGGGGAGACGACACTGGGAGAAGTCACGAGTGGCTTCATTCGTTGGAAAAAAGAATACATCAAGTTTCCAGGCTCGATACCAAGGCCACCTTCTCCACCAAGGCAACCGTCTCCTCCCAGTGCACCGTCTCCTCCAAGTCCACCTCCAAGTGCACCGTCTCCTCCTAGTAATAGTACAAACCATGACCCCAACACGAGTCCATCTCAATCTACGTAGCCGCCTCCACCCACTAAGGGGCAAAAGCAGAAGAATACCACCGCTCCGTCGAGCGATAACCAACACCCGAAGCGACAGTTGTCACCCCTCCCAAGAGTACCACCGGTTCCTCCCAAGAGGGCTTACGACCTGACCGATGAGGACACCGATGCGGTCGTATGTGCCGAAGTGGATGCTCATTTTAAAAAGAAACAACCTGAGCCAGAGGTCCAAATAAAACCGGAAACCAAGGAGCACTTTAGGAAATTACTGACGCAACCATCCCAAGCTCAGTTAAATGCGCTATATGACTATACACGATGTCTTCAGAAGACATTGAAACAAAAGAGGTCAAGCGGTAGAGGAAGCATCAAAAAAGAGGTTCCCCAGCAGGGGGAACAAGCAAAACAATCGAGTGGTAGCGGAAGCATCAGAACAGACGTCCCTTAGCTGGGGAAACAAGCAAAACAATCGAGTGGTAGCCGAAGAACCAAAAGAGATGTTCCCCAGCTGGGGAAACAAGCAAACCAATCGCTCCCCCCACTCCAGGTGAACATACCCAAACCTCAACTATATGAGGAAGAACCTATGGATCCGGAAAACGGCTAGGATATTGGCCGAGCAATGTGGTATGCCTATTCATGAAATTATTCACGGCGATATGCCCAAGGCTGAGGTAGCACCCAAATTTGTTAACGGGGAGCCTCTGGTCAGGTCTGAGAGGCTTCGGGATATGCCAACATAAATGCGACGATTCCATGAATGGTACATGAAAGCATCAAAAGAACAGCGAAATTGGCTCATACTGAAAGTTCGAAAATCGCATTACTTTATTGAAGACGAGGTCCCTATTGAATTTACAGAATTATTTCAGTTATTCAATCTAAAGGAACCCGACAAAACTATCCTCAGTTCGTATTGTTTGTAAGTGATTACTTTATTTATGTAATTAGGTCTCTATCTCAGCTTTTTCAATTCATTGCCGGTAAGTATACTCACTATATTCTTTTGTACGCTATATATAATGATGCAGAATGAAGATGCTCGATTGTAAAAGAAAGGCTATCAACGGATTTGGGTACATTGACCCACATCGAGTTCATGGAGCTATACTAAAGGATAAACCATTGGAGACCGAGAACAACTTGTTGCGGTTTCTCACGAAACATCATTTCTGTAACGAAATACTATTTCCTTACCACGACGGCAAGTGCGTTTTTGTACACATTAACTTTTGCTTACTCGATGTTCAGTGTAAATGATGAGTTACTGATGTATGTAAACCTTGCATAGGTACCACTAGATTCTTCTAAGCATTTCACTTGACATGGGAAGAGTTCACATCATGGACTCACTAAACAAAGACATTGAAAACTACCGCATCATTATCGATGCGCTCCAGAGGTAATTTCAACCATTATCGCACTATATCGGTTTCTTTCGTTCATTTTCTGGGATATCAAGTAGTTATGTCATACATTAATTTTCTTTGTCGGGTAGGGTTTGGACAAAGTTCAAGAAACATGTCCGCGGTCAATGGCGTGAGGAGCTATTTTTTAAATCACTCTCGGTAAGTAGTACGAGCTAAGTCCGCGCATCTATTTAATTCTAGTTTATGTGCATTTATCATGCTAGCGTTATTATTTGATTGAATTCTATCCTTGTAAAGTGCGCGAGGCAGCCACAGGGAACTAATCTATGTGGATTCTACGTGTGCGAGTTCATTCGCATCAGTATTGAGAAGTCCTCGGAAAATGTTCGAGTAAGTAAACAATATATTCACCCTTTATTTTTATTACAAAAAATCGTGTTGAGTCTAATCTATTCAATCTCTTTTTTACATAGTTGGACACGATGCGGGACAAGCTCCTACCAGAGGACCGCCTAATAGCAATCCAAGAGGAATTTGCTGAATTTTTTCTCGACGAGGTCATAGACCCATAGGGAGAATACTGTATAAGTAGACCCTAAAGCATCCATGTAATGATCTCCATGTAATCAAATAGACATGCTCTGGACCTTGTTGGGACTCCATATATATATATGCTTGTAAGAGTAATTATATTATATATTGCGTCAATGTGGCCAAATACTGTGTAGTAGCGTTCTGTATGTATACGAAAACTTGTTTCTAATGAAAACACAGAATGAAAAATAATTGAACACAAAACACAAAATGAAAAAAAGACACAAAACCCTAAAACCCCATCCCCTGCCGCGGCAGCCAAATGGCACAAAATGCTGCTGCGACAGGGAACCTTTAGTCCGGGTTCGTAACACGACCCGGGGCTAAATGTCCTGCCGTCCAGCGTGCCTAGCAGGCCACGTGGTTGGACCTCTAGCCCCGGTTCGTAACTGAACCGGGGCTAAAGCTTGGACCTTTAGTCCCGCTTTCGCAGCCCCGGTTCGAAATCCGGGGCTAAAGGCCCTTACGAACCGGGGCAAATTGCCCGGTTTCTACTAGTGGCGGTACTAAGACCACCACGCCACAATAGGCCTCACCCCGTTCTCTGCTGGATCCCGCCACCAAATTCCTGATCCACCTTTCCACTATAGGAACCCTTCGAGGCGGGAACCGACGCCTTTACATAACCAGCGGGGCACAACTCCACAACCAAATTGGAGGCTCCCGTAATGACAACAAGCTGCTACAAGAACAAGTTATCAATAACAAAACACAGGATCTAGATATTAACGAGAATACTAGATCGAGGATTTATCCAAGTGAATGGAGAGGAGTTGATGCGCTTGATTCGTGATGACGATGTAGGTTGTCTCCTCCTTCAATTCCCCCAAAGATCGAAGCCTTCGGGTGGTTGAAGTGGGAGATCTAGAGAGAGCTCTTGCAACAGGTCTGGTCTTTTTCGAATGAATGAAGGGTTCTGATCGAAGGGGATGAAGGGGCTTTTATACCCCCTGTCCCAACTGAGCGGTTGGAGCCTTTGGGGGCCGGATTATCCGGCCCAAGTGAGGGCCAGATTATCCGGCCTGGGGAAAACACCGCCCCCAGACTCGGATTATCCGGCACATAATCCGCCCCCAGTCAGATCGACGCGCCGAGCCAGCCCTTGCTTGTCTTCTTGGGGCCGGATTATCCGGCCCAAGGTGAGGGCCGGATTATCCGGCCGAGGGAAGAAAGTCCGCCCCACTTCGGATTTTCCAGGGGAAAATCCAACCCCAGTTAGAGCGTCGCGCCTTGCCTGTCCTTTATCGTCTCCTGGGGGCCGGATTATCCGGCCCAAGGCGTGGGCAGGGTTATCCGGTCAGGGGAAGAAAATATGCCGCTTTTCAGAATTTCCGGGGGAAAGTCCGCCACCAGACAGAGCGACGAGCCTTGCCTGCCTTTGCCAAGTGAGTCAGGCTGGATTATCCGGCCCTTGGGGGGCGGATAATCCAGCCCCCAAACACAATATATTTTTCCTGCACACTTAGCACACATGATAAAATTCCACGGTATTGTTATCTAACACGTAAAACACAGAGAACCATGAAATATTCTTTCAGAGGCCATTTATCGATAGTTTAGTGACTCCAGACCTCCTTTAACCCAAGTGATGTTATCACCGGTGATGAGGAGGCTGGCCAACTTCTAAGTCCATCTGTGCATATTTTGGAGTCGAATGACCTGATTGCCTTTCAACTATTAGTTTTAGGGTACTCTGTGCAAATTTTTAGGGCTAGGTTGTAATTCTTTTGCTTCCTAGGGTCTCTGTTGTAATTTGTAGTCCCACCGTTTAATTAATAGAAGCGACTTCTCAGTCCTTCGGGATTGTTTCCTTGTCCAAAAAAGATCTATTTTTCTCCCATATCACTTTATAATAGACTACTATTCATAATTTGGGTCAGTTACATTTAGGACAATGGTTATTTTTGAAATGGGGTATACCCGGGCTGTACATCAATCGATGCGCACAACTCTTACTTATCATAATGGTATCGGTTTGTTTTCTCTCATGAACATCTGGGGATCGTCATCTATCTACTAATAAAATTGTGGCACTTTACATTACTTGACACATGTTTTACTTTCTCGTGTGTCGTCTTTTCGATCATATCGTGACTGTAACATAAGTATATCTAATTTTTCTAAAAAAATGTCAGACAGTTTAGCTACCAATTCAACCTATTGGACTGTAATATGTCAGAATCCCAATTTTCGTGTACGATAAATGAATTTTCGCCAAATATGCTCGTGGAATTTGCACTTCACCTGCACATCTAGATGGTTCAATTTGCAATTGACGTGCACATGTAGTTAGCTTTGTGCTTAATTGATCCAGCTCTCTTGATCGTGTGGACATGCTCCTCGAGTATGTGCTAATTAATCAATTAATTTATACACTATATTACCTCCTCTAACCAATATTACTAATATGTTTGGTAATTGGCTAAATGGGGTGGATAAAGTAAACAAGGATAGAGTTAGAATTGGCATATCGGCCATATGTTGGTCCATTTGGAAATGTCGTACCAGCTCTAGGTTTTCCTTCTCCCAGAGCATCAGTGGCAACCCATGGTTATTGGGTGCATCCGTCTTGTGATGGTTACTTCAGATTATTTTCAGTCAGACTTTGTGGCGTCATTCTAGTAGATTGACAGATGCCTAGTTGTTTTCTGTTAGAGTATGTTATGGTTTAGGCTATATTTGGTAGTTTAAGTTTATAATTCAATTCTATCTCTAGTAGTCTTCTTGCCCCCAAGTCTTCTAGTACTATATAAACAGCCTAAGGACTCATAATGTAATCACCTCTTGCAATACCAATATACAATCTATACTTCCGCAATCTTTCATGGTATCAGAGCGTGTCGCTCCTCAGCCTAGGTTTTAGCCACTGCTTCCGCCGTGCCTCCCCCAGTGACGTCGATCTCCATGATCTCCGCCGGGGGCATCGCATCTCGTAGCTAGTTTTTCTTCCACTTTCCTAGATCGGTTTAGTAGTTCTAGCAAATTTCTTTTTCCTATTAGATCTATATTCATTTAGCCACCAAAACCACGTCCACAGCCGCATGTCATCATCTCGTGCCTCTACTTCAACCTCGGCGTCGACTCAACTCCGGCAAATCATCGTCAACGATCGTGGCAAGGAGTCTCCGCGCGGCGCCCCAAGGGACGGCTTCACCCCAAGGGACGGCTTCACGCGCTGCGTCGGCTGCTCTGTCCTCACGTCATCTCCATGCCGGCCCATCTTCGCCAACATCTACCGGGACACACATCCCTGAGTACGCGTCTCGCCGTCAACAAAGGGCAGCACCTTCATAACCCGTGGTCATGATCGCCGACAACCATCTACACCAACAACATCGCCACATCATCGCTGCTACCACTGATTGTGGTCATCGTCAACGCCAACAAGTTCTTCTCCACGAGCGACACCGCGCTCATACAAGCGGAAAATACGGGTCTAATCCCCGAAATCTACTACCACTACAACAAATCTCCAGCAATAACTACCTCTTTGTCTTCGTCCACCACGACCTCGCCGCCAGAGTCGCAGTCTAATTTTTATTTTTTACTTAATCAAGTTTCTTCTTGCAATTACTTCATCTACTCCGACAAATCGGCGGACAACTTCTACGCACCGACCATTCACGGAGAATTTCACAGATGCTCCCTCCAGCTCTGGCTCGTGATGGTCCCTGTCTTCATATGTCCGGTATTGGCAACACCGACGCGTGCCTTCGTCCCGGTGCGCTTCCGAGTTTGGCAAGCTCGACCTACTTCAACTACTACGGCGAATTATCCAGGCTCAACGACGACATCGACCACAACACAACGACATCATCAACAGCGAGAACTTCCGCAACAGAACCATCGACCACAACTACAACGCCCTCACTCCCGGCTTCATCGACATCGGCAACAAGGGCTACCATCTCACATTTGGCTTATTCTCCAGTCAGACCGTCTGCGTCACTAGCGATCCGACTGCAGGGGGTGTTAGAGTAATGTTATGGTTTAGGCTATATTTGGTAGTTTAAGTTTGTAATTCAATTCTATCTCCAGTACTCTTCTTGCCTCCCAATTCTTCTAGTACTATATAAACAACCTAAGGGCTCACGATGTAATCACCTCTTGCAATATCTATATACTTCCGCAATCTTTTATTTTCGAGTATCTCGTGTGAGATTTCTTGCTTTTTCAGATAGTTGGTGTTTGTATCAATCATGTCTGATCCATGATCTATAATACTCTTTAAACACGTTTGGTACTTTTAATAAATAGGTTGTGTGCATCCCAGGATGCAGAGGCCGGACAATCCCCATTTTAAAAAACACTATATAAACTAACTGGGTCGGAGCCTTTTTATTCCAAACTGACTATTTCCTTTCAACGGATTCAGCTATCTTTTTTTTACAGAAAACATACATGCCTAACTTTCCGTACGATATGGGAGTCCATATGTCTGTGGGCACATATCCAATGTGTTAAAAATGAAACTACACCGTTACGCAATTAATAATCTTTCATTAAATCCTAACCATAAATTTTAGATGTAACCGTTGAAATAATTTTGATAATGTGGATTAATGTGGTGCCTCGAAAAACAGTTTTAGTATCTGATACGTCCATTTTGCATCACTATTCTATATCATAATTTACTGTTATTTATTGATATATTTCATATTAAAAGATGATACTTATGTTATTTCATCTATTTTCGCATGGTTGATGACTTTTGGAGGATGAACCACTGAAGTGAGGATTCTGATGGAAAAGACACTGCCCAGGTGCAAAATTGGTGAAGATCAGAAAATCCCAGAAAATATATGGAAAATCCTATTTTTCCAGAAGACGAAGGAGGCCAGAAAGAGGAGCGGAGATGGACCACAGAGGGCCCACACAATCCCCTGGCGCGGGCCAGCCCTAGCTGCGCCACCAGGTGGTGTGGCCACCCTGGTCCACCTCTGGCATCTCCCTTTGGCGTATATAATCCCCTCAAAACCCTAAGACTCGGGGAGCGACCACAGAAAAATTTCGCCGCCTCTGCGGAGCGGAAAACAGCAGAGAGAAAAATCTCTCCGGCAGGCAGAAATCTTCAGGGGAAATCCCTTCCCGGAGAGGGGAGATTGTCACATCCCAACTATTAGAATTGGTACTGCATGTCATACATGTCATTTCATCATGATCATCTTTGCAAAATTTCAATTTAAAAGCCTTTTTCTAAAACCACCACACAATTGCTTGTTCATACATATAAAGTGGCTAGTAGGGTTTTTGCCTTGCATCTTCTAGAATGGCACTATATAAGCATTCCAGATACACAAATGCATAGAGTTTACAATTACAAAACTGTAGGTTTTTGTTTCGCTCAAATCGGAGTTATAGATCAATAGTTATGGCCAAAACAATTCAACAAAAATTTCAGATTCAGAAAATTCAGACAAAACCAGACAGAGTTCACTTAAACAGCCTTAGAAAAGAATAACCAGAAAAACAAACAAAAAAAGGGAACGGCGCAGCCCATCATGGCCAGCAGAGCAGCACCAGCCCGAAGCCGCTTCGCTGGCTCGATGTGGGCCAGCAAGGCCCCTCGCCACCATCGAGCAGCCCGTGCTCGACCGGGAGACCGCCGCCGCCGAGTTCGTTGCCGAGACGAACTGCCGCCGCAGTTTTCGCCCCTTTTCTTCGGGATTTCGGCCACGGCTCGCACCCCTCTGCCCTCTCCTATATAGTTGCTGCCGTCGATTTTCCCCCTCTTTCACACCTAGCAACCGCGCCTCCACCTCGCGACGATTCCTCGCCAGAGGTAGCCGCTGCCGCCGCCTCCATTGCCGTCGGTGAGCACCGCTTCGACGCCGTCCGACCTCGCCCTCCCCTTTTTCCCTCGCAAACGGAACCACCGCACAGAGCTTCACTGCTCTAACCTTTCCCTTTCCACGCAGGCCACCGGAGGAGCTCGATTCCTCGTCGGAGCGCCGCCGTCGCCGTCGCTGGACCGACCCCGCCGCCAGACCAAGGTGAGCAAGGCCGAAGCCGCGTCGGCCGTCCGATGCGAAACGGGTGGTCCAGATCGCACGCTGACCCCGGCGCTGACCGTTGACTGGTCAACCGGCGGGTCAGACCGACCCCACCTGTCAGCGAATATTCCCTGGAGTCTCTAAAAAACAGATTAAAATCCAGAAAATTGATATAACTTGTAAAAATCATAGAGACTAATCTACTAGTCCAAAAATAGAAATTAATAGGTCGTTGGAAAGCTATTTGCATGTATATTATTGTCATGCCATTGGTTCAGGTAATTACTGTAAGGTTTTGCCGTAGTTATTTAAATAGAGTAATACCCTTTTTAGAGTAATAAATTCATGAGAAAATAACTGCTATTCAGAAAATTACAAATAAGGTGTCTATGGAATCACAAGAAAGTATAGAACCGGTTTCTGAATTAAAATTGCGGTTTTACTGTATGAATATGTTTGAGATTAATTAAAGGATTTTTGGACTATAAAAATTGCAGAAAAAGATCAGTAACACCTTTTTGTGTGATTCCAATTGCCCCGGGATTTATTTTGGTTTGTCCACACAGTTGTATTTTTGCCGAGGTTTTACAACCCTGTTTGCTACAGAGGCTTAGTGTTTTGCCTAAAGGCCTATTAAATGGGTTAACAAATTGCATTGTTTTGTTTTCATTGTATTAAAGGTTTTCCATGCATCATACAACAGTAATAAACATCAGAGAACACCGAGAGGTTACTGAAACCTTTATTAAGCTATCATGCATGCATTTGTGCACTTGTCTATGATTGTGTATGTTTGTTTATGTGTTGTTTTGTATCGTGTAGATTGTGACGAGTGCAACGCTTGTTTCTGCAAGGATTGTACTCTCGACTCCTACCGCCAAGGCAAGTAGATGCTATTTTGTTCATACCTTGTCCTACTATTTTCTTCTATGCATGTGTAGTGTATTTCTGTAGATACTGTATAGGAATTACTATGCTGTGATATATCCTATATATTATGGTAGGAATTCCTTGTAGTTGAGCCCCGTTCAGTAGATGTGCTTAGACCCGCTGTGAAGGCAGGGAAAAGGGATCACATTATGGTGAAGTATGTGTTTTCTCAAAATTAAACAACATAATGTTAATGAACTACCTGGGCGGAATGGTTGGTTTGTCAACGGAGTGTGGAAAATGGTGGGGAATGCCGCCCAGGTTACTGAGATGGATTGGTTCTCTTTGTTAAAGTATCTTACGTGTGCAACCATGTGCCAGTAAGAAATGAGTGGCTGGTTGGATGTCAACACCCAGATTTTTAATCGCAGATGCCCGTTATGCCATACCTCGCAATCCCAGGATTACCATTTTTGCGAGACATAACGGATTGAATATCACAGTACATCATCCATTACAAACCATATATAAGGTTTTACACAAATAAGGATCTCATGATCCAGTCTTTAATACAACAAGCAGTGGAATTAAACGATAGCGTAGCGGTGGGATCCATCTCCAGGGGCACAGGCAATGCTGACGAAGGCAGATAGTCCTAGTTATCATAGCCGTCCTGCTGACCATCATCTTGATAATCTCCTTCATAGTCTGGCCATGATAATAGCCAGGGACAAAAGCCATGAGTACTCTTTAAGTACTCGCAAACTACTACTAACAAGGTTTATGATTCTAAGTTAAAGTGCTGAATTGAAAGAATAACTATCAAGTTAAGTTTGAAACCTAAGCTGAGTTCTGAAGCAAGAAAAGATAAATTAGAGTTCTAGAATCACTTAAGTTGGGAAGCTATTATCATCTACACAACCCTGTTGTGGTCAAGTCAAAGTTCATCATTCCTTTCAAGTTATTTAGAAAACATCTAACAATGAAACAGTATGGCCATTCCAACTGTCCATAATCAAGGGCTGCTATTCAATAGTTTGACACTTTGCAGGTGGTACACTTTCACCACAAGATTCGATACATCCGCTGTGGATAACCCTGAATCATCATACTTAGTATGCAGATAATCAAACATAACCTTCCCTTTACACACCCTAGTACAAGCACCTCTCCTATGAGCATGGCCTCCCAACCATGACCATCAGTCATCTTGGGCACTGCATAGGTGGACAACATTGAGAGGTAGCCTCAGCTCAACCTCTCCCGTGAGGGAACTAATACTAATGCATATAAATTTCCAGCTAAGCCTTACCCAATTCAGGTAATGTGGTTGTACGGTAAATTTGGAATAGTATCGCATCCGAATCCAACCATCAGTTTTATAAAGGGTTAAGGCTCATGCCTCATCATTTTAATCATCATAAATCAATTGTGTTTCTCAACACATGTCAAAACATCTCAATAGAATGACTCATCATTCCAAGGTTTTCACAACTCATTTTCACCAAGTGTCCCCATCTAAAGTGACTCAAGTTTGATCTATTCTAAAACACTAGGTTAAGAGTGTTCACTAAGGTGGAAAGGTGGGATCAATCTCATGCCATAGAATGACATCTAAGGGTTTCTAAGTAGGTCAAGTTTTATACTCTTTATGCTACCTTCCAAATTAATTAAAGAACTTTGTGTAAACTAAGGGGGTGTGATCAAGGTATGCTTAAGGCATCTTTACTAAATTATCTAGTTTTATTCTAGCTTGCTACAAGAGCTTACTAAAGCATGTTTGCAAGGGTTAGCTTGCCACTAATAGCTTGCCTTGGTTGGTGCAGTGGTTGAAGTTTTCTTCTTCTTCTTCTTGGTAGAACTCCTCCTCCTCGAAGGCTTGGTCGGTACTAGCGTCTAGAAATACATAGGGAGTGCACAATCACCAAACAATACTTAACTTAGGCTAAGTAGTATTCTAAACCACACAATTGATGATCTATTATCATCCCAAACATCACAAGTTTTAATTCAATAGTTTCAACCTTTTTATTTTGGAAAAGTAATTTCTATTCATTGAAATATTAACTACACTTTAATATTCACCACAAAAATATGGGATCATGTGGACACATGTCCTCACCACATATTCTAACATGTGGGAATGAGATTTAAAGGTTGGATCAATATTACTTTGGTTTAAGTTCATTATTTAATGATTTAAAGTGACTAGAAATGCCTATATAGCATTATTTTGGTACTAGTCCAAAGTCACTGCCTGTAAACCTTACTATTATTACATATTTGGATAGATATGATGAAATGTGATTTTTGAGAGTTGGAATCAACTCAAAAGCTAACTTGGTTGATTTTACAAAAATGTTTCAAGTTGCAAAAGCTTTTGTCTTCTTATTTTTATTAGGAGAAATATATAACTCTAAAGGAATTAAATCCAACGGGCTTGGATAGAGCTTTTCAATACCTTTCAGATAAAATTAGTTTCATGTAATTTGGATTTTTCAAACTCACAGAATTGAATTTTAAAACACTGGACAGAAACTATATTCTAACTAAAAAGAAAAACCTAGATTTGAATCACGGGCTTGCGCGAGAAAGGAAATGGGCCGGCCTAGTGGCGCTACGCGGCACGGGGCTCAGCTGATAGGGGGTCCCACTTGTCAGCGGCTCTTAAAACGCGAAACGGTACGCGCGCTGTGGGTCGTGCGATTAGAGGCTAGATCTACGGCTGAGGGTTGTCGTCAACGACGGACGGGTCGCCGGCGAGCTCGAACCCTAGCGGCTCGGTGGGGGTCTACTGGGGGCGTACCAGGGCTCCAGCTGGGTCAGCGATGCGGGCGAACGAAGTGGAAGACGACGGCGAGGCAAGGCGTGGTCGTGGCGGAGCTTGGGGTGGTCGGAATCAACGGCACCCTTCTTCTCCAGAGGCGGCGGCTCCGGCTCCAATTCCGGCGAGCTGCTGCTCCACTTGCTCCGGCGAGGGGTGGTTGAGGTTCAGAGAGGTGAGGGGAGTGGAATGGTGTGAGTCTTTGGTGCTGGGGAGGGCTCCTTTTATAGGCTCGACGTTGAGACCGAGCGGGATGGGCGGTCGACGGTGGCGACATGGCTACGGCGAGCTAGCGGCATGGCTGGGGATGGCGATCAATGGGCGGTCCCCTGGCGGTGCTCTAGTGCTTCAATGCGGCCGTAGGGGCGGTGGCATGCGGTCGGGGTGAGGTGGCGCTCTGCGCGGCCGAAGCGGCTGTGTCCACGGCGAGCGGTGGCTGTGGGGCTTTGGGCGGCGAACGGAGGTGTCTGGGGTGTTCTCTAGGTCGAGGTGGAGCTGGCGGTGTCGAGCGGGCGGCTTGCACGTGGGGACAGCACGCCTGTGCGGAGTCGGCATGGTTCGGTGGCACTGGGCGCGGGTTCTCCTCTATGGTCCATGGCTGGTCTTGGCTCGGGCAAGGGACAAAGAGGGGCGGTGCGGTGCTGGCTACCTCCTAGACATGGAGAGGAACGAGGAGGTGGTCTGCTGCAGCGGGGCAAGTTTGGCCGGCCAGGGTGGTGCTCGGCATGGCATGGCATTGCTACTAGTGTGTAGGGGATGGGTTGAAAATGGCATGGTTTGATCAGAGGGGGACAAAGAGATTAAATGGAGATCAAATGGGGGCAAAACTCTGTTCAAAACAGTGAGCTAGGATTAGAGGTGTGATTCTGCCTGCCAAGTGTTTGATGAAATGGCCGCAAGAGAAAAAGTTTTGAATTTTGAGTTCAAAATTTTTGGGTGATCTCCACTAGTGATAGGTAGTCTCTGGTTGCAAGGGTTTTGAAAATGGAGCTCAAATACATGGTTTTTGAAATAGGGGTGATCTACGCATATGCATTAGATTCAATTTTAAACTGTCATTTAAAATAGTTAACAGAAGGTTTTTAGTAGATCAAAAGGTGGGCCTTGGTACCTCATTATGTGTACTAGCAAGGGGTATAAAGATCCATAATTGTTTCTATTAAGAAATGAGTACTAGGAATAGCCAAAGTAGGCATGAGAGTTAAATTTTTCCAAATGACCATTCCTTCATTTTAATTCTTTTTGATTTGATTTTCTTTAGGAAAAGTTTGGGAATGATGTAGATGATGTTTAAATCACCTAAGAAACATTTTAGAAGCAAAGGATCACACAATCATGGCAATTCAAAACAACTCCTATTTTAAATGCACACATATATGAATGCTTTCATTTTAAATATGGAAAAGTTTTTGTTAATCCAAAATTTGGATGATTTGATCTTTGATAACCTTGGATTGAAGTTTTGGGATGTTACAAACCTTCCCCCCTTAACTAAAATCTCGTCCTGAGATTTACAAGAAAACTAGGAGCTAAAGAGATCTGGGAACTCTGTCCTAATGTAATCCTCGCGCTCCCAAGTGGCTTCCTCCTCGGTATGGTTGCTCCACTGAATCTTGAGAAACTTGATACTCCTAGTCCTTGTGGTTCTGTAGTCTTCCTCTAAGATACGGATGGGCACTTCCCGATAGGTCAGGTCATTGTTGATTTCCACTGCTCTGTGATCGATATTCTTGAAAACTTCAGTCTTCTTAGGCACTTCCAAGCATTTGCGAAGTAACGAGATATGGAACACATTGTGGATGGCTGACATCTCTTCCGGCAATTCTAGCTGATATGATACTTCTCCTCGGCGGTTCAGAATCTTGAAAGGTCCGATATATCTAGGAGCTAACTTTCCCTTCAGGCTAAAGCGTTGGGTTCCCTTCAATGGTGAAACCTTGAGATATACGAAATCTCCGACATTGAAAGTCAGGTTTCTCCTTCTCTTGTCAGCATAGCTTTTCTATCTGGAATGGGCGGTCTTGAGGTGCTCACGAACTTTGTGAACTTTCTCTTCTGCTTCTCGAAGAATGTCGGGTCCAAAGATCTGACTCTCTCCTACTTGCGACCAATTCAAAGGGGTACGTGATAAAAAAGAATAATTTTTGAGGTGATATGCACCATTATAATCTTGATCAAGGTATTTGTAAAACATTGATAGCTGGGGTCATAGGACTCTAACATAGACATGAAAAATATAGTTCTAATAATAAGACATAGCAACTATGTTGTAACATGAAAAGGTACAAACAAAAGATTCATGAATAACAATGCTTTGAAAGACGTTTGTTCGTTTCACATCTAGAACATAATGAGAATGGTATTCAGCTTGTCCCTCATAGTGTAGCAAAACATAAATGCATAGGACACCTTCAAAGTTCACAAGGGTGACTATATACAAATAGTTTAAGAACAAGCAATATCAAAGTTATGAATCAATCAACATGTTTTGGGACAATGCACATTAAACTAAGAATGACCACTATGTTCTCTCAATAGGTGCATAAAGATAGAAGATGGAGACTCGACATAAAAGTTAAAAAAGGCCCTTCATAGAAGGAAGCATGCATTCAAGTCTCATAAAGAGCTCCCGAAAATTATGGTACTTATTAGCTTTCAGCTCTCATGCCCCTATCATAAGCATCTTTAGGTGGTTAAGGTTAAAGTGAAAAAATATGAGGATATGCTTGACAAGTTATAAGCTGAAAATCTCATGCCTCTTACTTACGAGTACCATTCCTCATGCTACTCAACTTTAGTCACAAGTAAGTTCTTATCATTGTAAGTACATGTGTATCACAGAGAACCGCCAACGGGGTACCCCTTGCCCGATGATACGGAAGCTTTCCCATATAAAAATGACAAGGCAAGCAAACAATGAGCATCTCAGCGATCCTTTTATTTCCTATTTGCATAAGCTTTTTTTCTTCTCTTTTTTTCTTTCCTTTTATTAAGGATGCTTCATAGATTGCTCACTATGGTTATGCTGCAGGTTTCCACCATGATTAGGCATGACTTAGATTAGTCGCCTAGGCGTTTATCTAACACATATACGAACTCCATGAGCCTTACAAGCTCCCCTATCATTTCACACCATCGGGATCCATAAGCAAAATAACATGATATCAACTATATAAAGTGCAATGTTGAAAGTGTTCCCCATGGTAACATGGTTCTGCTAATTCACAACTTAAAAACGCAAGCATATACGCATCATAGATGGGCACAATGGTTCAAGTTTATTAAGTGCAAGAAAGTAAAGTGTGCCATCAAGTTCGTGAGAGCTTTAATCACTTATTTTCACATAACAAGTTTAATTTGGAAGGTAGATAAAAACATGAATATACTTGGAATAACAAAAATGCTAATAGGTAGGTATGGTGGACTCTTTGGAATAACTTGGTTTTATTTGGAGTTGGATGCATGAGTGGAACTCATACTTGGTACATGTGGAGGCTAGCAACAGTCTGGGAGCGACCAACTAAGAGAGCAATAATGGCCATAATCATGCAAAGCGACAAAACATTATTAATTAAAGCATAAAGTGATATTGTAAGTCAAAAACTAAATTATCATAGAGGCTATGGTGACTTGGTATAGTCTTAACATGGTGTGAGCATGCGCCAAGTCAACCCAAATAAAGCAACGAAGGAGAATACCACAATATTATGCTTTTATATGCTAAAACAACACACAATTCTTTCAAGGCACATTAAGCAATATCAATTGATTGTAACAAGTCATGCTATAGCAATAATCACTAAGCATAAAGTTAAAGCAATATCAAACATGACATGATAAATCCTAGGCCATAGTCAAAACAAACTCCTTTTTGTACCACTTATAAGCATGAACTTTCCTACTCTTTTCCAATCCAAATCAACTTATTTGAAACTATGTATGAATGCGGGGGTCCAACCAATTTATTTAAGTAAACTAAGCAAACGAAAACTAAAAACGAAACGATGACGCTCCAAGAACAACACAATTGTGTATGAAACAATAAAAATGAAGTGTTTGGAAGAAAACCTGAGATTTTTATTGATGAAGAAGGGGATGCCTTGGGCATCCCCAAGCTTTGACACTTGTACTTCTTCAATATTTCTTGGGGTGACATGGGTGGCATCCCCAAGCTTGAGCTTTTGTCCATAGTTCATCTTATCACATTGTTCTTACCTACACTTTAAAATTTCCTTCATACAAAACTTCACAAATCTTCATTACCAACATTAGTGTATTCAAGATAATAAGTCTTTAGGTTCAGTTTCAACACAAGTAAAACTTCCATTAAAACACAAGATACTGTAGCAACTCCTTTTAAAAGTTCAAGTGATCAAGGAGAACTCAAAGAGAAAGAGATTAAGAGGAAAATGCAAATAATGGCAAAAATCTGTCAGACCAGACCAGCAGGTAAAATCCAATTTTTTCGAAGACCTTCTATTGATCAAATCGAAAAGTGTTAAACTAACAAAAGTTGGATAACAAACTGGGGCAGAAGCACAAAAAATTACAGCTCAATCAGACATACAGAGATTTTTCACGAATTTTTACAGCGAATCACAAAAATCTGTTTCGGGACAGCAACTTTCCAGGTCTTACTTCTCTCTCATTAGAGGTTACTCTTGGCACAAAAACCACACAAAAATGATAAGGAGAGGTTATTACTAAGGCAATAACTTCCAAGACTCAACAAAGAGAAGAATTTATTGACTAAAAATTTGGGTTATCTCCCAATAAGTGCTTTTCTTTAACGCCTTTGATCTAGGCATAAGAAGCAAGAATCAAGTATTCTCAAATGAAGAAGCATTAAGAGCAAAAAAATATTAATAGGAGAGGCAAAAGGAATCTTCTCTCTCTTCTTAGGGAAGTATTCTATACCTTTCTTGAGTGGGAATTGATATTTAATGGTGCCTTCTTTCATATCAATAATGGCACCAATAGTGCTAAGAAAAGGTCTTCCCAAAATAATAGGACAAGAAGCATTGCATTCAACATCCAAAACATAGAAATCAATGGGGACATAGGAATTGTTAACCATAATAAGAACATCATTAATACTCCCCATGAGTTTCTTTTTTGGATTGTCATCAAGTTGGACATTTAAATAACAATCTTCCAATGGTGGTAAATCAAGCATTTCATAAATCCTTCTAGGCATAATAGAAACACTACTATCAAGATCACATAAAGCTTTTCGATCAAAATCATTCACTTTCATATTAATGATGGGTTCCCAATCATCTTTAATTTCATAGGGATAGAAGCTTTATATTTCATCTTTTCTTCTTTAATTTGTATGAGAGCATCAGTAATGTGTTTTGTAAAGGCCATATTCATAGCACTAGCATTAGGACTATTAGCAAGCTTTTGTAGGAACATAATTACTTCAGAGATATTGCAACCATCAAGATCAAAATCATAATTACCATCCAAGGTAGTAGAGCTATTATTTCCCATATTTTGAAGAATTTCAGCATTTTTATTGGAAAAGGTTCCATTGGTTTTAGGCATTATTGCAGAAGGAATGGGGACTTCATGTAGTTTGCTAGCATCAACATTAGTGGTGGTGATAGTACAAATACTACTATTTCTAGCAATTTCATCTTCTCTTTCCCACTTAGCATGCAATTCAGCTAACAGTCTAACGTTTTCATCAATTCTAACTTGTATGGCATTAGTAGCAGTAAAGGGATTTTCAATAGTTTCAGGTTTATCATCCATTTTATTAATCAAAGAAGATTGTGCTTCATACAAAGATGATATATTTCTTTCAACATTAGAAAGTTTTAATTGCAAAATAGGAATTTCCCTATTTAAACTCTCAAGGTGATGACTAATATTTTTCAAAATACTAGATTTGTTCTCCATGGTTTTATTAAATAATTTATTCTGCTCATATTGCATTTGCATGAAGTTTTTAGTGGCTCTTTCTACTTCTAAAATTCTGTCTTCACTAGGCATTCCAGATTTACCATGATAACCATAAGTATTATGAGGAGGGTAAGGCCTATAATTGTTATTGCCAAAATTATTCATGTAGGTATTGTTGCTAAAATTATTATTTCTAATAAAGTTCACATCAACTTGCTCTTCTTGAGCTACCAAAGAGGCTAAGGGAACATGATTTGGATCAATATGAGCTTTCCCATTAACAAGCATAGCCATAGTAACATTAATTTTATCATTCAAGGAGGAGGTTTCTTCAAGAGAATTTACCTTCTTACCTTGTGGAGCTCTCTCAGTGTGCCTTCAAAATAGTTAACCATCATATTATCGAGAAGCTTTGTTGCAGCACCCAAAGTAATGGTGATAAAGGTACCTCCAGCAGTAGAATCCAGTAAATTTCTTGAAGAATAATTCAATCCTGCATAAAAGGTTTGGATAATCATCCGAGCAGTCAGTCCATGAGTGGGACAATTCTTTACCAAAGATTTCATTCTTTCTCAAGCTTGAGCAACATGTTCATCATAAGATTGTTTAAATTTCATTATTTCACTTCTCATAGATATAATCTTAGCAGGAGCATAGTATTTTCCAATCAAAGCATCTTTGCATTTAGTCTAAGAATCAATACTATTTCTAGTTAGGGATAGAAAGGAAAAAATTTAAGCTTAATAATATCTCCATCTATATCCCTATGTTTTTGCATCTCACAAAGTTCAACAAAGTTATTAAGGTGAGCATTAGCATCTTGAGTACCAACACCAGAAAATTGTTCTTTCATAACAAGATTGAGCAAAGAAGGTTTAATTTCAAAGAAAGTAGCTTCAGGAACAGGTGGAGCAATAGGTGTGCACATGAAATCATTGTTGTTGGTGCTAGTGAAGTCACACAACTTAGTGTTTTCAAGAGTATTCATTTTTTTGTGTTTTAAATATAAGGAAGCAAACTAGTACAACTAATTTTTTTATGTTTTTGATAAAAGAAACAAGCAAACAAAGAAAAAATAAACTAAGAAAAACAAAAAAACAAAGTAAAGAGATTGGTTATGAGGGACTCCCCTTGTGAAGATGTCCTTGACTCCCCGGCAACGGCGCCAGAAAAAAGGCTTGATGGCTCAAAATATAATAGAGCTCATTGGGAACCCCAAGAGGAAGATATGATGAGCACAACAACAAGTTTTCTCTCAGTTATGAAACCAAGGTTATCGAACCAGTAGGAGCAAGGAAACACCTCCAAGGTGTTGTTTCCAACTTGGAATCCTGCACAACACAACCACAGAACTTTTCCCCAACTTACAGTGAGGTTGTCAATATCACCGATTTTGCTAAAAACAAAGGATTAAACGTATTGTGTGGAAGATAGTGATTGATTGCATAAAGTAAACAGTAAATAGTAAATAGATGGTAGATTGATGGTAAAAGAATGGCCCGGGGTCCATAGTACACTAGAGGTGATTCTCCTTAAGATAGATGACATGTTGGGTGAACAAATCACAGCGGGGCAATTAACAGACACCGAGAAAACATACATGCATATACTAATCATCTTGACTCCTACGAGATTTGATTGGGCATTACAACGTTATACATAGACCATAATCCAACTTCATCTATGACTAATAATCCACCTTCAGGTTATCATCTGAACCCCCTCCAGTATTAAGTTGCAAGCAACATATAATTACATTAAGCAATGTGTGTAAAGTAAACAATATGATTATCCCATGGACAAAGGATTGATGTTTTCTCCTTAGTAGCAACAACACATCTAGTACCTTAGAGATTCCTGTCACTTCCCCAGATTACTAGAGGCATGAACCCACTATCGAGCATAAATACTCCCTCTTGGATTTCCTAGCATCTACTTGGCCAAGATAGCTACTAACAACGGAATGGATGATCTTGATCATGAATGGAGCTCACAAGATCGAAACATGATAACACAAAGGAGGAGAACCAACCATCTAGCTACTACATGGACCCGTAGTCCAGGGATGAACTACTCAAGCATCACACAAGAGGTAGGCATGGTAATGAAGAAAGCCTCCAGGGTGATCTCTCCCCTCCGGCAGGGTGCCGGGAAGAGCTTCAGATCCCTCCCGATCTAGGGATGGAGATGGCGGCGGCTACAGACTCTTTCGTGGAATTTTGATCGGGTACTTAGGGTTTTCGTCCTGGGAGGCTTTTATAGGAGGAAGGGCAAGGTCGGTGGCGTACCAGGAGGCCCACACCCCTAGTGGCGTGCCCTCTAGGCCGTGCAGCCACCAGGTGTGGCCGCCCTGGTGCCACTTCGTCTCCCCTCCGGACTTCGTGTTGCTTCGGGTAAAATATTGACTTTGGCTTTTGTCCGATCCAATTCCAAGAATATTTCTTTACTGGCTTTTCTGAAACCAAAAACAATAGGAAACAGGCAACTGGAACTGTGGCATCTTGTTAATAGGTTAGTTCCAGAAAATGTGTAAAAATACTCCAAAGTGTGGACAAAACATAAGAAAGTAGATATAAAACAAGCATGGAACATCAAAAATTATAGATACGTTTACAACGTATCATGGAACCGTTGAATTATTGTTATGTTCAGATTGTTATTTATCATTATTCCATCTCTTATCTTGATCCATATGATCTCTCGTGGGTAGTTCGTTTAGTTCTGGAGGACATGGGAGAAGTCATGTTGTTAGTAGTGGAATTGTGTTGAGAAAGATTCAATGGTTTGATATTTAAGTTGTGGTGTTATTCTTCTAGTGGTATCATGTGAACGTCGACTATATTATACTTCACCTTTATGGGACTAGTGGTGCATTGTGTATTTGGCTACTAATCGTAGGGGTTGCCGGAGTGACAGAAACCTGAACCCCCATTAGGAAACCTTTGCATAAAGGAGTGTAGGATCTTAAAGTTTAAGGTTGTGGTTAGGTTTCTATCTTAATTACTTTCTTTTAGTTGCGGATGCTTGGAAGGGGTTTAATCACAGTCCTAGGAATGTCAGTACATTAGCACAGGTTCACCCACACAACACTTATCCAACCAAAGAAGATTAATCAACTATATGAAGCAAAAGCACTTGACAGTATTCCCATGTGTCCTCGAGAACATTTGGTAATTTTAAGTAATACAATCGGCTTGTCCTTTGCGAAAGAAAGGATTGGACCACTTGCTGCAATTATTATTATTGTCTTTTATTTACTCACATTTTATTTATCTGCATTATCAAAAACCCCTAAAAATCCATTTGCTAAGTATTTACAGAGAATTCCTGATCCAAGCCACTCGTCAACACCTTCTGCTCCTTGTTGGGTTCGACAATCTTACTTATCGAAAATACTGCGATACATTCCCTTATACTTGTGGGTCATCAGTATATAATAGATAGATAGATATGCTTGTCGTGTATTTCTAATGCGTGGATGGACACTAATAACAAATTAGAACCTTTTTGAGACAGTCCCTTAAATGCAGCCCGGGTTGTTCTGAGTTGGTTTAGACAAGCGGCAAAGGAAGTTGCTTCGGCGTTTTGAAGTAAGTTTATTGACCACCAATAGCGGTTTTTAACAACTTGCTATATGAATACCCGTGCATTGTTGCAGCAAAGAACCAAAAAAGAGCTGAAAATCTAAATCAAATTAGCAGGCTGTTAATGTTGAGCCAATGTAGTCAGAATATTCTGCCAATGTATCAAACTTAACAGCTCCAACTCTTTTGGAGACCTTTTTTCCAAATATTTGAAGAATGAAGTACGTACCTCAGCATAGTTGGCAATGCAGATAATGAATTCGAGTGAGGATTTACAGTAGAAATATACAAATTTATATAATAGATTTATAGGAAAAATTAATCCATTAGTCTAAAATAAAGGGTACTTCCTCATATTCGAGCATTCATACATCAGGACCAAAGATGTCTCAAATGGATTTTGAGTAGGATAGAATGGATATTTTGAGTTGATCCTGGCCAAGTGTAGCAAAAATCTGTTTCTTAGTCCTGGCCAACTTCCTGTAAAATGTCGTTTACTCGAGTGCTACATGTATCGTCTCAGTTGGAATATTTTTCCTATCAAATTTAGCAAAGGTTGGTACGTGTGTAGGAAAATGTTTATTTCCTACTTACTTCCTAGGTAGCTCAGATCATAACTGGGATGTCTGAAATTGAACATGAGCATGTATCTCTGGATTATTCAGAAGCACCTGCAATGAAATGCCTCTATTGCGATCCTACTGACAGTCACCACTGATTATACTAAACAAAATGGAATTCTCTTTTCGTCACCACTGAAATTAGCAAAGTATGCAGCTATATCAAGCTTGATGCAACACACATGATGACCCTGGCCAAGAGGAGCTCTCATGCCGCAGACTCCGGTTCAACTTCACAATAACATGGTATTCATGTAGGCTCGTTCGTGTCTGTCTACAATTCAGGGGGTTTCCTGTATAGCTATATAGGAACTATCTTAAGGGGGTTTCTTTTTACCTCTTCTCTCTATATATACCTATATATACCTACTAATAAAAGCAAAATAGTTTCTTTGGTTTGGTCTATTCTGGACCTTTTTACCCTTCAAGTTAGCAAAATTTACCCACTATCCCATCCAAAAGTCGCATACCGCTTGGTTTTTTTTCCTAGAGCCGCCGCGGCGGTCAGTATTCAGTCGTTCCTTTTCTATTGAGTAAAAGCTGACACGGTCAACCCTCGGCCACCCATCGATCTGCAGCGAACGAGCCCGCCTCCCTCATCTGACAGGACGAACTGATTCGTGGGTCAAGATGGCGACCCTCAGCACATCAAGCGGGCGACCCTTCCGGCCATCTTCCCGCGCTCAGCTGCCGAGATGCCGCCGGCGCACACGGCCATGAAGCTGGAGGAAGGCAAGCTAGCTACCCGCAAGCCGCCACCACCACCATAGCTGCCGGCTCCAGCTCCACAAATGAGCACGCACCAACTGCTTGATACATTGACAACAAGATAAAAACTCGTCTTTTCAGTGTGGTAGATGCATGTGCCGGTCCCGGTGGTCGGTCATAAACACCGATTGTCAAAAATGGGCCAGTATTTTGGTAGGGGTCTCCCATGAGCAAGCATGTTCAGGGTACCGGATATATGGTGCCAATGATTAAGAACAAATGCAGTTAGTTTATAGTGCAAGTGAGAAAATATTGGAAATATGCCCTAGAGACAAATAATAATAAGGATTATTATCATATTTCATAAAGTTTATAAAGTTTATGATTAAGTTTTTTATCATGCTATAACTATATTGAGAGGAAACATCAATACACGTGTGATATATAAACAACTAGGGGTTCCCAGTAAAACTCTAGTCACTGTTTCATTGGTTAACAGATCATCAAGGTTTCCTGATCATGTGGCATTTATGCCAGTTGAAAATGGAGTCAACTCATTGAACCAGTACCCAACCTAAACATCGTGACCCGATCATGTCACAAAGTTCAAGTTACGATGATTATAAATGGATCCTCGTAGACTATTCCTTAGACGTGAGGCTATATTAATCAATGTCTCCCGAGAATTCTGAGATAACATTGATCACCCAAAAGTATAGGGGGTATATCGCAGTATTTTCGATAAGTAAGAGTGTCGAACACAACGAGGAGCAGAAGGTGTTGACGAGTGGCTTGGAGTAGGAATTCTCTGTAAATACTTAGCAAATGGATTTTTAGAGATTTTTGATAATGCAGGTAAATAAAGTGCGAGTAAATAAAAGACAATAATAATAAATGCAGCAAGTGGCCCAATCCTTTCCTTAGTAAAGGAAAAGCTAGTTGTATTACTTAAGATGACCAAACGTCTCGAGGACACATGGGAATATCGTCAAGTGCTTTCGCTTCATATAGTTGATTAATCTTCTTTAGTTTGATAAGTGTTTTGTGGGTGAACCTGTGCTAATGTACTGACCTTCCTACGACTAATACAACTTGTGATTAAACCCCTTGCTAGCATCCACAAGTACATGAAAGTAATTAAGATAGAAACGTAACTACAGTTTTAAACTCTAAGATCCTGACATCCCTTGTGCAAAGGTTTCCTAACAGGGGTTCAGGTTTCTGTCACTCCGGCAACCCCTACGATTAATAGCCAAATACACAATGCATTCCCCTAGGCCCATAAAGGTTAAGTGTCATGTAGTCGACGTTCACATGACACCACTAGAAGAATAACACCATAACTTAAATAGCAAACTATTGAATCTTTCTCAACACAATTCCACTACTAACAACATGACTTCTCCCATGTCCTCAAGAACTAAACGAACTACTCACGAGACATCATATGGATCAATATCAGAGGTGATATAATGACAAGTAACAATCTGAACATAAAAATAATTCAATGGTTCCACTCAATAGCATCAACTACTACAAGTAATCAATATCGGGAAAGTTTCCCCTAGGAACTATGCAAGATTCAACCCAATTGTTACAGCGGTATGAAGTGGTAGTGATGGTGTTGATGGAGATGATGGTGGAGATGATGGTGATGATGATCCTGATGAAGTCCAGGTTGATGGTGGTGTTGATGGCGACGATCTCCCCCCTCTGGGAAGGAATTCCCCCGGCAGAATTCTGTCTGCCGGAGAGATCTTTCTCTCTCTGTAGTTTTCCGCCCCGCAGAGGCGGCAGAATCTTTCTATGGTCGCTCTCCCAGGCTTAGGGTTTCGTGGGGATAATATACGCCAAAGGGGAGAGCCAAGAGTGGGCCAGGAGTGGGCCAGGGTGGCCACACCACCTAGTGGCGCATCTAATGATGGCCCGCACCAGGGGTGGTGTGGGCCCCCTATGGCCCAACTCCGCTCCCCTTCTGGCATCCTTCGTCTTCTCAAAAAATAGGATTTTCCATGTATTTTCATGGATTTTCTGATCTTCGTGAATTTTGCCTCCAAACAACCCCTTTTCCATCAGAATCCTGACTGCTGCGGTCCATGCTCCAAAAGTCATCAACCATGCAAAAACAGATGAAATAACATAAGTATCATCTCTTAATATGAAATATATCAATGAATAACAGTAAATTATGATATAGAATAGTGATGCAAAATGGATGTATCAACTCCCCCCAAGCTTAGACTTTGCTAAAAGAATACAGACAAGAAGCATCACATTCATCAATACAGACAAGAAGCATCACATTCATCAATACACAAATCATAATAGAAGACAAGTCACTATTATATAACTTAACTTGCAATAGGTAAAGTAAACACAATAAAGATACACAAAGTAAATCATAATTGGTAATGGCAAACTTTGCTCTTGGTCAAATAATAGCTAACAATTTGCAGGAGTTCAAACATAATGGGGTTTTCAATGATAGCTTTCAAAGTAGTATTCATTAAGATAAGAGCAATGTACAAAACAAGGAACATAAGAAACATGATTGAATAAATCATATATGAATGAATGAAACACAACAACTCAAAATACTTGCTGAGATAGAAAGGAATATGTTTACTGACTCTACTAAAAAGTAAAAGATAGGCCCTTTGTAGAGGGAAGCAGGGATTTCAAGGTTCATAAAGAGCTTCCAAAAATTATGGTACTTACTAGCTTTCAGCTCTCATTGCCCCTATCATAAGCATCTTGAGGTGATTAAGGTTAAAGTGAACAAATATGAGGATATGCTTGACAAGTTATAAGTTGAAAATCTCATGCCCCGTGCTTACGAGTACCATACCTCATGCTACTCAACTTTAGTCACGAGTAAGTTCTTATCATTGTAAATACATGTGTATCATGGAGAACCGCCAACGGGGTACCCCTTGCCCAATGATACGGAAGCTTTCCCATATCAAAATGACAAGGCAAGCAGACAATGAGCATCTCAACGATCTTTTTATTTGCTTTGAATAGGTTTTTATTGAGGATGCTTCACAGATTTCTCACTATGGTTATGCTCCAAGTTTCCACCATGATTAGGCATGGCTTAGGCTAGCCACCCAGGCATTTCTCTAACACACATACAAACTCCATGAGCTTACAAGCTCCCCTTTTATTTGACACCGCCGGGATCCATAAGCAAAAGAATCATGATATCAACTAAATAAGTGCAATGTTGAAAGCATTCCCCATGGTAACATGGTTCAGCTAACTCACGACTTATAAAGCGCAAGCATATACGCAACATAGATGGGTACAATAGTTAAAGTTTATTAAATGCAAGAAAGTAAAGTGTGCCTTCAAGTTTGTGAGAGATTTAATCACTAATTTTCACATAACAAGTTTAATTTGGAAGGTAGATAAAAACGTGAATTTACTTTGGAATAGCAATAGTGCTAATAGGTAGGTATGGTGGACACAAATGACATAGGTTTTGGTATAAGGATTGGATGCACGAGAAGCATTCTCTCCTAGTACAGGTTCTTGGCTAGCAGGGCTGGGTAGCAAGCATAAGAGTTGAAGGAAACAAACAAACATATAGGTGATAAAAACAAACATGCAATCTTCCTTGGAAGCACAAAAGATCTTAACTAGAGAATACTAAGCTTATGAGCAAATCAAGAAAGAAAGATGATGAAATTATATTTCTTTAAAAGTATTTTTTTATGTTTTTCATTTAATTCTCATAATAGTGTTGCTACTGACCGAGCTAGGTTTGCCAAACCAACTAAATTAACTCAATGATCCCAAAGTGATACCAATACTAACAACAAGATCAATAATATGATAGTAATTTAAAACTAAAATAAGATATGCAAAAGAGTAAATGATAGAACTTCTCATTAATATTCCATAACGGCAACTCACACCAAGGGATACATAGATATCTAACAAGAGGGGGACACTTCCATAATGCAAACCATCCTACATGATAACTTCTCTATTCATGATATGACTCTACTAAAAAGGTAAAAAGATAGAAGATAGTGATGTGATACCACGGCACTCCCCCAAGCTTGGAACAAACCAAGGGGATGCCAAAACCTGATGACGAATTACTGCTTCGATGGTAGTGGTGTTCTCTCAATGAGCTTTTAAATCAATTTCCTCAAGTCCTCAATATCGAAGGTGAGAGTACGAATTAACTCCGAATTGTGCTCTATGCGGTTCATGATCATGTCGAGTTGTGAATCCCAGCTCGTACGATTCTTTCCCCACTCTTCCTCCTTGAAGTCTTTTTTCCTTGCATGGTTAGAACGAGGCATATCCCAATTGGAGGGTAGTTTATCCTTGGTCATATTCTGGAATTGATGCTCATTAATAAGGGTATGGATGGGATTCTTGGTGCGTGGAGAAGGTGACCGCGAAGCCAAGCGATGACGCGGAGTCTTCCCTCTAGTGGACATACGTGTAGTCCTTTTGAACCTAGCAGGGTTTGCCATCACTCCAATGCTTGCAATGGTGGTGCTGGTGTGTGGTTGTTGGTCTTCCTTTGCCTCCTCTTCAACTTCACTATCGCTCTCCTCCTCCTAGTCAGAGTCTTGGAGATCTTCCTCCATAGGCTCCTTGCCCTTATTGTAGGCAGAGACCATTGTGCTTCTAAACTTTAAGAATAGTTCCTGGCAGAAACATATCGAAACGAAAACACGATGAGAACACGATATACGAACCTCGGGGGATCTGGGGGATTATATATTACAATTTTTTACAACAAAAGGGAAGTACTGGGAGAAAACGGGTCAGAGACGAACTCCGGGGCAGCACACCACCTGGTGGCACGGCTAGGGGGTGGTGTGAGCCACCCTGGCTCCGTTTCTGTCCCTCTTTTGCTTCGTTGCCTTAATTGTTGGATAAAATCTGCAAAAATATAACTTCACAGATTTTTCGTGGACTTTTTCTTACCAGAACTGTTACCTATTCAAAAACAGACTCTGTAGGTCTCTGAAGTTGGTCTTTCATAAAAAAAAATCGGAGTTACCATTTGAATAGCATTATCTTCATCTTTATACACATATTTTTTGAGTCATGTAACCTTTCACTATCTTATTACACCATCTTCTCCAATAACCTGGAAATTTGGTTCACACAAAACTTCAGACAATTCTCATTAGCAACATCAGTGTAAGCAAGGTAATAAACCTTTTAAGCTCAATTTCAACTGAAATCCATCAAAACATAAGCTACTGTAGCAAATCCTTCCGAAAACCCAAAAATAATTCAAAAAGGAAATCGATTTAAGAGGCAAATGCAAGAGTGGCAAATATCTGTAAAAACAGACCAGCAGATAAAGATCAATTTTTTCGAAAATCTTCTGTTGCTCAAATCAAAAAGTGCAAAACTAACGAAAGTTCAATAACAACCTGGGGCAGAAGCACAAAAAATGACAGCTCAATCCGACATACAGACTTTTTTCACGAATTTTTACAGTCAAGCATAAAAATCTGTTTCGGGACAGCAACTTCCCCAAATCTTACTTCTCTCTCATTAGATGTTGACTTGACACAAAAACCAAACAAAAAGGATAAGGAGAGGTTATTGCCAAAAAAATAACTTCCATGACTCAAATAAACAAAACAAACTGAAAGCAAAAGAAATATATTGGGTTGCCTCCCAAAAAGCTCTTTCTTTATAGCCATTAAGATGGGCATGATAATTTCAATGATGCTCGCATAAGAATATGAATTGAAGTAAAAGAGGGCATCAATAGGCAAAAATACACATGTTTAAGTCTAACCCACTTCCTATGCAAGGGAATTTTGTAAGAAAATAAATTGTTCAATCCAGAAGCTGCAAGCATAGGAAGGCAAAACAAGTGCAACATAAAGACTTTCAGCATAAAGCGAGGAAACTTAATATTATTGAGATGCATTAGAACCGTCTTCCCTCTCTCATAATAACTTTCAGTATCATGCATAAATTTAACGATATAACTATCACAACTACCATTGTAGCAATGATCAGTTATCCTAACAGAAAACACAGGGACACAAGCTCTCATAAGACTTCTTTGTGAAACAATATTAGGGATATCCTTGCAAAGGATAGGGTGTCCCTCTTCTACATATTTAGTAACAAAGTCTTTCACATTTTCTATCATAGGTTCGACAGCTACTTGTTCATCAGGTTCAACAGCTTTATTTGTACTTTCATTAACCATACTAGCTATCATAGAATGTTCCTTTATCTTAACTGGGAAAGGCATTTTCTCAATGTAAGGTTCAGGTAAAACATGATTAGCAGTATAAACTTTAGTATTTCTTGAAGGAACATTATTAATAATGTCTTTATAAGGTGCATGATACTTATTCCGGTTCTTTTTAGGAATTTCAATATAAGAAGCAAAATCTTTAATATAAGTTGCAATAGCTTGAGTGTCAAGACCATAAGCATTTTTAATATTTTGAAAGTCATTAGTTCCCATAAAAGATTCAATGCATTCATAATCATAATTTATACCTGACTTTCTTCCTTTACCATTCTCCCATGCTTCAGCATTTTATTTAATACGGTCTACAAGATCCCATTTAGCTCCTTCTTCCATGCGTGTGAATGATCCAGCACAAGAAGCATGCAATAGATCCTTATCATGAAGATAAAGCCTTGCATAGAAGTTATTGATAATGATATTGTTGGGGAGCTCATGAATAGGACATTTGAGCATTAGTAACTTCAATCTCCCCCAAGCTTGAGTTGTACTCTCTCCATCAAGAGGCCAAAAGTTATATATTTGATTCCGATCTTTATGAATCTCACTAGGAGGATAAAATTTTGAATAAAAGAGAGGTACTACTTCCTCCCATTCAAGAGCTTGACCATTCTTTAGTAGCTTATACCATTCCTCAGCTCTTCCTTTCAGTGATAATGAGAATAATTTCTTCTTAACTTGATTGGTTGTAATACCTGCACACTTGAACAACCCGCATAATTCCTGTATAAAGAGCAAATGATCACCGGTATGGACAGTTCCATCTCCAAAATAGTAGTTATCCATAACACGATCAAGAATTCTTGTAGGTATTTTAAAAGTATCATTTTCAGTAGGTGGTGGTTCATCTACTACCTTAGCAGTGGTAGTAGCATTACGAAATAATAAACTAAGTGAATTATCCATATTGAAATAAAGTAACTAACAAAAGTAAAGAATACTCACAGTAGAAGTTTCCTTTACCAGTTCTACTCTCTAATAAAAGACAATGATAATAAATGCAGCAAGTGGCCCAATCCTTTCTTTAGCAAAGCACAAGCCAGTTGTATTACTTAAGATGACCAAACGTTCTCGAGGACACGTGGGAATATCGGCAAGTGCTTTCGCTTCATATAGTTGATTAATCTTCTTTAGTTTGATAAGTGTTGTGTGGGTGAACCTGTGCTAATGTACCGACCTTCCTAGGACTAATACATACTTGTGATTAAACCCCTTGCAAGCATCCGTAAGTACAAGAAATTAATTAAGATAGAAACCTAAGCATAGCTTTAAACTCTAAGATCCTGACATCCCTTGTGTAAAGGTTTCCTAATGGGGGTTCAGGTTTCTGTCACTCCGGAAACCCCAATGATTAGTAGCCAAATACACAATGCATTCCCCTAGGCCCATAAAGGTGAAGTGTCATGTAGTCGATGTTGACATGACACCACTAGAAGAATAACACCACAACTTAAATAGCAAACTATTGAATCTTTCTCAACACAATTCCACTACTAACAACATGACTTCTCCCATGTCCTTAAGAACTAAACGAACTACTCACGAGACATCATATGGATCAAGATGAGAAATGATATAATGACAAGTAACAATCAGAACATAACAATTATTCAACGGTTCCACTCAATAGCATCAACTACTACAATTAATCAATACTGGGAAAGTTTCCCCTAAGAACTATGCAAGATTCAACCCAATTGTTATAGCGGTATGAAGTGTTTAGTGATGGTGCTGATGGATATGATTGTGGAGATATGGTGATAATGATCCCGATGAAGTCCAGCTTGATGGTGGTGTTGATGGCGACGATCTCCTCCCTCCGGGAAGGAATTCCCCTGGCAGAATTCTGTCTTCCGGAGAAATCTTTCTATCTCTGCAGTGTTCTGCCCCGCAGAGGCGGCGAAATCTTTATATGGTTGCTCTTCTAGGCTTAGGGTTTCATGGGGATAATATACGCCAAAGGGGAGAGCCAGGAGTGGGCCATGGTGGCCACACTACCTGGTGGCGTGGCCACGGATGGCTCGCACCAGGGGGTGGTGTGAGCCCCCTGTGGCCCAACTCCGCTCCCCCTTCTGGCATCCTTCGTCTTCTAGAAAAATAGGATTTTCCATGTATTTTCCCGGATTTTCTGATCTTCGCGAATTTCACCTCCAAACAACCCCTTTTCCATCAGAATCTTGACTGCAGCGATCCATGCTCCAAAAGTCATCAACCATGCAAAAACAGATGAAATAACATATGTATCATCTCTTAATATGAAATATATCAATGAATAATAGTAAATTATGATATATAATAGTGATGCAAAATGGACGTATCAAGCATCAACATCACTTGGTAATACAGTGACAATAAAGGTGTGTTCATGTATTCGTAGGAAATGTAGAGGCAATATATGCGAAGAGCGGTATTTGTCCGTCCACGTAACGGAAAGATACTCAAGGGCCCACTCGGAGAAGTTATATCCAATACCTGTGCAGCGTGTGATTTGATCACAGGGATATCACTTGTATAATGAGTCAAGTAGCATTGTTCGGTAACGAGATTGAACATGACATGGTGATTTCATTGATCAGATCTCGGGGAATGCGAGTATCGAGAGACGAAGGGAATAAGACATGACTGTCCCGGTTCAAACGACGAAAGATCTTCGTGGAATGCACAGGGGTCACATGGCCATCTAGGTCCCTCTATCGATCATTGGTTCGAGAGTGTCCCAACCATGTCTGGAGTGTTCCCGAACTGTGGGGCATCACGCATAAGGGTTTAATGATGCTTAGAGAGTATTTATAGGATCGGTAGAATCGCCGAACAAGAGTAGAGAGAAAACCAGAAGGGTTTCGGTAAGTCCGGAGGATGTCCGGAGTGGAGGTGGAAGGTGTTCCATAGCCACGGAGATTGAATAATATGTGAATGAATGTTAAATATTGATTAGTTATTTATTCATAATTCTTTAATAAAAGAGAAAATCAATTTAAAGGTCAAAAGGCTTAATGGGCCAATTCCGGAGGGAAAAGGGCCCATTTGGGAAAGGCAACAGGGGATAAGGGGCAAGGGGGTGGCCGGCTGGGCCAAGCCCCTCCCTGTGCCAGGCCCACTAGGGCTGGCCGGCGGTGCCCCTCCCTCTCCTTTAGTCCCACCCATGGACTTTGAGGGAGGTAGTACCTCCCCTCCCCCTATATATAGTGGGGGTATTTGGCCAGATAAATACACACAATATTCAATAAAAGGTTTCCTCTCTTTTGGGGAGACCTCCAATTGATATTCTCTCTCTCTATCTATCTATCTCATGACCGTGGTCCCAAGTTCGGACTACACAAACGAGAGACATCTTCACCGCGGAGCACCATCGTGCTGCGGGATTTGGATCCAGGAGCTCTACTTCCGCAACTGTTGCTGGATCGGGGAAGCGGGAGTCATCGTCAGGCACCAGACGTGTGTAACTCCTCGCGAGGTGTCACACTTGAGCAACTCAAGTCATTGGAGCCACAGAAGCGCAAGGACTTCATCATGACCTTGAGGTCGGTTTCGGCTCGTCTACATCAACCACGCTTTCCTGAGCGTTCACGACGCTTATCGGTCTTCAAGGGTAAGTTCGCGAAATCCCCTCCCGTTACTGCATTACTAATAGATAGGTCCTGACAACATCGAGGGTTCAGGGGCGTAGGGTAAATTTTTATTGTTTTCATACGCGGAACCCCTACATTGCATACATAGAAGCGGTACATGCTGGCGATTCCAAGGGGAGCTCTACAAGTTATCTTCCAGGGGTCATTGGTATAGTAGCCGTGAATGCTATGCCACCTGGAGAATCAGTTTTACCTCTAGTGTGGGTCAAACTTAGTAGGTGATACCCCTGGATGTGCGTGTAGTTATGTGACGGTTCTTGTTGTGAGACTTGGATGGCACGTCTATTTGTGTTTTAGTGCTTGAAGGGTTGAACATGCGTTTGGATACAATTGTGCACCCCTGCAGGCTAAATCTTTTCGAGAAGCTGTGTGTCCACGGTTATGGACGCCTCGGGAGTACAATGTCATGATCATAGACAACACCACTAATACTTTGCCTAATGATACAACTAGTAATTAGTCTTACCAACTAAACAACTGCTTAATTAAAATTGCAACGTGTGTGTTCCGTGGGACTACTTCCTCGACTGGATTTTGAGGCGGAAAGCCTCGGGAGGGTTATGCTTGGAGTTATATTGTTACTACCGGTTACCGATCTCTTATCTCGCTCTAATAGCCGAAGTTGTAGCATGTCTATATAAGTTAGCTAGTTTCAAGCTTTGCCGTCACTCAGTACACAATATATCCCCGTAGGCGAGGACCGATGAATTCTAGTCTCGCCATGTACTGGCCTCAGTACTGACGCTCTTGCTTTTCTTGTTTGTTCTTTCGTTTTGGATCTTTACTGCCGTACAGGTACGTGTGACCCGGTGGACGAGTCTGGCTCTTACTATGTTGACTATGCTGATGAGGATTACTACGAGCAGTAGCCGGGATCCTACCAGGAAGTCCTGAGACGTGTGGGCATGGAGTTCACTTGTTTATTTCTAGGCATCTTATGCCAATTTGGATCTTATCCGTACTCGGATGTTATATCACGTTTTCCGCTTGGTGTATGATGTACTGTTAGGACCTCTGTCCTCTGTGTGATATCTATCTATAAACATATATACTTGGATCTTGTTGCCTATATTTCTTTTCTTTATACATGGCATGCTCTGATATGTGGCTTGTATGTCGCCGGCGTACATACTCACTTTTGTACGCTGAGGCACGATTACCGGGACGGCGTGTGCTCACCCTAGAAGCTATAAACTTGTAGTGGGGTTATACCGGCTAGGGGTTTAGGCGCGTCGGATGGCAGAGATCTACAAGTTGGTATCAGAGCATGGTCGACCTGCTAGGATCCCTTGTAGCGGACGTTGTTGAGTCTAGAAAAATATTTTGGTAGCTATATACTAGGGAAAAACTAATCGGAGAGTAGGACTTCTTGCTCTTTATTTCTTTTCCCACCCTTCCACCCTTTTTCTGGTAAGGAAGTGCAACGTTTTATCTGTTCTCATCACCTGCTTTAGGTTCGAACGTCTTCGTCTATTCGTAGTACCGTCGTAAGTTTGTTGTTGATGTCAGAGTGAAGTTGCTTCAAATCAAAACCTTGTATCTTCAAATCCATTGAATCTCTTGAATCCTTTGAAAACCTCTGAAAATTCTTGGTTTCCATCAAAATGTTTTCCTTAAATCCATCGGTTTTAATCAAAAAAATTAGAACATTCGACTTGTTGGCATGATCTTGCTGACTTGTTCATTGCTACCGACGTGTGAACCGGAAGTTTCACTTCGTCTTCAGTTCTTCTCTAATACATGCATAACTTGAGTTGTTTTGGACTCTCACGATTGTAATGTTTTAGTATAGCTGTATGACACTTATCATGAGTGAAATATGTTGAACACTATCATATCTAATCTGCTAAAATACATAACTTGCGTCGTTCCGACACTCGTAATTGTAACTTGGTTTCTATAGCAATATGACACCTATAATGGGTGAAATATGTTAAATGCTATCATTCAATTCTACATGTGGTTATGGTTAATTCTTGTGTACTCTAATTGTACCTTGATGATATCTATGGCTCATTCATGTTCTAACTGTATATCTTCTTGCATTTATGTTGGATCTTATTATCCTAAGCACGTGCTAACTCATGTCTTGATGTTGTCACCAGGATGGCGCCTAGAAGATCTCCTTCCCTGCCTCACCCTCAGTTGGCTCAAGCGATGTTGACAATGTCAAATTTGTTGGGGCAGCTTGTTCGTGGTCAGCAGCAGACCAAGGCTCGTTTTGCTCAGCAGGACTTTGTTCCAAGGGTGACGCTCAAAGATTTTCTCAGCCTTAAGAAGCAAATGTAAGAGTGGCAAAAATCTGTCAAAACAGATCAGCAGATAAAGATCAATTTGTTCGAAAATCTTCTGTTGCTCAAATCAAAAAATGCAGAACTAACGGAAGTTATATAACAACCTGGGGCAGAAGCACAAAAAATGACAGCTCAAGCCGGCATACAGAGTTTTTTCACGAATTTTTACAGTCAATCACAAAAATCTGTTTCGGGATAGCAACTTCCCCAAATCTTACTTCTCTTTCATTAGATGTTGATCTTGACACAAAAACCAAACAAAAATGATAAGGAGAGGTTATTGCCAAAACAATAACTTCCATGACTCAAATAAACAAAACAAACTGAAAGCAAAAGAAATATATTGGGTTGTCTCCCAAAAATCTCTTTCTTTATAGCCATTAAGATGGGCATGATAATTTCAATGATGCTCGCATAAGAATATGAATTGAAGTAAAAGAGGGCATCAATAGGCAAAAATACACATGTTTTAGTCTAACCCAATTCCTATGCAAAGGAATTTTTTAAGCAAATAAATTGTTAAATCTAGAAGCTGCAAGCATAGGAAGGCAAAACAAGTGCAACATAAAGACTTTCAGCATAAAGCGAGGAAACTTAATATTATTGAGATGCATTAGAACTGTCTTCCCTCTCTCATAATAACTTTCAGTATCATGCATAAATTTAACGATATAACTATCACAACTACCATTCTAGCAACGATCACTTATCCAAATAGAAAACACAGGGACATAAGCTCTCATAACACTTATTTGTGAAACAATATTAGGGATATCCTTGCAAAGGATAGGGTGTCCCTCTTCTACATATTTAGTAACAAAGTCATTCACATTTGCTATCATAGGTTCAACAGGTACTTGTTCATCAGGTTCAACAGCTTTATTTGTACTTTCATTAACCATACTAGCTATCATAGAATGTTCCTTTATCTTAACTGGGAAAGGCATTTTCTCAATGTAAGGTTCAGGTAAAACATGATAGCAGTATAAACTTTAGTATTTCTTGCAGGAACACTATTAACAATGTCTTTATAAGGTGCATGATACTTATTGCACTTCTTTTTAGGAATTTCAATATAAGAAGCAAAAGCTTTAATATAAGTTGCAATATCTTGAGAGTCAAGACCATAATTTTATATTTAATAATCATAATTTATACCTGACTTTCTTCCTTTATCATTCTCCCATGCTTCAGCATTTTCTTGAATACGGTCCACAAGATCCCATTTAGCTCCTTCTTCCATGCGTGTAAATGATCTAGCACAAGAAGCATCCAATAGATCCTTATCATGAAGAGAAAGCCTTGCATAGAAGTTATTGATAATAATATTGTTGGGGAGCTCATGAATAGGACATTTGAGCATTAGTAACTTCAATCTCCCCCAAGCTTGAGTTGTACTCTCTCCATCAAGAGGGCAAAAGTTATATATTTGATTCCGATCTTTATGAATCTCACTAGGAGGATAAAATTTTGAATAAAAGAGAGGTACTACTTCCTCCCATTCAAGAGCTTGACCATTCTTTAGTAGCTTATACCATTCCTCAGCTCTTCCTTTCAGTGATAATGAGAATAATTTCTTCTTAACTTGATTGGTTGTAATACCTGCACACTTGAACAACCCGCATAATTCGTGTATAAAGAGCAAATGATCACCGGGATGGACAGTTCCATCTCCAAAATAGTAGTTATCCATAACACGATCAACAATTCTTGTAGGTATTTTAAAAGTATCATTCTCAGTAGGTGGTGGTTCATCTACTACCTTAGAGTGGTAGTAGCATTACGAAATAAGAAACTAAGTGTGACATGGGTATACCCTACAGGTACTCGAGCTTGGTATATACGGTCTAAATACGTATAGGCCCACGGTGTCGCCAAGGCCCAAACGAAGGATTCGAGTTACCTGCAGACTCTCGATTGCTTGAAGAACAAGAAGAAGCTAAAGATAGAAAGTTCAAAGGGGAAAACCCTAAATTGTAACCGACTCGACCTGCTACCCGGGACCTAGCCTATTTATATAAAGGCTGGGAGGGGGTGGCGAGGAAGACACACGCAACCCTTAGTTTCCACAACCCTCGCCAGATTGCATTTGCGCACCATTGTAACCTTCGGTTCCTTCGATAATTCCACGAGCAGACAAGCAGGAGTAGGGACCTCTACGAGGCCTGAACCTGGGTAAATCTTTGTCCCCTATGTGCTTGTCTGTTAGCCGATAGATGTCTCCAGCGCTCCCTCCTTCTCCAAAACCCAAGTCCATAACAATGGGCATTGATGAGTTAAACCCTCGTCAATTGGCGCCGTATGTGGGAACTGGGAGTGCTGATGTTGCGGCTTCTTCGGCCCCATCAACCGCGATCTACAACTCCGCAACAGTGGAGATTCGCCAACTCTTTGGTGCGTTCGACTTCACCATCCACACGCCAGCCACTCGCCCGGCCTTCGAGTCCGTGGGCGACGGAATCAGCCTGGCGATCGGGAGCTTCCGCTTCCAAGTTGGTCAGATAGGCATGCTTCGCATGCCTAATCAGCCGACAGCACCGGCGATTGCCCCAGCATCGTGGTTTCCTCTGTCGATTGGCACCCACAACGAGCTCAACGCCCCAACAACAGTCGAGAACACGGTCAGCGACAGCAGTCGCGACTCCGATCTGAGCGATCTGGCCACTGAAGATGGAACCTACGGTTCCGGATCTGAGAGTTGTGGAAGCAGCAGCTTCCCCAATCACTTCATGTGCGCCGTCATCAAAGCAGGCGACACCTTTGCCAACCGTGACAACGGCAACAATTGCGGCAATGGAACCGACCCGCCTAACGACGGCAATGGTGGCAATGGCGGCAACGGCGGTAACGGTGGCAATCGCGTCCCCGTTGACAACAGAGGGACAGTCGAACCTCCAACCATAGTAAATGAGCAAACCGTCGAACGCGTCGTAATCAAGCTCAATGAGAAATAATGGGATCGCTGCCACGAGGCCCTGCGAGGCACCCCTCTACCCTTCGGATCCCCGCAGGAGCTGCTGATGGGCTATCACTGGCTCCTGAAGGAAGAATTCAAGCAGCAAGTACAAACAATCACGCAACTCGAGGCACGCAAAAAGGCGGCAGACGAGTCGAGCCTTCGTCGTGCTGGACTCTCCTCCTACGGAGGATCCTCTTCAAAGGGCAACAAGGACCTCGCCAAGAAGAGGCAGTCTCGGATGGCCCATCTCACCGATCAGGAATGCATAGAGGCCGCAAAGGTCCTCGACTTCGGCTCTATGACAGTCGACACCAGGGGCAATGTGGTCCCCAAGACGCTGCAGGCTGTGGTGACAGCGGCCACCATGTACCTCCTGAACAACCAACCACCAGCTAGGGACCCCCAAGCCGCCATGCACCGATCTACGATCGCGGGCTTGGGATTAATCGAGGCCACCCTCGACAAGGAGCCGACATTGGAACTAAAGAAGGGTAAAGTGCTAGCAAAGCGTTACTCCTAGCCCTCATCCAGCGATGACAGCCACGACTTGTCTCGACGTCGCCGCTCACGACGACACGACCATGACTATGACGCACGTGATGACATCACGCAGCGCAAGATCGACAAATCAAGAGCACGACGTGCTTGGTCGACTCACTTAGAAGAGGAGGACGTGGAGCTCTGCGACGCTAGATGCTTCAGTAGATCCATTAGGCAGAAGCGAATGCCTAAAGGGTTCAAACTCCCGTCGGAGAACCCGAAGTTTGATGGCCTACAGGACCCGAAGATCTAGATAGAGGACCACATCTCCTCCGTCAGGCTCCACGGAGACAGTCGAAGCACGGCCATGAAATGCTTGCAGCTACAGCTGCAGGGTGCCGCCCGAGCATGGCTCAACAACCTCCCACGCGGATCCATTCGCAGTTGGGACGACCTGGTTTACAGCTTCGTGCGCAACTTTAAGGGCACATACAAGCGGCCCGCATCAATTGAAGAGCTGAGATGCTGCGAGCAAAGATCTGGCGAATCGCTGCGCCCCTACATCCAAAGGTGGTCCATCATCAAGAACTCCGCAGAAAACATCTCGGAGGATCGCGCGGTTGATGCATTCAACGGTGTCGTCCGCTGTTTAGGACTCAGAGAGGAGCTGGGCCGCTCAAAGCCCAAGACCATCGACCACCTGATGGAGAAGACTCGGTGAAGAATCTCGTTCACTCTGACGAGGAGGTGGAGCTCGAGCGCAGACGCGATCGCCGAGGCAAGCGTCGCATGTGCATTTACGATGACCGCGATGACGTCAACATGGTCGCGGCTGGCTACACCGAAAGACGCGACGACAACCGCAACAATGGATACCGTAGCAGCGGATACCGCGACTCCGGGAAAACCACGCAAGTGTGGCAACGCCGCACTTGCGACGAGGCACCTGCGAGATCCATTGAGGATAAACTGTCTGGGCCATGTGCGGTGCACTTCTACATCGACAAGCATGATGGCAAGAAGAAGTCCAGCCACCTCCTCAAGGATTGCCGCGAATTCCTCAAGCTACATGAGGGACTGGTTCGGATGAACCGCAATGCAGTCGAAAGAGGCTACAGAGCCGCTCCAGGCGCCGTGGCACATGGCGGTCCGCCACCTCCACCTGGGCCACCCCAGAATGCAGCTGCACCAGACCAGCACCATGGAGGCGAGCCATACCCACAAGCCATGGGCACCATGATGATCCAAAAGGGACGCCCTATAGGGTGCAGAAGGCCATGACTCGCCAAGTCAATTTGGCCACACACTCGCCACCATCCACCACTGAGTACCTCAGTGGAAGCGAGTCCTGCATCACCTTCGACAAACGCGACCATCCTCCTCAGGTACCCCGTCTAGGCCATTGCCCCCTCGTACTCGAGGCGCAAATCGGAGGCTTCGACATGAGCCGCGTCTTCATGGATGGCGGAAGCGGCATCAACCTTATATTCGCGAGTACCTTGCTAGCAATGAGGATCCCCCTAACGTGCCTGGAGGCCTCGGACACAACGTTCCATGGCATCATCCCAGGGAAAGGCGTATACCCCCTGGGCAAAATCAACCTCGACGTCATCTTCGGCACGCCCAAGAACTTCCGACGTGAGCGCATCGACTTTGTGGTCGTTGACTGGCCCTCACAGTACCACTGCATCCTCGGACGCGTCGCGTGCGCTAGGTTCATGGCAGTGCCCCACTACGCCTACCTGCAGATGAAAATGCCAGGTCCCCATGGTGTCATCACGATCAACGGGAGCTTCGAGCGATCTGACAGTTGCGACAGGGAATTCAACAGAATTTCCCAGTCCTTCGGCATGCAGGAGGAACTCGCGAGACTAAAGGAGACGACAGACAACAGTCTGCCTCCCTTGAGCAGGCCAAGCTCACATGATCTCTCCTTCGACTCATCTGTGCACACAAAAAAGTGCAGGTCCACCCATCGGATCCCGCCAAGACGGCCCTCATCGCCAACAACTTGAGTCCCACATAGGAACTCACGCTCATCGAATTCCTCCGTGAGTACTGGGAAATTTTCGCCTGGTGTCCTGCGGACATGCCAGGAGTTCCCAGGGAATTCGCCGAGCACGCACTCAATGTCAACCCCGACGCAAGTCCAGTCAAGCAAACAATTCGGCGATTGTCTGAGCCAAGGGCGCAGGCAGTTGGAATGGAGATCAACAGACTCCTCGAGGCCAAGTTCATACGCGAGATCAAGGAAAGCACTTGGCTCGCCAACACGGTGCTGGTACCAAAAAAGGACACGGATATCCTGCGAATGTGCGTGGACTTCACCTCTCTGAACAAGCACTGCCCAAAGGATCACTTTCCGTTGCCACGAATCGACCAGATCATCGACTCCACCGCGGGATGCGAGCGCCTCTATTTCCTCGACGCCTACTCAGGCTATAATCAAATTCAATTGAAGGAGGAAGATCAAGAGAAAACAACGTTTACGACGCCCTTTGGTGTGTTCTGCTACAACACAATTCCCTTCGTGCTAAAGAACGCAGGAGCCACCTACCAGCGGTGCATGCAGGCTTGCCTCAAGGAACAACTGGGTCGCAACATCCAAGTCTATGTCGACGACATAGTAATCAAGACCAAGGAGGAAGCCTCTCTAATCGATGATTTGCGCGAAACCTTCGCCAACCTCGACCGCTACCAGATCAAGCTCAATCCGGACAAATGCGCCTTCGGCGTACCATCTGGGCAGCTACTCGGGTATCTCATCTCCGCGAGGGTAATTGAGGCGAACCCGAAGAAGATAAAAGCCATACTGGCCATGGAGAAGCCGAAAAACATAAGAGGCGTCCAGCAGCTGGCCGGGCGAATCGCGGCCCTCAGTTGAATGGGCGAAAAGGTGCTGCCCTTCTACCAGCTCCTCCGCAAAACTAAAAAATTCGAGTGGACCACTGAAGCGCAAGAAGCATTCGAAGACCTCAAGCGCCTGCTATCCACTTCGCCAGTACTGGTGACCCCACGAGAAACAGAACCACTGTTGCTATATATCTCCGCCACCAACCAGGTGGTCAGCACAGTGCTCGTCGTCGAGCGAGCCGAGGAAAACAAGGTCCACGGCGTACAACACCCAGTATACTACCTCAGCGAGGTCCTCACGCCAACAAAACAGCGGTACCCGCACTACCAGAAGCTGGCATACGGCGTCTTGATGACCGTCTGGCGACTGCGCCACTAATTCCAGGAACACCCAATCGTGGTGGTCAACGACGCCCCCTTGGGGCATATCCTCAATAACCCCGATGCCATGGGACGAGTCGCGCTTTGGGGAATAGAATTGTCTCCACGAGACATCACGTACGAAAAGCGCGACGCAATCAAGTCACAAGTTCTCCCGGACTTCTTCGTGCACTGGATGGAAAACCAGCTCCCGAACAAGCCAGATATGTCCTACCTCCGGACAATGCACTTCGATGGGTCCAAGCGGAAAGACGGAGCAGGCGCAGGTGTCATACTGACATCACCTCAAGGGGACAAGCTGAAATATATCCTGCGAATGCAGTTCATAGCCTCAAACAACAAGGCTGAATACGAGGCCCTGTTGCACGGGATGAGGATGGCAAAAGCCTGCGGCGCCAAGAGGCTCATCATATACGGCGACTCCAAGTTGGTCGTCAACCAAAAAATGCATCAGTGCGACGCACTGAATGATAACATGATCGCGTACCGCGGCCTCTACGACACACTCGAAGGAGACTTCGACGGTTGCGAGCTGCGACACGTAGGTCGTGAAAGCAACGAGGAAGCGGACGCACTCGCCAACATAGGCTCTACCTGTGTCCCCATACCGCCTGGGGTATTTCTCGAGCACATCTGTGAACGCTTCATCAAGCCAAAGGCCGCAGAGAAGAAAACAAGCGCAGCAACGGACTCGGAGGCTACGCCACCCAATGAGCCAATGGCACTCGATGACTTCGAGCTGGACACAGGACTCGAGGGACCAATGAGCGTCATGATGATAGAGCAATCCTGGATGCAGCCATACATCACGTACCTCCTCAGCAAGAGGCTACCAGACGATCCGACAGATGCACGGCACATCGCGCGGCGATCCAAGGCATTCGCTGTTATCAATGGCGAACTGTATAAACGCAGCATCACGGGAGTACTCTAACGATGCGTCTTCATCGCCGATAGAAAAGCAGTTCTCCTAGACATCCACGAAGGGACCTGCGGGCACCATGCCGGCAGTCGCGCCCTCGTTGCCAAAGCTCTACGAGCTGGATTTTACTGTCCTACGGCCATGCGCGACGCCAAGGACATAGTCCAAAAATGCAACGCTTGCCAGTGATTCGCGGACAAGCCACAGGCACCAGGCGCAGAGCTACGTCCAATCCCACTGGCCTGGCCCTTCGCACAATGGGGGCTCGACATGGTCGGCAAACTTCCAAGGTCCTCGCGAGGAGGCTATGTCTACCTCTTGGTCGCAGTCGACAAATTCACCAAGTGGATTGAAGCCATGCCAATGACCAACCAATCAGGGCACAGCGCAGTCAAGTTCTTCGAGTCCATCGTCTATTGCTTCGGGGTGCCGCACAACATCATCACCGACAACGGGACGAATTTCACATCCAAGGAGTTCCAAGAATTCTGCGAGAACTTGGGGATCAACATCAGCTACGCCAAGAAGCGCATCCACGCACTAACCAACGGTCAGGTGGAAAAAGCAAACGGGCTCGTCTGCAGCGGCATCAAGAAGCGACTCCTCCGACCACTCGAACAAGTCGCGGGTTACTGGCCGGACGAGCTGCAATCCGTACTCTGGAGTCTACGTACAACTCCAAATAGCACCACGGGCTACACGCCATTCTTTATGGTGCACGGAGCTGAAACAGTGCTACCCGCCGAGGTACAGTACAAGGCGCCGCGTATGGTCGCTTACAGCGAGCAAGAGTCATCCCTCGCACTCGAAGACTCCGTCGACCTCCTAGACGAGGCAAGGGAAATCGCCGCGAAAAGATCCACGATCTACCAAAGAGAACTCGCGAACTACCACGAGGAGGCTTCGCCAGCATCCTTCGTCAAGGTGACCTGGTCCCGCGATCAAGCGAGGGCATCTCAAGCTCGAGTCCCCCTAGGAAGGACCGTACGTGATTGCAGAAGTAATCCCAGGTGGCGCCTATCGCCTTCAAGATTTAGAGACACGAGTGGCATACTCCAACCCCTGGAACGTCACACAACTGCGACGCTTCTACCCTTAGTCGTTTTTACCTTTCATTACAAATAAGGCTACTCAGCCAAGGCTACTTAGCCACACATTGTACCTGACCGTGTTCTTGAATAAATAAAATCTAAGTGACCCAAAACTATGTGTTCTCCTTTAATTTATCAATTTACCTACTAAATTCGCCACCCTATACACATTTGTTCTTCGAATCAAAACGCGATATCCTGAGTAGCTGGTACATCAATCGAAACCCTTAAGCACAACCTCAATCTAGCTGCAACGCACCTGACAGGTTGACAAGGGACTGAGATAAAACATGGCCAGGCTAACGAAAAGGACTAGCATAGTGCAACACACTTCATACTAACAAAGCTCTTTATGCACATTCGACAATAAATTATTTACAAGACTTACATGAACTTTACAACACAAGTACACTTATGTGCTGGATACAAACTAGGCTACTACTGCAGTAGGAGAACATTGGTTTGTTCCTCAAAGAAGTCGACGATCTCTTTTGCTGGGCGATCCACCGCCTGGTAGTGCGGCACCATATTCCAAGTAGAACCTGCTGGTGGGGCAGGCGGCCCAGAAGCAATCACCACAACATCTACGTCAGGCATGTGCAGTCGCACAATTGACAGAGCAGCCTTGGCACCAGCCACCAACTGTTGCCTCACGCATTCGTGAACCACGGACAGATCTTGAAACTTGGCAAGGAGGGCCAGCAAGCTTGATGGATTATCATCCAGCGGGAACATCGCCCGATAAATGTTCTTCAAGCATGACTGTGACTTCTTCAGAAAAAGCAGCACTCGCGACGCACGATCCTGCGAGGTCGCCTATGATCGCCGCGATCATGATCTACCCAGAAGTATCCACTCTCTTGAAGTTGCTCCTGGGTAAGATCATGCAGGCGAATGGCAATTCTATCCTTCTCCTCCTGCGGATGACGCGCGCTAACAACTACACGAAAAAGCAACAGCAGCATGATTACAACGTACCAAATGCGAGTAACTACCAGGAAAAGATGAGAACAAGCAAACTAACACTTGAATTGGTCGCCTAGCTACGTCACCTCGCCAAGCAGATATTGCTCTCGGGTGGCGGATTTTTCCGCCTTCGGCTTCCATACATCCGCATTACCGCGGAGCACGGGCAACTCACGCTCCAGCTGCTTCACGCGGTCACGCAGTCGCGAAAGCAAGGACAGCTCATCTACCCTGGAGCGTGGTAGCGCCACGGTATCATCAAGGGTCGGCGAGTCCTGAGTTTCCCTCAAAGGATCACTCGATGTACCCTACCACAAGTCAAGATAGAAGCAAATAAGACGACCAAATCAACAAACAGACAAAAGGACCAGATGCATTCAAAGATTAGCAAAAGTATCAGCAGATACACTCGCCAGCAGGCATGTTCTTAAACATAAGGACATAAACTAATCAACTATTACAAAGCTAACTAAGGACCAACTGGCTTCTTCGACTTCGACGGCTTCGGGGGCTTCATCAAGTCTGTGGTAGTGTCAGACGCCACTGACTTTCCGCCGGCCCCTGATGCCGAAGCTTTTGCCACCTTCTTGGCACGTTGGAGCTCCTTAGAGTACTTCGCAACAGTATTTATCAAATGATGCCCATATTTGCCACAAGCAGTCGCGAAAGGAGCGAAGACTACCTGCTAACCGTCCGTGCCAACAGGCATCGCCTTCGACACCGCGGTAGGATCGATCTCGACACCTTGGGCCTGCACCATGGCAAGCGACATGGACGCGCCAGCCGCGCGGAGTGAGTTCTTGTAGCTGGAGGGCACACCCCCGGCGAGTGACTCCACCAGCTCGTCTATATTATCGATCAGCTCCGCCTTGGGCATCAACTCCTCCCGGAGGCGACTGAGGGCGCCCTTGGCCTTGGAAAGGGTATCCTGGACGGCGGCGCTACGGTCCTCGACTGCCGACTGCGCACCCGCCAGAGCGTCATCACGACAAAGGGCCTGCGGGTCGAAGCTCAAATCGCCAAGATTTGTACATAAACCCACACATGGACAAAAACATCAGCGCCACCAGCAAAAGCATTGGAAGAAGAGAAGGATAAACAATATCCACAAGTAAAAGTACCTGAGAGAGCCTTGGCGATTTAGAAAAGCTGTTCTTCGAACAACTTCTCCCTGGCTGTGAAGGAGGCACGCATCTCCTCTTCGCGCCTTCGCGCCTCGTCACGCGTCGCGATTGCCTCGTCGTGACCCTTCACAGCCGCGGCAAGTGTCTTCTCCAAGGTGGCGGCGTCGCGCAATAGGGCATTATGTTCAGCTACACGATAAAAAAGTTGACTATCAGTCGACTATATCAAAAGGAGAAGACGAAGAAGAAGAAGTGTAGAACACTCACTTTCAACCACGCGGTGACGCGTCTCTAGCATCGCGTGCTGGCGGCCCATCGCAAGCACTTGCTCTGCCAAGTGCGCGGCTTCCTTCACAAGGAGTTTTCGCACAACAAAGAATCATCAGAGGCAATAGATAACATCGACTGCAACACGACAAAGGCGAAAAGCTACACTTACATGGTCCTCTAGTGACTCCGAAGATGTCTGCTGTACCGTCATCCGGGCAACCATTCGATGCTCCCCTGCATGAGGAGAACTAGAAGAGTTGTGCCTGGAGTGGGCCGCCACTAGAGGGGAAGGAGCGCGCTCGACCTCTTCCTTGGCCTTCGAGGTCGCGACTCCTGATTCCTTCAAAAATTGGACATCGCCAGAAGATGACGACGCCTCTTGACTGCAAGATAAAAACCGTATCAACAAATGGCAAACCCAGAGACAAGCCAACAAGGGCAAAACAGAAAAATACAAGAAAGCTAGAAAGCTTACCAGTCAAACTTGTCAAAATCAAATGTGGCCTCTTTCGACTCCGACGAAGACTCCTTGGGCAATCGCATCTTCTTGCGAGAAGATGGTGCCACAGCGCTCACAAGAATGGCAGGAATTGGCGACTCCGCACCAACGCCCGTACCTTCCGGAGTCGAAGGAGATGACGCGTCGGAATCCTTGCTGCGCGAACGCTTACGAGTATCCGGACTATCGGACTCGAGGCTTCCTCCTCCACATCAGAAGGGATAGTTGACTCCGACTCGTCCTCCTCCAAAGCTTCACGAGGAAAAATCCCCTCAGGAAGAGGGGGCATACAAGGCGACACCGCCCAATCCTGCATACAAACAACGAAATTCAGCAAAAAGCAAGTAAGCAACAGAAAAGCAATCGATAAAATCAGTTACTGTGTAGCATAACTATACCTCAGGAGGAGGGTTCGAAGCATCAAAGGGAGGAACAACTGGCTCACTGGGAATCACATCCTTGATGGTGTACTTGGTGACCAGTCGAACCCTCTTGTCCACCTCACTCGCGGACATGCCATCGGCAGACACGCGAGTGGTATCATCAGCGCCAGCCCACTGAAACATGGGGTGGACTCTGGCTTGCAGGGGCTGGACGCGACGGCGCAGCCACGTGCGGATGAGAGCGCAACCTCCCTCCTATTTTCCTATGCGACTCTTGAGATTGCAGACGTGCTGATACAACATGTCTGTCTCCGCGAGTTTGCCAGGCATGACTACGTTCTTCCAGGAGCGCATCCTCCTGCACGGTGTCACGGGATCGAAGGGCGCGAGTCCAAAGTGCTCACCATTGTCCTTCTGATCACAGATGTAGAACCATTTGTACCTCCACCCTTGGACGGATGCCATGAGCTTGGTGTCGAAGTAGGTGGCAGATGGGTCGACATGGATTCCGCAACCACCTACATCGTAAACTAAAGAGCCAGACGCAGACTGGTGCTTCAATTTGAAGATGCGCTTGAAAAGGCCGAAGTGTGGCTCGATTCCGAGCCAGCACTCGCAGAGTGTGATGAAGCGAGAGATATGGAGGATCGAATTTGGGGACAGCTGATGGAGCTGGAGCCCGTAGAAACGAAGGAGACCCCTAAAAAAGGGGTGAAGAGGCAAGGAGAGACCGTGAATGATGAATGCTAAAAACATCACTCGAAAACCAGCGGGAGGAGAAGGAATGGTCTCACCGCTGGGGACGCGCGCATCGGCGACTGCGGCAGACAATACTCCATCTCGGCGAAGAAGACGGAGATCGGACGCCTTGATGATGGAGGGGCGCCACGCACCATTCGTGACGCGAGTGCCCGCGACCTTCTTCTTCTTCCCGCCGCGGCGGTCTTGGAAGTGAGCCGCTTCTTCTTCGCCGCGGCAACGGTGGCCGTTCGGAATCAGCTGCAGCGCCTCCCTTCTTCTTCCCCATTGCGCAACGGCGATGCGAGCACAGAAAGTAGCTCGGAAACGAGCGGAGCTGGTCCAGCGTCGTGGAGGAAACGAGCACAGAGAAAGCAGAGAGGAGCAACGACAATGGCGATGGAAGCAAAGATGAATGAGAGCAGATGAGAAAATTACCGTCGCAGCACCGCTACTTAAACCCTGGAAGATGTAATCTAACGACTTAGAAAAACCCTACTGGACGCGTGGCAAACATCGTGCTGGACACGTGGAGGAGTGGAAGCACGAACCGTCCCTCCACTACTCCCATTACGTGCGGAAATCAAGGAGACGCAGTTAAAATAAAGATTACGCATGCCCAGTCAAATCAAAGTCAGAAAGTGGAACCCACTGCTCGTCACGTCCCGTCAAACTCGCTCACGCGGGCAACTGAGGTCATGAAATCGTCAGCACTGACATCATCAAAGCTATGCAGCAGAGGGTTTTCGACTACTTTAGTCCTTGTTGGAGTCTTCGACTCCACCAAGTACTCAGGGGCTACTCCCATAGGGAGCGCTGGTCGTGCACCCTATGATTTTTTTTTCTTTTCTTTTTGCAGGAACATGGACAATCAAAAGGCAAACCCAACCACTCGAAATACGATTCGATTATGGACATGGGTTACTCCCATAGGGAGCGCCGGAAATAAATTCGATTGAAACAAGCAAAAGATGACAGCAGTCGCAAAATGATTCTTTAGTCCCTGCCTGAGTCTTCGACTCAACCAAGCACAGCAGTCGAAAAATGATTCTTTAGTCCCTGCCTGAGTCTTCGACTCAACCAGGCACTCGGGGGGCTACTCCCATAGGGAGCGCTGGTCGCGCACCCTATGATTATTTATGCAAAAACTGTGTGTCGATAACATCCACACTCGAATCTCATGGCGACACTGCCTCATAATTTTCCCTACAAAGAGACTGCGTCTCCTGGGTCACCCGAATCATCTCCGCGATGATAAAATTCGGATGCCACGCTTACAGCGTGAAGGTAAGACCTGAATAAGGCCTGGCAACGCATTAGCTGCGCACTACCAGAAATGTATCCGTGCCTACAGGTACGATGAACATGCCTTGACGGACGCGTCGAGTGCTCACACCCATATAACTGGAATTCGACTCCTGTAAGACCTCCGCGGCTTGAGTCGAATTACACCAGCACTTTTCCGGATTCGAGTCCGGGGACTCGAGTTCGAGTAGATTGCGTTGTTTCACCCTAAGGTGGTTAATCGACATACTTCGGTTATATCAGGCACGTATATCAACAATCCCTATGACACAATTAAAAGCAGTCGAAATATATACTCATTCAGGCACTCGAAAGACTTCAAAAGTCCCCAGTCGAATCTGCGATTCCACTAGACACTCAGGGGCTACTGACATGGGTATACCCTACAGGTACTCGAGCTTGGTATATACGGTCTAAATACGTTCAGGCCCATGGTGTCGCCAAGGCCCAAATGAAGGATTCGAGTAACCTGCGGACTCTCGATGGCTTGAAGAACAAGAAGAAGCTAAAGATAGAAAGTTCAAAGGGGAAAACCCTAAATTGTAACCGACTCGACCTGCTACCTAGGACATAGCCTATCTATATAAAGGCTGGGAAGGGGCGGCGAGGAAGACACACGCAACCCTTAGTTTTCACAACCCTCGCCAGATTGCATCTGCGCACCATTGTAACCTTCGGTTCCTTCGATAATTCCACGACTAGACAAGCAGGAGTAGGGACCTCTACGAGGCCTGAACCTGGGTAAATCTTTGTTCCCTGTGTGCTTGTCTGTTAGCCGATAGATGTCTCCTGCGCTCCCTCCTTCTCCAGAACCCAAGTCCATAACAATGGGCATTGATGAGTTAAACCCTCGTCAAAGTGCATTATCCATATTGAAATAAAGTAACTAACAAAAGTAAACAATACTCACAGTAGAAGTTTTCTTTACCAGTTCCACTCTCATAGCGCTTCACTCCCCGGCAACGGCGCCAGAAAATAGTCTTGATGACCCACAAGTATAGGGGGTATATCGCAGTATTTTCGATAAGTAAGAGTGTCGAACCCAACGAGGAGCGGAAGGTGTTGATGAGTGGCTTGGAACATGAATTCTTTGTAAATAATTAGCAAACGGATTTTTAGGGGTCTTGATAATGCAGGTAAATAAAGTGTGAGTAAATAAAAGACAATGATAATAAATGCAGCAAGTGGCCCAATCCTTTCTTTAGCAAATCACAAGTCGGTTGTACTACTTAAGATGACCAAACGTTCTTGAGGACACGTGGGAATATTGGCAAGTGCTTTCGCTTCATATAGTTGATTAATCTTCTTTAGTTGGATAAGTGTTGTGTGGGTGAACCTGTGATAATGTACCGACCTTCCTAGGACTAATACATACTTGTGATTAAACCCCTTGCAAGCATCCGTAAGTACAAGAAAATAATTAAGATAGAAACCTAAGCACATCTTTAAACTCGAAGATCCTGACATCCCTTGTGCAAAGGTTTCCTAACGGGGGTTCAGGTTTCTGTCACTCCGGCAACCCCTACGATTAGTAGCCAAATACACAATGCATTCCCCTAGCCCCATAAAGGTGAAGTGTCATGTAGTCGACGTTCACATGACACCACTAGAAGAATAACACCACAACTTAAATAGCAAACTATTGAATCTTTCTCAACACAATTCCACTACTAACAACATGACTTATCCCATGTCCTCAAGAACTAAACGAACTACTCACGAGAAATCATATGGATCAAGATGAGAGATGATATAATGACAAGTAACAATCAGAACATAACAACTATTCAACGGTTCCACTCAATAGCATCAACTACTACAAGTAATCAATATCGGGAATGTTTCCCCTAAGAACTATGCAAGATTCAACCCAATTGTTATAGCGGTATGAAGTGGTAGTGATGGTGCTGATGGACATGATTATGGAGATGATGGTGATGATGATCCCGATGAAGTCCCGCTTGATGGTGGTGTTGATGGCGACGATCTCCTCCCTTCGGGAAGGAATTCCCCTGGCAGAATTCTGTCTTCTGGAGAGATCTTTCTCTCTCTGCAGTTTTCCGCCCCGCAGAGGAGGCGAAATCTTTCTGTGGTCGCTCTTCCAGTCTTAGGGTTTCGTGGGGATAATATACGCCAAATGGGAGAGCCAGGAGTGGGCCATGGTGGCCACACTACTTGGTGGCGCAGCCACGGATCGCCCGCGCCAGGGGGTGGTGTGAGCCCCCTGTGGCCCTACTCCACTCCCCCTTCTGGCATCCTTCGTCTTCTGGAAAAATAAGATTTTCCATGTATTTTCCCGGATTTTCTGATCTTTGCGAATTTCGCCTCCAAACAACCCCTTTTCCATTAGAATCTTGACTGCAGCGATCCATGCTCCAAAAGTCATCAACCATGCAAAACAGATGAAATAACATACGTATCATCTCTTAATATTAAATATATCAATGAATAATAGTAAATTATGATATAGAATAGTGATGCAAAATGGACGTATCAAGCATCAACGTCACTTGGTAATATAGTGATAATAAAGGTGTGTTCATGTATTCAGAGGAAACGTAGAGGCAATATATGCCAAGAGCAGGATTTGTCCGTCCATGTAACGAAAAGATACTCAAGGGCCCACTCGGAGAAGTTATATCCAATACCTGTGCAGCGTGTGATTTGATCACAGGGATATCACTTGTATAATGAGTCAAGTAGCATTGTTCGGTAACGAGATTAAACATGACATGGTGATTTCATTGATCAGATCTCGGGGAATGCGAGTATCGAGAGACGAAGGGAATAAGACATGACTGTCCCGGTTCAAACGACGAAAGATCTTCGTGGAATGCACAGGGGTCACATGGCCATCCAGGTCCCTCTGTCAATCATTCGTCTGAGAGTGTCCCAACCATGTCTGGAGTGTTCCCGAACTATGAGGTATCATGCGTAAGGGTTTGATGATGCTTAGAGAGTATTTATAGGATCGGTAGAATCGCCGAACAAGAGTAGAGAGAAAACCGGAAGGGTTTCGGTAAATCCGGAGAATGTCCGGAGTGGAGGTGGAAGGTGTTCCATATCCACGGAGATTGAATAATATATGAATGAATGTTAAATATTTATTTAATTATTTATTCATAATTCTTTAATAAATGAGAAAATCAATTTAAAGGTCAAAAGGCTTAATGGGCCAATTCCGGAGGGAAAAGGGCCCATTTGGAAAAGACAACAGGGGAGAAGGGAGTATTTATTATTTTATGCATGTGGCTCATGATAAGAATGTTTTATGTGATAGTTATATTGTTAATTTTATTCATGATGATACTGAAAGTTATTATGAGAGAGGGAAACATGGTTTTATGCATCTCAATAATATTAAGTTTCCCCTCTTTATATTGAATGTCTTGAAGTTGCACTTGTTTTGCTTTACTGTGCTTGTTTCTTTGTGCTTTCATGACTTGTTTCTTTACAAGATTCCTATGAATAGGAAGTGGGTTAGACTTAAATGTGCTTTGAATTTGCTTCTTGATGCTCTCTTTTACTTCAATTCATATTTCTCTTGTGAGCATCTTCTCAAACTATCATGCCTAACTTAAAGGCGTTAAAGAAAGGACTTATTGGGAGATAAACAAAAAGTTTTAGTTGAGTCTTGGAGGTTATTACCTCTGTAATAACCTCTTATTATCCTTTTTGTGTGGTTTTTGTTCCAAGAGTAACCTCTAATTAGAGAGGAGTGATGCTTGGGCAAGTTGCTGTCCAAAACAGATTTTTGTGCTTCACTATAAAAATTCGCGTAAAATCTCTGTATGTCGTTTTGAGGCATGAATTTTTGTGCTTCTTCCCCAGGGTGTTATCTAACTTTATTTAGTTCAACACTTTTCGATTTGAGAAACAAAAGGTCTTCGAAAAAATTGGTTTTTACCTTCTGGTCTGTTTTGACAGATTTCTGCCATTATTTGCATTTGCTTCTTGTTGGTTCCTTTTTGGGTTCTATTTGGGAAATTGAGCTTTTCAAGGGAAGTGCTTCAGTAGCTTGTGTTTTAATGAAAGTTTTATTGGTGTTGAAACTGAACCCAAAGACTTATTATCCTGAGTGCACTAATGTTGCTAATAAAGATTGTGTGAAGTTTTGTATGAAGGAAAATTTTCAGGTGTAAGGAAAGAATGATGTAATGAGATGAAAAATGGACTAAAGATCAAGCTTGGGGATGCCACCCGTGTCACCCCAAGAAATATCCAAGAAGTACAACCGTCAAAGCTTGGGGATGCACAAGGCATCCCCTTCTTCATCAATAAAAATCTTAGGTTCTTCTAAATACTTCATTTTTATTGTTTCATGCACAGTTGTGTTGTTCTTGGAGCATCTTCATTTTAGTTTTCATTTGCTTGGATTTCTTAGTTTTCTTGAATAAATTGATTGAACCCCCTCATTCATACATTATTTTTCAAATAAGATTGGTTTGGATTGGAAAAGAGTAGGAAAGTTCATGCTTAATTGGTAAATAAGGAGCTTATTTTTGACTGTGGCCTATGCTTTGTCATGTCATGCTTGATATTATTTTGGCTTTATGCTTAGTGATTTTTGCTGTAGCATGACATGTTATAAACAATTGAGATTGCTTAATATGCCTTGAAACAATCATGCGTTGTTTTAGCATATTAAAGCATAGTATTGTAGTATTCTCCTTTGATGCTTTATTTGGGTTGACTTGGCACATGCTCACACCATGTTATGACTATCCCAAGTCACCATAGCCTCTATAATCCTTTGGTTTTAGACTTGTAATATCACTTTATGCTTTAATTAATGATGTTTTGTCGCTTTGCATGATTATGTCCATAATTGCTCTCTTAGTTGGTCGCTCCCAGTCTTTTGCTAGCCTCCATAACCAAGTATGAGTTCCACTCATGCATCCAAATCCTAAAACCAAGTTATCCAAAGAGTCCACCAAACCTACCTATTAGCATTTGCTATTCCAAGTATATTCTTGTTTTTATCAACCTTCCGAATTAAACTTGTTATGTGAAAATTAGTGATTAAAGCTCTCACGAACTTGATGGCACACTTTACTTTCTTGCAATTAATAAACTTGAATCATTACGTCCATCTTTGTTGCGTATATGCTTGCGCTTTATAAGTTGAAGTTAGCAGAACCATGTATCATGGGGAACGCTTTCAACATTGCACTTGTACTTTGTACCCCGTTGATATCATGTTCTTTTGCTTATGGATCCCGGCGGTGTCACTACAAGGAATCTGGGATTCTATGACCCTACATTTTTGTCACAAAATCGTCATAGTAGTTCGTTTATGACGATTTTGAGATCGTCGAAAGCTGGGCGTCACAAATGAACTATAACAACGATTTTGGTAAAATCGTCATAACCGTCTATGACGATATTGGATCGTCATAGACGTTATGACGATCCAATATCGTCATGGGCCATCTAGCATGGCCAAGTCATATCCTACGTGGCTGATCCTACGTGGCAAAACTATGACGAAATTAAATCGTCTTAAATCAAAATCAGCCCAATCCAGTTTGGTCGCTTGTATGGGCTCAGCCCAGCAATTCTAGCATTTTTGTATTTTTTTCTTTTGAAATTCTAGTCAGCTACATGGGCCAAGCCCAATCATTTTAGCCTTATTTATTTTCTAGGCCTCAGCCTTCTTACAATCCAATATTTTCTAGTTTCGGTCTTTATCAAATGGGTCCCAATTGTCAGATTCTTGTAGAAAGTGGGCCCTGGTTGTTATATTCTTCATAGCTAATTAATTAATAGCCGATATACTAATCTAACATTAGATAAAAAATATGACAATATTTAAATAAAAGCCAAAATCAATTCATTACAACAATATGACAGTCAAACAGATTGAACATGTGAAATTCCACTCTAGTTCACATCAGTACCAGTTCAAATAACAAATCTTGGACACACCTAATCTATAAACAAAACTCTCAGGCTACTCTTATGATACTCTGGAACTTCTTCAGGCCCTTCAGCTTGTGGACTTGATCTTCTCGTCGGTGTACTCTAGCCTTGATCTTCTCGGCCTCGGTGTTGTGAAGACTAGGGAGCCTTCTCCTGCAACTGAAACAGAAAAGTAGTAAGAAAATGTTTAGGCATATCAATGAATACCATCAGCACAAGAGCAATCCCAACAATGTCCGAGACACAAAAGCATATATTAACTGTAGTTAATCTATAACAACCATTAGTAGGCACCTAGTTAATCTATAGAACAAAAAACACATAAGTTATTAAGGAATAAATAATCGTACAAGAATCACTAGCTAGCATAGCATGCATATATGATAAATCTATCAGGCCATAACATGTGCCAGAAAACATCAAATTATGGACACATGTCCATAATTTTAGCTACCATAACATGTGCCAACTATCTCCCAGGGACATTCACTGCAAAAAAATTGATACCCAACTCTGGAAGACTCCAGCAGCAGCTGGCCAGCGCGTCTCGAGCCCCACGAGTTCCTCCGTCCACGACCTCACGCCGCAGTAGAACCCTCGGCCCTCTAGCATCCAGAGGATGTTCCTGTTGCGCTTTATTTGCACATAACATCAGAAATACAAGAAATTAAAACCAAGAAACATACTGAAGATGTGTAGCCATATCATTAACAAAATATTATCCATGCTCCCCAAGAATGGTTGCTTATCCAATTAGGGAGCAGTTCTGAGAAACTATTGCAACAAACATGTGTAGCATATATGTTCCAATAAGCAACAGGAAGGCCAAAAACTTTCAAGACTTTAAAAATGGCAATCCATCAATTAGTGTTATATAGAATGAACCTAAGAAAAGGAAATGCACTAAATAGGAACAAACTCGAACCAAACCATTCTCGCTACATTTTCCATACAACGATATAAAGCTACAGATCTCTAAAACTACAGGAACAAGTTGCACAAATAAATAACAAGGCAGATGCAAAAAAAATGTGGACTAATAGCAACTATTTTCTAATTACTTCCATAAATTTCTACAAGATGCAAGAAACATCTTTCTACAGTAGTAATGCTATAGAAGACGACCATATGCCACTACAATTAAAAGCCAGACACCACATCACACACACAACTAATTAGCAGCCAAGGAGAACTAATAGAGCATCAGGTATTCAAATGCATGAAAAATGCTTCAGTATGGTATAGCTTGTACCATGCAACCAAAAGTAACTATGAGATAAAAATTGAATGAACTAACAACTATAAACGATACACAAGTATCATTATTACTAGATTTGAGATAACAAAGCAAAAAAATATTCAGGCTATTCGAATACAGTAGCAAAAAAATGAGATGTCATTTATAGTTGAATTCATTCAAACCATTTACTTGAGGTCTCAATCATATATGATATATCTAACTTGAGGTCTTAATCAGATATAATTTCTACACTGATCTATACTACGGACAAGTATAGCACCACCTATACTACGAACAACTACAGTAATCACCATATAACACACTGATCTATCACTATTTGATGCAGCAGAACTCCCTTTCCAAAACTATATAACCTACTTCTAAACACAAGTCCAAGGCTTGCTGCCAAAGCAATTTCTTCTATTGCATCCATGATAGCTATGTCCAGATTACTCGATATACCAAATTAGTTACGACAAAAGCTCCCATAAGTGACTAAAACTATTTTGTGCATAATTTGTTAGGAGTTGGCCTAAAGTGGATAGTTCTAGCAAGCCCTCGATGTAAACTGCAACAAATGCCAAACCAAGAGTATAGTTCAAAAGAAAAACTCCCAACCAACAGGATCACGCTGTAGCATCTAAACATATAGTATAGGACATCAACAATAAGCCGTTTCCCAGATTACAACTCTGCAAACATTTCAATTTGTTGTATCTAGTTATACGATCAAGAACTAATACTAATGCACTTTCCAAATTAGTTAGAACAAAAAGGGAATAGTTAATGAACATCATACAGTATCGATAGCCTCATACCTGAATATTTGCTCAGCATCGTTGGCACCGTCCTGCTAAGGGCATGATCTGGACACCATCTTTGGTTCTTGTCGCACCTGTGTGGGGAGGAGGATGTCGTCGTCGGGTTCCTGCAGACACACGACACATGAGAGTGGGTTGATGGGACCTGGGGGAAACAAAGAGATAGACAGAGGCGAATTAGGGAGGGTGTGGGACGGCGAGCTCCGGAGACGATGGATTCGGATGGCGGGAGGGCATGGGGAGGCCTGAATAACATGCACCTCCTGGCGCTGGCAGAACGCACACCGCCCTCGGGGAAGATGGCGGCCTCTGGTTGGGTAGGAGTCCATGGTGGCGGCAGCGCACATGGAGTAGGGAGCTAGGGTTTGGAGGCAAGTCGAGGATCGGCAGGGGAGATAGCGGCACACAGGGAGGAGGGAGTTAGGGTTTCGCTGGATGCCGGCCGGAAAGCCCAACGCTAGGGTTCGTAGAGGTGGTTCGTGGGGTGATCTTCTAGGAGGAGGGCGGTCGACGCTCCTCGTACATGCAGGGGAGGAGGAGATGGCCGCCGCTGCTCGCGGTCGTCTGCGCTCTATGGAACCCGAGGCTTCGTGCGGAGAGATGAGCGGTGGTGATGCGGATCCGTGAGAGGAAATCCGGCTCTGGAGATGTGTGGTGGCGCAAGTGGAGGAGATCTGGAGGGCGGAGGCGAGACGGTGGTGGCGGCGCTGTAGGGGAAGGCGCGAGGGTGGCGATTAGGGTTCGGGGAGCAGAGGCGAGAGGGTGGCGATTAGGGATTATGTGGAGGGGAGCGGATTGGGGTTGAGTTGTCTGGGTGGCATCGACAACTTGTCCAAAATACCCCTAGATATTTGTGCGACGCAGTACTAGATTTGTGGGTGTTTCGGTCATTTCGATTCAAAATTTAGAGGAAGTCAAGGGGAGGAAGGAGAAATTTCGTACTTTAGATGAGAGCAAGTGGATGGCTGAGATCTATGGCGGGGGGATCTGTGTCCTCTAATTTGCTGGCTCTATTCTACAGGCAAATGACCAATGTTATCTCCAAAATCACGTCATAATTTATGATAATGATCTCATATTTCGCACACATGTGTATCTTGGGACGGAGAACAATGTTTCAGGAGGAAATTTTCCTTTTGATCTCCAAAATCAAGCCATTTTCTATTTTTTGAGTGTCAAAATTGGGGCGTTTTGTAAAGCAACACCAAATGTTCAATTCAAAAAATTCTACCATGCCATTTTTCAAAAATAATAAACCACCTTACATGTACAATGTCCCAATCAGGGTATCTCAAACCTTTTCGTCCATCCCTGGCAAAAAATACAAATTCATGCCGAATCGGCAGGAAATGGGTCCGATTTGAACTACATGTACATTATCTGAGGCCCATGATTTTTTGAAAAAATCATTTTTAGACTCGCAATATGTTATTTCTTCAGAGATCCAATACAAGTTTAGCGAGGCTCGGCCCCTAGCTAAGAACCTTCATGTCCGCCGGTTTGACCATAGTTTGAAACGGGCATAAAAAATTCAAAAATGGCCCGATCAATGCAAATCCTTCGTGTGGTGTCATATTATGTGACATAGTTTTAAGGAAAAATACCAAACTTGGTATATTGTAAGTGTCTCAAAAAACCTTCTCAGAAATGACCTATCATGTCCGAGGTTTCATGGCTTTCGGCCCAAACGACCGGTGTTATGGCCAGAATCACGACATAGTTTGTGATAATGTATCCATATTGTGCACCCATGTGTATCATGAGATGGAGAATAATGTTGCAGGAGGAAGTTTTTCTTTTCGTCCCATGGAAAATCTATTTTCCATTTTCCAAGCGCAAAAAATGGGGCGTTTAGTGAAGCAACCACCAAACGATAGTTTTAGAATGATACCACCATATTTTTCAAAAATAGTAGACCACCTTACATGGACAATGTCCCAACCGGGATATCTCAAACCTTTCCGTCCATCCCTGGCAAAAAAGACAAATTCATGCCGAATCGAGAGGAAGTGGGTTCCTTTTGAACTACATGTACATTATCTGAGACCCATGATTTTTCGAAAAAATCATTTTTAGACTTGCAATATGCTATTTCTTCAGAGATCCAATACAATTTTAGTGAGGCTCGACCCCTAGCTAAGAACCTTCATGTCCGCCGTTTTGACCATAGTTTGAAACGGGCATAAAAAATTCAAAAACGGTCCGATCAATGCAAATCCTTCACGTGGTGTCATATTATGTGACGTAGTTTTAAGGAAAAATACCAAACTTGGTATATTGTAAGTGTCTAAAAAAACCTTCTCAGAAATGACCTATCATGTCCGAGGTTTCATGGCTTTCTGCCCAAACGACCAGTGTTATGGCCAGAATCATGACATACTTTGTGATAATGTGCCCATATTGTGCACCCATGTGTATCATGAGATGGAGAACAATGTTACAGGAGGAAGTTTTTCTTTTCGTCGCACGGAAAATCAATTTTCCATTTTCCGAGCGCAAAAAACGGGGCGTTCAGTGAAGCAACCACCAAACGACAGTTTTAGAATGCTACCACCATATTTTTCAAAAATAGTAGACCACCTTACATGGACAATGTCCCAACTGGGGTATCTCAAACCTTTCCGTCCATCCCTGGCAAAAAAGACAAATTCATGTCGAATCGGGAGGAAGTGGGTCCGATTTGAACTACATGTACATTATCTGAGACCCATGATTTTTCGAAAAATTCATTTTTAGACTCAAAATATGCTATTTCTTTAGACATCCAATACAAGTTTAGCGAGGCTTGGCCCCTAGCTAAGAACCTTCATGTCCGCCGTTTTGACCATAGTTTGAAACGGGCATAAAAAATTCAAAAACGGTCCGATCAATACAAATCCTTCGCATGGTGTCATATTATGTGACATAGTTTTAAGAAAAATACCAAACTTGGTATATTGTAAGTGTCTCAAAAAAAACTTTCTCAGAAATGACCTATCATGTCCGAGGTTTCATGGCTTTCGGCCCAAACGACCAGTGTTATGGCCAGAATCACGACATAGTTTGTGATAATGTGCCCATATTGTGCACCCATGTGTATCATGAGATAGAGAACAATGTTGGAGGAGGAAGTTTTTTTTCGTCGCACGGAAAATCCATTTTCTATTTTCCGAGCACAAAAAACGGCGCGTTTAGTGAAGCAACCACCAAACGACAGTTTTAGAATGCTACCACGATATTTTTCAAAAATAGTAGACCACCTTACATGGATAATATCCCAACCGGGGTATCTTAAACCTTTCCGTCCACCCCTGGAGAAAAAGACAAATTCCTGCCGAATCGGCAGGAAGTGGGTCCGATTTAAACTACAGGTACATGATCTAATGCTCAAGATTTTTTGAAAAAAATCAGTTTTAGACTCTCAATATGCTATTTCTTCGGAGATCCAATAGAAGTTTAGCGAGGCTCAACCTCAACATTTTGAATTCAAAGCCCTAGTTTCAAAATCATATTTGAATTATGATATTATCCCTACTATGGACTAATATGGGATTAGTAGATCCACAATTTAAAGTAATTATACTATTTATAATTAACATCCTAGTATGATCTAATGAAAATTTAAAAAAATTAGACACAAAAATCAATTATTTTGGACTTGTTATGAGTAAGATACAAAAGAATTATGAAAATACAAAAAGAAAAACAAAAAAACCTAATCGGACCTAATTTACTATGCCCATGGTCAAAGGCCGCCCTAAGTAACCTTCCCAGCGAGGCCCATTAGGGAAACCTGGCCGCCAGGCCCAGTTGCAATAGCAGGACATAGTCAAATACGTGGAGCACGGATATGTGTCAACTAAGTTAAGGTGGTCTGGTGGTTAGGTTCCTTGTATCTGTGGGTAGGTCACCAGTTCGAGCCCCATGCCAACGTAGACGAAATTGGTGGGGTAGACACTTACTCATTTCAACTTATCCTATTTTAGACGTTATGACCAATTTAAATCATCGTAATCAGCTACAATAAACGTCATAGACTACGTCTGCCATATTATGACGATTTTAGCTAGTACAACTATGAAGTTTTTGAGTCAAAACGTCTTAATTTTTTAAGGTTTTGATCCCTTTGAACGGCTTATGACTATCTGGTGCAAAATCGTCGTAGATCTATGACGATTTTGTTCACAGTCACTATTAGAAGGTCATAGGTTATCATATTTCTTGTAGTGTGTGAAATAAAAGGGGAACTTGTAAGATCATAGAGTTTGTATGTGTGTTAGAGAAACGCCTGGGCCGCTAGCCTAAGACATGCCTAATCATGGTGGAAACTTGCAGCATAACCATAATGAGCACTCTATGAAGCATCCTAACTAAAAACCTATGCAAATAGCAAATAAAAAGATCGCTAAGATGCTCATTGTCTGCTTGCCTTGTCATTTTGACTATGGGATAACTCCTGTATCATGTGAAAGGGGTACCCCGTTGGCGGTTCTCTATGATACATATGTACTTACAATGACAAGAGCTTACTTATGACTGAAGTTGAGTAGCATAAGGTTTAGTACTCGTAAGTAAGGGGCATGAGATTTCAACTTATAACTTGTCAAGCATATCCTCTTAGTTGTGTCACTTTAACCTTAATCACTTAAAGATGCTTATGATAGGGGTAATGAGAGATGAAAGCTAATAAGTACCATAATTTTTGGAAGCTCTTTATGAGACTTGAATCCCTGCTTCCTTCCATGAAGGACCTTCTTTTACTTTTATGTTGAGTCTCCATCTTCTATCTTTATGCACCTATTGAGAGAGCATAGTGGCCATTCTTAGTTTAATGTGCATTGTACCAAAACTTGTTGATTGATGCATAACCTTGATATTGCTTGTTCTTAAACTATTTGTATCTAGTCACTCTTATGAACTTTGAAGGTTTCCTATGAATTTATGTTTGCTACTCTATGAGGGACAAGCTGAATGCCACTATGTTATGTTTTCTTTATGTGAAACAAACAAACGTCTTTCAGAGCATTGTTATGCATGAATCTTTTGTTTGTGCCTTTTCATGTTGCAACATAGTTGCTATGTCTTATTGCTAGAACTTTATCTTTCATGCTATGTTGAAGTACTATGATCCCAACTATCAATGTTTTACAAATACTTTGATCAAGTTTATGATGGTGCATGTCACCTTAAAAATTATTCTTTCTTTTTATCACTTACCTACTCGAGGACGAGCAGCAGTTAAGCTTGGGGATGTTGATACGTTGCTAACGTATCTATAATTTTTTATGTTCCATGCTTGGTTTATATCTACTTTCGTATGTTTTGTCCACACTTTGAGGTATTTTTATATGTTTTCTGGGACTAACCTATTAACAATATGCCACAGTGCCAGTTGCCTATTTTCTTCTGTTTTTGGTTCCAAAAAAGGCAGAAAATGAATATTCTCGGAATTGGACGGGACAAAAGCCAATATGCCTATTTTTCCCGGAGAAACACAGAAACACGAAGTAGAGACGGAGTAGGGCACCAGGGTGGGAACACCATATGGTGGCGCGGGCTAGCCCTGGCCGCGCCACCAAGTGGTGTGGGCCCGCCGGCCGCCCACCGACCTTGCCTCTTCGCCTATGATATGCCTCCCGATGCAAAAACCCTAAATCATCTAGGAAAAAGCCACGAAAAGTTCTGTAGCGCCGCCACCACTGAAGGGGAGATTCGGGGGACAGAAAGTCTCTGTTCTCGCACCCTTCCGGGACGGAGCAGTGCCCCCGGAGCCATCTCCATCGATCTCCACCGCCATCTCCATCGCCATTGCTGATTCCCATGATGAGGAGGGTGTAGTTCTCACTCGAGGCTAAGGGTTCTACCGGTAGCTATGTGTTCATCTCTCTCTATGCATGATCATATTGTGATCATGAGCTTTGTAATCTAGTAGATCTACCTTGCTACTCAAGTGCCTTAATAAATCTCTGTTCTCCCCATGTGTGTGAAAGTGACAGCATGCACACCATGGTAGCACTTAGGCTAGATATTATAAATACTTATTATGAGTTATATTTGGAGTTGGATGTCTTTATGAAATTGTGGTGTTTATTGGAACCACCTAGAGCTCAAGGTGACAGTGTGGGGTTACCTAGATCGGAAAGATGAACTTTGAGGTGTGCTGTTATAGCCCTACCATGGATTAGAGTGTCCAACCGGAGAGTAGTTCAGAGTAGTATCATGAAGAGAATATATTTATGAGAGTGTTCACTAGCGAAAGTATGATCCCTAGGCCTTGTTTCTAAGCATTGAAACACCGTTTGCAAATAGATCTATTACATGTTTGCTTGCTTCCATCTTTATTTCAGTTTACCTTTAGTCTTTTCCAACGTCAACCACATGCCATCAGACTATTTTCTGGCACCGTTAGTACTTATAATTATCTATACCACTTGTATTTCACTATCTCTTCGCCGAACTAGTGCACCTATACACCTGACAAGTGTATTGGGTGTGTTGGGGACACAAGAGACTTCTTGTATCTTGATTGCAGGGTTGCTTGAGAGGGAATACCTTTGACCACTTCCTCCCTGAGTTCGATAAACCTTGGGTAATCCACTTAAGGGAAACTTGCTAATGTTCTATAAACCTCTGCACTTGGAGGCCCAACAACTGTCTACAAGAATAGAAGTGTGTAGACATCAACAACCGTTGTGAAATCTTCACTGATCACAAAAGTCTGAAGTACATCTTCACACAGCCTGACCTGAACATGCGACATAGAATATGGATGGAAACCATCTCAGACTTTGATGTCTCTATTGATTACACTCCAGGGAAAGCTAATGTGATGGCTGATGCCCTTAGTCGAAAAGTCTATTGCAATAACCCCATGATCAAGGAAGGCAATAAACATCTCTTCAAAGAAATTCAGTTGTACAATCTTGAGATTGGTCCTCAGGGGCATCTTGCAAATCTTTGCTTGGCTCCTAATCTTGAAGAGAAAATTCGTGAGGCCCAGTTGACTGATGCTATTGTCCACAAAGTCAAGAAAAATCTAGAATGGGGTGTTCCCAAGTACAAATTCTACTCCATTGATGCCAATGGCACTCTCAGATTCGAAGGGCGCATTGTTGTACCAAAAGTGCAAGCACTCAAGAATCTAATTCTCAAAGAAGCTCATGAAACTCTTCTTGCTATTCACCCTGGTAGCTCAAAGATGTACCATGATCTGAAGCCTTACTATTGGTGGACGCGCATGAAGCGCGAAATTGCCAAGTATGTTGATGAGTGTGATGTTTGCAGAAGAGTGAAATTAGAACATCAGAGAGCCGCTGGTCTCCTTCAACCTCTCCAGATTCCTGAGTGGAAGTGGGATGAAATTGAGATGGATTTTATCACCGGTTTTCCGAAATCTCAGAAGGGCAATAATGCCATCTTTGTGGTGATTGATCGCTTCTCTAAAGTGGCTCACTTCTTGCCTGTCAAAGAAACTATTACAGCTAGTCAATTGGCAGAGCTCTATGTCGCGAGGATTGTAAGCCTCCATGGTGTTCCTAAAGAAATCACCTCTGATCGTGGAAGCCTGTTCACTTCCAGATTTTAGGAATCCTTCCAGCAATACATGGGAACTAACATCAAGTTCAGCACTGCGTATCACCCTCAGTCTCAAGGCCAAGTGGAAATAGTAAATCAAATTCTTGAAGATATGATCAGAGCTTGTGTCATCTCTTTTGGCATGAAATTGGAAGAATGCCTTCCTTTTGCCAAATTCTTGTGCAACAATAGTCATCAATCAAGTCTAGACATGTCGCCATTTGAAGTTCTCTATGGCCGCAAGTGTCGTACCCCTCTTTACTGGTCAGAAGTTGGTGAAAATAATATCTTGAGAAATAAAGATCCTCTAGATCCTGAAATGTGTCCGGATATCATCAAAGAGGCAGAAGAAAAGTGTCAGATTGTTCGTGACAACTTGAAAATTGCTCAAAATCGGCAGAAAGCCTACTATGATGGAAAGCACCATGATATGGTGTACAAAGTGGGTGATTTTCTTATCTCCGTGTGACCCCGATGAGAGGCACACACCGTTTTGGTAGCAAAGGGAGCTTGCCCCCCAATTCATCGGTCCTTTCAAGATTCTGCCAAGATCAGGTCCTCTTTCTTATGTGTTGGAGTTGCTGAGAATCTGAAAAATGTTCACCCCACCTTCCACGTCTCAGAGTTGACGCAGTGTTTCAAGGATCCGAGTAGAGCCGTGGATCAGTCCTCTATTGAGCTCAAGGAAGACCTTTCTTACCATGAGCATGCTATTCGCATTCTTGATGAGGCCGAACGTAAGACAAGAAACAAAACCAACGAGTTCTTCAAAGTTCAATGGTCACATCACTCTGATAAGGAAGCAACTTGGGAGCGCAAAGATCACTTGAGATCCGAGTACCCTGCTCTATTCTCCTCTTCTTAGAATCTCGGGACGCGATTCCTTCAAGGAGAGGCGTGTTGTGACATCCCAAGGTTCCAATCCCCACCTTTTGTTATGATTTGTGCAGTTATTGTCTTCATCATGCATGCATCATATCTCTTTGTTGGCATTTGATTTAGTTATTGATATAAGTGTATTTGGCTTTTATTAAATTGCTACAATGCCCGATTGGAGTTGGCCCTCTCTTTGTTTCCCTTCCTCATACTCACATGGTAACAATCTCATCACCATCTTTCTATTATATATGTGGGCTTCTTGCTGGATTATTCGTATTTTAATCTTCCCCATATATGTGGGCATCCACTCTCCCTTTTATTTGTATTTGGCTTGTTGTTATATCCGTGCTCTCGTCCCTCTTAATTGTTGATGATCTTTCTCTCTTTGTCTTTCTTATACGTGCATACCCATATACACATAAAACCCCCTTTTATCTCCCTATAAAACCATGTTTTAATTCCTAGCCTAAATCTAATTTTAAACCCCATCTAAAAGCCTAAATATCTAACTACCTGATCTAACCTACCGAGCCAGCCACACCTAAACTACCCAGCGCGCAGCAGCAATACAAGGCACCACGCACGCACTAGCGCGCGCACACGCGCAGCAGCTAGCAGCTAGAAGCAGCAGGTGCGGCTGCACCTAAAACTCTGCATTGCCCGCATCAGCGCAGCCACGCAGCAGCAGCCCCACAACTGGCAGCGCGGCAAGCTAGTACCGCACATGCTCACGTGCACCGTGACCGCCACCCTCACGCGTCTCGCGTGCGCCTGCCGCTATCTCCCTATCTGCAATAAAGTGAGCAACAGCGCCCCGCCCTCACACCATCTCGTCCTCATCTTCCCCTCCGGCAAGCAAAGACCAGGCCACCGCCGCCGCCACACCATGTCCGCCTCGCTGGCATTTCCTTCCCCATCTATCTAGCCACCACCGCCTAGCTGTCGCCACCGTCTTCCTCCGGAGTCCGTGGAGCTCGCCATCCAGTACGTGACCAAGGAGGAGGAGAAGGCCAGCGTCCACCGCAGCTCGCCGCGCTCACCGACGCCACGAACGCCGTTGCCACCGTCTCTGTCCCGCCGTCGTCCTGCCGCCGCGCCATCTTCTCCGGCACCCCCACTATGAGGCCGACCTCCCTCACCTCTATCCCCTCTCCCTGGCTTCCCCTATGCTCGCCCAGTTCGCCGCGCCCAGCTGCTGTGTCTGGAACGTGTCGGCACAGATCAGTTCCATCACTTACACCTTCCAGGCTACTTTCCTGAATTTTTGCCGGCGTCTTTGTCGCTCTTTTGCAAAAACTCTATGAATAAAACTTGTAGCCCCATCATCCCTATAGCCACAGGAACAAACGGCACTCTATTTTGAGCTCCACCGACAAAGAAATCATCTTCTGAAGATCGATTCAAAAACTGTTTTTCTAAAAATTCGTCAGTGCAATCTGAATCCTCTCTGTTCTTCAAACTTTTCCGGCGCATCCGTTGCTCCGCTAAATAAACGTCCTTCTTAAAAGTTGTAGTCCTTAGATATATCTACAACTTTCATGTTTACATCATCTTCCAATTTCTTCCCATTTTGTCGCCATCGTCGTCCAAAGTCAAGCCAATTTTCTGTCAAAATTTTCTGTTTCTCGGAAATCTGTCACGTTTATCTGAACCTGATCTGAAAACCTTTGTTCTCCGGCACATCCTTTGCTCTCTTGGAAAATCTTCCTTCTGCAAAGTTGTAGATATTTGCAGGATCTACAACTTTCGTTTTTACGGTGTTGCCAAATTCTCTACGGATTCGTCGCAATCTTGAGCCGAAGTCGGACCGACATACTGTGAGACGCCCAGATCTGAATTTCAGTCCAATGATCTGATCTTATCGATTTGTAATAAGACCCCTGGCAAAAATAGATTCTTAAACCGCACTCACGTCCTGAACCTGTTGTTGGACTGGCCTAGTGGCTCCCCTTCGCCCACGAGCATTGGCCAGATCGGCGCTGCCGGCCTAAATCATCCTCTGGCCGAATCCTCCTTTTCCTTTTCCAAAATTCTTTCAAATACATTTTTCTTCTAACATCAAATCTGCTTGGAATTTAAATAAACTTCCAACACGAAATGTCCATGAAACTTGTTTATGAATCTGCCTGTAAATTCAGAACTTTGAAAATACCACCCTAGTCATGTAAACAACGACATTTTGCCCTTTTGGTCTTAAAAATATAATTCAATAACTTTTAATCCATAAGTTCAAATTTGACAAATGATATGTCTAAATCGATCAGCTTGACAACACGAATCCAACTGTGGTATCTGTTTGTTCTTTTGAATCATGCATCATCGAATCCTAATGTAATTTGCATTCGAACCCCTAAGAAACATGTGGCTTGATTTACTTTATTACTAAGTTTTGTTCCTCGGCTACTTAAACTTGACTCATTAAACGTATCGCATCATATCTTGCCATGCTACATTAATGTTTGCATTGCATCGACCATGTGTTGATTGCGCCCTTTTCTTTTATGTATGGCATTTGGTTCTTCTCGGTAGAAAACGAGCCAGACGAGCATCAGCAGGAGTTTGAACAGTCTTACGAGTACCCTCTCGAGCTTGAACCAACTATGTCCTTTGATCAGTCAGGCGAGCATCTCCCTCCTTCTACCTATTATGCATTTGTAGTCTTTATTTCCTCCTATTGATCTATTGCTATCCTTATTGTTGATGCTTTAGTACCGTTCCTTTAATTTACCTGCTCTTCAGCGCATCCTTTGCTTGTTTGGAAAATCTTCCTATTGCCTTTTTTGTTCAGCTAGCTTTGTCCTTGCGAGTCGTAGACATGCTTAATACTGCTCTCATACAGGTGAAATTTGATATGTGGATAGCGTTGTTGATATGTTTTATTAATCTGATGTGGTTGGTTATGGCTTCACCTAATGATAAGGCCCCGGCGGTGACCACCTTTAGGAACTGCTTGAGTCGACCTAGTAACCGTTCGTTCTACGATACCAGTTCTGAGTTGATCGCGCTAACCAAACGTGGGGCCCCTAGGACCCCCCTCAACTACCGGCGCTATTCGTATATCCAGGGGGTTACAAAATTGGTTTTCCATTTGGTGCATACACATAATATGTTCTCGGACATGGGTTGAGTTATGATATGATTTTGGTGGACCGCCATGGCTTGCATACATAAAAGCGGTACATGCGGCGATTCCAAGGGAGCTCTACAAGTTATCTTCCAGGGATCATTGGTATAGTAGTCGTGAATGCTGTGCCACCTGGAGAATCAGCTGTATCTCTAGGGTGGGTCAAACTTAGTAGGTGATATTCCTGGATGTGCGCATAGTTATGGGCCAATTCTTGTTGTGAGACTTTGATGGCATGTCTATTTGCGTTTTAGTGCTTGAAGGGTTGAACATGCGTTTAGATACAGTTGTGCACGCCTGCAGGATAAATATTTTCGAGAAGTCGTGTGTCCACGGTTATGGACGCCTCAGGAGTACAGTGTCATGTCATAGACAACGCCACTAATATTTTGCCTAATGATATAACTACTAATTAGTCTTACCAACTAAACAACTAATTAATTAAAATTGCAACTTGTGTGTTCCGTGGGACTATTTCCTCTACTGGATTTCGAGGGGGAAAGCCTCGGAAGGGTTATGCTTTGAGTTATATTGTTACTACCAGTTACCGCTCTCTTATCTCGCTCTAATAGCCGAAGTTGTAGCGTGTCTTTATAAATTAGCTAGTTGCAAGCTTTGCCGCCGCTCAGTACACCATATATCCCCGTAGGCGAGGACCGCTGAATTCTAGTCTCTCTGTGTACTGGCCTCAGTACTGACGCTCTTGCTTTTTTGTTTGTTCTTTCGTTTTGGATCTGTACTGCCGTACAAGTACGTGTGACCCGGTGGACGAGTCTGGCTCTTACTACGTTGACTATGCTGATGAGGATTACTATGAGCAGTAGCCAGAATCCTACTAGGAAGTCCTGAGACGTGTGGGCATGGAGTTCACTTGTTTATTTCTAGGATTCTTATGCCAATTTGGGTCTTATCCGTACTCAGATGTTATATCACGTTTTCCGCTTGGTGTATGATGTACTGTTGGGACCTCTGTCCTCTGTGTGATATCTATCTATAAACATATATACTTGGATCTTGTTGCCTATATTTTCTTTTTTTATACATGGCGTGCTCTGATATGTGGCTTGTATGTCGTCGGCGTACATACTCACTTTTGTACGCTGGGGCGCAATTACCGGGACGGCGTGTGCTCACCCTAGAAGCTTATACCGGCTATGGGTTTAGGTGCGTCGGATGGCAGAGCTCTACAAGCGTCGTGAGACTAACCGCTCTGATACCATGTGAAAATTTATGAATCCCTAGTATTTGTTGTGTTGACCCTCGCGGGGATTATATAGGAGTACAATCTTGGAGGGTGAATACCCTATGACTTGGAACATAAAATGATCTGTAAAGTCCTAGCGTATATCTAGTTGTGTACGTATCCTTTTACAATTTCTCACACTGATATGTAGTTCTCCTTTTTTATTCCGCTCGTTGAATGTTCAGACTTGTATCGGCTGCGTGTATCCTAGTTATGCAGAGACCAGGTGTAATATTTAAAACTCTTAAAGTAATAAAATGTCCTTTATCGAAAAATGTTATTCCAGTGTTCTGAATAAACTGCTTGCCAAGTAATGGACATAAATAGTCTGATTAAACCAGCGACGCATATGTATGTGTACAAGCACATCCATAAACATATCCTTAAGTAATGACATATATTTTCGAACGGATTGAACATCTCAGAGTTCAAATGTCAGTATTTCAGCATTCCGACCATGAACTGCCTAATAAAGAAGCCTGGGAAGTATACCCCTATAGGGGTCAGCCTTTCTTTTTTCCTTCAGATAATGCATGCAACTCTCCACTTCAGATTTCACATGCAGATATAGGTGTTGGGCGTTTTCTTTGTCTCTAATCTCCTTCTCTCTCCCTAAACAAACAAGCTATAACAATTTAAAACAAGAACCAAATGAAATCCAAAAGTCAGTTCTCGCAAAGGCATGTGCATGTTTTCAGTATCATTTTTCAATAACTGAGGTGATCCCACCCAAATGCAGTACTTTTAGATATGTACCTCTTGTTTCAATAGGCTTTCCAAATATGCAATAAAATCTTCCTGGTACTTTTGGGGTAACCACCATGGGATGTATTTGTTGATTTTTTACCTCTCCCATGGAATCGTTCCTTCAAAACCAAGATAAATTAGCACCAGTGAATTCTGTTGATTAAACCATATAATACATAACTCACTATGACGAATGGGCATCACACCTTATCTTCACATCCTCTTGATTTATCTTCTTATCAAGAATGTCATAGAATGGAAGCTTCATTAGATCGTTGTAGTCTAGCAACACCTGAGGTTGTAAGTTGATTGTATTTCAGAATCATGTCAAATGACAAGAGGACACATGGTCTGGCTTGCCACTCATAGACAGTAACGAGACACAATCTAGTCACATATTTGCTGGGATTTTTCGCATGTTTTGCTGTCTCAACTGACCAGTTTGGGTGGCACTTACATCACATATGTCATCCTCCCCGACCACTCCACTAGTAGAAAAAGGGCCTTTGGTTCGGGCCACTAGTCCCGGCCGCGGCTGGGGCCGGGACTAATGGTCCGAACCGGATGGCCCGAGGTCGTCGAATTCTGTGTCCCGGTCCGTAAGAGGCCACTAGTCCCGGTTTGAGACACAAACCGGGACTAGTGGGTCTGGGCATGCCCGCGTGGTCCTGGCAGAACCATTAGTCCCGGTTTGTGTCTCAAACCGGGACTAATGGTCTGGCCCTATATATATGCACCCAGCCGTCCACTCTCTCCTGTTTTTTTTCCTATGTGAGGTGGGTATAACTTTGTGCTAACTTTTTTTCTTCATATGCACTAGAGGTGTTCGGTGAAATGCATGTTAGAGCGATGCCACTTGAGTTCACACAAGACAAAACATGATATGAGGTGCCAGAGCGACACTTTGTTTTGAAGTGTCCTAAAAGGTTATCAACTATTTTCTCGTTTTGACCGCGCGGTACTAATTTAAGCATCGTGATTGCGTTTGATATATATGCATGGTTGTATGATGCAGATGAGCCATCCATGGATGTATGGTGACCGACGCTCTGACGCTTACAGAGAAGGCGTGCGTTCTTTTCGCCTTGTGGCCGAGGCGAACAAGCGGCGGGATGGTTTTATGTGTTGTCCATGTGTTGAATGTCGGAATGAGCAGGCTCACACTTCCTCAAGAGTCATTCAGAGCCACCTGCTTCGGTCCGATTTCATGTCCGGCTATAATGTTTGGACCAAGCACGGAGAAAGAGGGGTTATGATGGAAGACGGTGATGAAGAAGAGAACGATGATGACAACTACTGATCTATGTTCCCTGAATACAATGATACCGCAGTTGAAGATAATGAAGAAGAAGGGGGTGAAGAACGGGAACCAGATGAGCCCGTTGATGATTTTGGTCGGGTCATTAGTGATGCAAGGCGAGACTGCGACACAGAAAATGAGAGGTTGCAGTTCGAGCAGATGTTACAGGACCACAACAAATTGATGTACCCAACTTGTGAAGATGGCCAGAAGAAGCTGGGAAGCACACTGGAATTGTTAAAGTGGAAGGCAGAGACCGGTATGACTGACTCGGGATTTGAAAAGTTGCTGGTAATAATAAAGAAGCTACTTCCAAGAAATAACCAATTGCCCTCCTGTACGTACGAAGCAAAGAAACTTGTCTGCCCTCTAGGATTAGACGTGTAGAAGATACATGCATGCCCTAATGACTGCATCCTCTACTGCGGTGAGAAGTACGAGAATATGGATAAATGCCCGGTATGCACTGCATTGCGGTCTAAGATCAGAAAAGATGACCCTGGTGATGTTGAGGGCGAGCCACCTAGGAAGAGGGTTCCTGCCAAGGTGATGTGGTATGCTCCTATAATACCAGTTGAAATGTTTGTTCAGAAATAAAGAGCATGCCAAGTTGTTGCGATTGCACATGGAAGACCGTAAAAAAGACGGGATGTTGAGGCACCCTGCTGATGGTCGATAGAGGAGAAAAATCGAGAGAGACTTTCTGGACTTTGCGATGACGCAAGGAACTTATGGTTTGATCTAAGTACCGATGGCATAAATCCTTTTGGGGAGCAGAACTGCAGTCACAGCACCTGGCCTGTGACTCTATGTATCTACAACCTTCCTCCTTGGTTGTGCATGAAGCGAAAGTTCATTATGATGCCAGTGCTCATCCAAGGCCCGAAGCAACCCCGCAACGACATTGATGTGTACCTAAGGCCATTAGTTGATGAACTTCTACAATTGTGGGCCAAACCAGGTGTACGTGTGTGAGATGAGCACAAACAGTAGGAATTTGACCTACAAGCGTTGTTGTTCGTAACCATCAATGATTGGCCTGCTCTTAGTAACATTTCGTGATGCATTTAACAAAGGATACAATACATGCACGCACTGTTTATATGAGACTGAAAGTATATATCTGGATAAATGTAGAAAGAATGTGTACCTGTACAATCGTCGTTTTCTTCCGCCCAGTCATCCCTTAAAGAAGAAAGGCAAGCATTTCAATGGCAAGGCAGAAACCCGGACGAAGCCTGTCCCCCGTAGTGGTGCTGATGTATTTGGTATGGTCAAAGATTTGGATGTAATATTTGGAAAGGGTCCTGGAGGACAACCTGTTCCAAAAGACGCCGACGGACACGCACCCATGTGGAAGAAGAAATCTATATTTTGGGAGCTACCTTATTGGAAAGTGCATGAGGTCCGCTCTGCAATCGACGTGATGCACCTGACGAAGAATCTTTGCGTGAATATTCTAGGCTTCCTGGGCTTGTATGGGAAGTCAAAAGATACCCCGGCAGCACGGGAGGACCAGCAACATCATAAAGGACGAGACGGTAAGCATCCAGGGCAGTTTCAAGGGCTTGCCAGCTACGCTCTTACCAAAGAAGAGAAGGAAATCTTTTTTGAAGTCCTTTTCAGTATCAAGGTCCCGTCTGGCTTCTCGTCAAATATAAAGGGAATAGTAAATATGAAAGAGAAAAAATTTCAAAACCTAAAGTCTCATGACTGCCACGTGCTTATGACGCAATTGCTTCCGGTTGCATTGACGGGAATTCTACTAGAAAATGTTTGACTAGCCATTGTGAAGGTATGTGCATTCCTCAATGCAATTTCTCAGAAGGTAATCGATCGAGAAAGTTGTTGTTCCCGCCATCCTTCTTCAATATTATGACGCACCTCCTAGTGCACCTAGTCGAAGAGATTAGAATTCTCGGTCCTGTGTTTCTACACAATATGTTCCCCTTCGAGAGGTTCATGGGAGTCTTAAAGAAATATGTTCATAACCGTGCTAGGCCAGAAGGAAGCATCTCCAAGGGCTATGGAACAGAGGAGGTCATTGAGTTTTGTGTTGACTTTCTTCCTGACCTTAAGCCGATTGGTGTTCCTGAATCTCGGTATGAGGGGAGGATGACTGGAAAAGGCACACTAGGAAGGAAATCAATGTTATGTAGGGACGGGCATTCTTTCACTCAAGCACACTACACAGTTCTACACAATTCCACCGTGGTGGCTCCGTATATCGAGAAACACAAGAATATTCTACGCTCCAAAAACCCGGGGAAGCCTGAAACCTTGATTAAAGGGGAACACGAGAAGAATTTTGGCAGTTGGTTGCAGACACATCTCATGAAAAACACCACTATTGGAGATGAGTTGTACTCGTTGGCCAGGTTACCATCTTCAACTATATGTACTTTCCAAGGGTACGAGATAAATGGAAATACATTTTACACGATCGCCCAAGATAAAAAGAGCACCAACCAAAACAGTGGTGTCCGCTTTGATGCAATAGATGACAATGGGCAGAAGGACACATATTATGGGTACATAGAGGAGATATGAAAACTTGACTATGGACCTACTTTTAAGGTCCCTTTGTTTCAGTGCAAATGGGTCAAGCTGACAGGAGGCGGGGTACATGTAGACCAAAAGTACGGCATGACAACAGTGGATCTCAACAATCTTGCGTACATGGATGAACCATCCGTCCTAGCCAACGATGTGGCTTAGGTTTTCTATGTGAAGGACATGTCTACCAAACCGAGAAAAAGGAAAGATAAGCAAAAGAATACAGAATACGATGAGCCAAAGTGCCACATAGTTCTTTCAGGGAAAAGAAACATCGTGGGAGTGGATGACAAGACAGACATGTCAGAAGATTACAATAAGTTTCATGAAATTCCACCCTTCAAAGTGAAAACTGACCCAAGCATCCTGTTAAATGATAAAGATTCTCCATGGCTACGGTGCAGAAGAAAACCACAACACTAGATGTTGGTGATGTGTAATAATGTATTAAACCTTTTATTTGAGACATAAAATCTATGTAATGTATTAAACCTTTTATTTGAGACATAAAGATCCCCTTTCATGTAATACATCTTGCTCAATCAAACTAGACGTTGACGACCGGGTCCTGAGCCGCGGGAGGTGATCACCCAAAGAGAAGGAACCATCACAAGAGAAGGAACCCACAAACACTAAGGATACATAGCACAACTAAAAATTAAGATACATACCACAACTAAAAATTAAGAAACATGCTAGGAACACTTCGAATGCATCAGCAACAGATTGACGAACTTCGAGGGGCAGCGCGCCTGTAAGTTCCTGCACTCGATATTACCGCCGTTCCATCTCAGCGGATAAGCAGCGTGGCTGAATCGGAGGTCTCTTCTGACGATGCACGTATGGTAGATGGCGGTCCCGACTACCCCGTGGATGGAATCAAGGAGCGGGCATCTTGTAAGCTCCATCAGAAGGTGAAGAACCTATCCATCAAGGTGGCGGTCGGATGTGCTTTACCTTGTCCACCTGGCGCACGCTGGCATGGCTGTGAGATTCCAGCTGGCTATGCTAAAGTTGTTATGGATGAAATCGCAATGGGGTGGGACTCAATGGAGCTTGACATCCCTGGACCTGAAGGTGAGAGGACACTCGAAGATGTACTGGGTGGTATCATTCTATGGGACAAGAACAGCATCAAGCTTCCAGGCTCGACGCCAAAGCCAACCCCGCCTCCGAGTCGTCGCATGTCACCTTCACCTCCATCACCTCCAAGAAGCCCACCCCATGACTACGACCACCATAGCCCGAGTCCATCTCGATCTCTGCCGCAGCCTCCAATTAGTACTAAACGACGCAGCAGCCCAAAACGACAAATGTCGCCCCTCCTAAGAGTACCTCATAAGAGTCTTACCATCAGACCTTACGATCGTACTGACGAGGAAAATGCAGCAATCACAAAGGCCCATTGTGATGCGCATTTTCAAAAGAAGAAACCCGAGCCCGCCCCGGTATACACCGAGAAGCAAAAAGCGTATGCACATTCTTTTCTGAACACAAAATCGCAGTATGAGTTACACCATAAGCCAGATGACTATGTACGCACACTTCAGAAGGAAGCAAAGAGGAGCAAATCAAGTAGAAGTGCAAGCGGGAGCAAATCATCAGGTCAAAGTGCAACCGGGAAAAGAATGGACGCCCCCCAGCTCGGGAAACAGGCCAAAAAATCGATCCTACCCCTCCAGGTGTTATCCTATGACACTCCCCAGCAGGATATGGAAGAAGGTAAGAAGCTTGCGGCCGCTATGAATGTGACTGTTGAGGAATTGCTAGGTGCCCAGGACGACAAGTTACCCAAGGCTCAGGTAGTCCCTAAATATGTCCCAGGGAAGTAGCTGGTCCCATTTGAGCAGTTCCAACAACTACCAACACACATGCGGAGTTTACATAAATGGTACATGAAAGCCGTAAAGGAGGACAGAATAATGATCGTGGCGAAAGTCCCACATGACTACTACTTCCGAGCCGACGAGGTCCATGTTGAGTTTCCAGAACTCTTCCAGTTATACAGTTTCGATGCCCTCGACAAAAGTTTCATGAGTTGCTATTGTCTGTAAGTTGTTGAATTCATTGTCTATATATAAGTTGTTCATTTTTTCAGTTGTTCAGTTCATTGCATATAATTATCCTCATTATATCCTTTTGTACTCTGTTATTATGCAGAATGAAGATCATGGAATGTAAAAGAAGGTCACTATTTAGTGTTGGGTTCATTGACCCAGATAAAATACATTGTAAGATGCTAAAGGATAAACCCGAGGAGACGCAGGAAAACCTTCTAAGGTTTCTAACAGAGCAACATTTCTGTGACTGCATACTGTTTCCTTACAATTTCCGGTGAGGGTCTTACTATGTTGTACACATTCACTTTTTCTTACATGATGTTAAATATAATTGATGAGTTACTGATGTATATATAAACGTGTGCAGTTTTCACTGGATTCTCATGGACATTCAACTTGATAAGGGAAGAGTTGAAGTCATGGAACCATTGAAGAGACCCCTGGAACAGTTTAGGGACATGCAGGACATGCTCCAGAGGTAATTTCCGTGCTACATCGGTCTCTTTATTTGATTTCCTGAGATATCACGTAATAAATAACTCATTCATTCATTTTCTTTGTCGGGCAGGGTTTGGAGCATGTTTAAGAGTAGGGTTAAGGGTTCCTTTAGTAAGGAGCTGACGTTTACTCCGGTCTCGGTAAGTAATACGTGATATGTTCGCGCATCTCTTTATTTCTAGTTTCAAGACAATTATGATGCTAGATTATAATTTTGATTGAATTCTATTCTCGTAAAGTGCGCGAGGCAGCCACAGGGGACGAATCTATGTGGATACTACGTTTGCGAGTTTATTCGCACATTTACCACTGAGCACAATGATAATAGAGTCGACGTAAGCAATACATTCACAACATTATTTTATTACCGTCACTTTTTGTTATCATGATTGATATTCATATTGATCTCCTTTTCTTATATAGTTCGAGAGAATGCGGGATCAGCTCCTACCAGAGCAACGCGTACTAGGAATTGCTGAAGAACTGGCAGCATTCTTGATGAACGAGATGATAGATGACGCCGGAGAATTTAGCGTGAATAGGCTCTACCGATGATCCCCGACCGTGTAATTAAATCGTCGAATTGTGATCTCCATGTAACTATCATGATCATGTATATATTTGTATGCTCGATCTTAAGAGAAGTTATCTTATGTATGCACGAACATGTACGATATGTGGTAGCGTAGAAAACTATTTTGAAATAAAAAAGAGAAAAAAAGATACAAATTGAATTCTCTGCCGCGACAGAGAAAGTGCCTAAACTTCTGCCGCGGCAGAGAACCATTTGTCCCGGTTCGTAATACGAACTGGGACTAATGGGAGGGCACCCAGCGCCCGCAGAGACGGCCACATGGATACCCATTGGTCCCGGATGGTAAACGGTCCGGGACTAGTGTGTGGGGGGGAGGGGGGCTTTAGTCCCGCCCCTCCAGTCCCGGTTACCAGGACCGGGACTAAAGCCCTTTACGGACCGGGACTAGAGACTCTTTTTCCACTAGTGATTGTTGCTCCGAATCTTGAAGCCATTCTAACAAATTCAGGCTGCTCCGGCCAAAACAACTTGTATTCCTCTTGCTAGAAACAATTGTACCTCAGATATTTACACACATTTATTAAGAAATGACCATAATATCTAGGCCTTACAAATTCTTACCTTCCTGTGAAGAAGTTCACGCGTACCTCCAGGGTACAGCAACACAAAGTTCTTCTGTGAAAGAAGCTTGTAGAAATTGATTCCTGTAACAGGCACCGCACCAAATTGTCGGAAATCATCAAAGAATGACGAGTTTGGGATGAGTTGCTCTGAGTTCTTGTTAAACAAGAACGGATGGGCTAAGCCACGGAAGTTGATTCCGGTGCTTCTCAGCACTCCTGCAATCAGAGGTAAAACTTCAAACCCCATAAGCATGTGGTATCCAACTAGTACAGTTGGGCCCTCCTTTGGCAGGCCTGCCAGGCCCCTCACTATGTTTCCACCAGGCAGTGTTGATAGGACAACCGGATTCACGGCAATGGTGAAAGCCCTGAAATTTCGGAAGTCCAGTAAGCATTAGTAGCAGTAACAAATTGAGTTATTAGTCAACGGTTTTGCCAAAGCATAAAAGTGGTCAAGTTTTTCAAATTGATGTAGTCAAGGTTTAAGAGAGAGTCATGGTACCTGAAACGATCGATAGCCTTTTCAAGCTCCTCGGGAGTTGGCGGTATATAGTCTGAAACAAAGTCTTTTTGTCTGGAGCGGCGATAGTATCCAGATACTTTAATGGTGGTCGCTACATCGAATTAATCTTCCTAACCGATAATTTTTGGGGGTTATCGAATAGAATGCAAGAAACTAGCTGCTGGCAATTGCACGTCTTATGACACGTGTTCGTATTTTATGCTCGTATTAGTTTATTTTGTTAGTTATTTTTCCTACTTGGTCGATTGTTAGTTGATTTAGTTCCCAGCTACTTTATCATCAAAATTTAAAATATAACAAAAATGATAAAGTATGTATGTCTTAAAAAAGCATGATTTTTATTTGGTAAAAATCTTATTAAATTTACAAGATTTTTTCATAAGGGCCATGGTGTGGGGCAACGCATGACAAGTCTCCAGATCTGGCACCCTCTATGCGAAGCCATAGTATATTTTCTCCTCATTGTTATCCCTTCACTCATTTATGTTAAATTCAGGTCTATATATTTTTTATACTATCGAAACCATCAATGCTCCACAACATGACCACTACGACGCTCACTCACATCCGGACAATTGATAGTATGCCCCAAGCAAGTCCGTGATGCCGACAAAAACCATAGCCACAATAGAATGTAGAATTGTAGATCCAACCTAATTCATATGTGTTGTGAACACCCTATCCATAATCTAGGAAGGTAACCACATCGTGTATTCGTAGGGGCAAAGTTAGACTAATATTGAACCTGGTGCATTTTAGGTTGCCATTTAGGACTGAGTGATGCATATACACTGTTTTTAGGCTATTGTTTAATCATAATACCCTGGTACTGGAGCAGCCCCCAAGAGCTATATAGCTCTGTCCTTGTGTATTTGTAGTCTTTTACGAGATCCTCTTGGTCTCATACCCCCTCTATATTGTAAGATTGACAGTATTTCATTGCCGACATAAATGAATTTGCTTTTTAATAAATACTATAGTGTAGAAGAGAAAAATCTAACCAATAGAATGTTGTGTCTGTCATCCTTGAAATTGCGGATTCTACAGTTTTCTAGCTCACATTGTAGCCTTTTGGCCTCTTCTCGGCTAGGAAGAAGTTCGTCATACCCACTGGGAAAAAAAAACAAGAACTTCATATTTAGTATAATTAAACTTTTTTATTTAAAGGAGTTTTAAAACTGAGGAATAGTAACAAAACGGGTAAGTGTCATGTCCTCTTGAATGTTGTCTTTTCAGAAAACCAACATGAATTTGGATCAAGAAGTGTTTGATATACTAGAAATAAGCAATGAATTCTAGCACAAGGTTTTGAATTGAGGGAATTTTTCCTATAAAACAAAGTCACTACGGGAAAGAAGTTCTTTGCCGTGTGGTCAAACACACACGGCAAAGGGAACGTGGAACACGGCAAAGGCTTTGCCGTGCGTATACACACGGCAAAAGCCACACGGCAACGTTTGCCGGGCAAGGCCCTTGTCAGGTGTTTTCTAAATAATACACGACAAAGCCTTTGCCGTGTGTCTTACGCGTAGACACGGCACAGTAAAGCAACTTGACTCCTCCGTCCGTTTAACGGAGCCAGCGAGCCATTGCCGTGCTCCTTCTGTGCCGTGTTCTTTTTACGCTTTGCCGTGTGTTTATTCGTTGCCGTGTGTCCTTTTTTTACCGTGTATTGAGGCTTTGCCGTGTGCCTCGAAGGATACACACACGACACAGGAGCACCCTTTGCCGTGTGCCTCTGGGAAGAAACACACGGCACAGCCTCCTTCTTTGCCGTGTGTCCATGGGATATGCATCACAACAACGCAGCCACCTTTGCCGTGTGTCTTTCCTAGAAGGCACACGGCAAAGGCCCTTCGAGCCAACCCAGGAGCGCACAGGCTGCTGCCACCTGTCTCCTTTGTCGTGTGTATACACCCGGCAAAGTTACCATTTGGCACTTTGCCGTGTGTCCTTTTATTTACCTTTTTTATTTGTTTTTTCTACATCCCTGCATTTAAAACAACAGTTGATATATATGACAACAAATATATGATCCAAACAAGCAACTATGCTCCAAGCAAACATACACATGATCCAAACACTCATACACATCACAAACATATGATCCAAGCACTCATACACATCACATGATCCAAACATATGATCCAAGCAAATATATGATCCAAACAATCACATATGATTCAAGCATGGCGAAGGTTGATGTCCTTGATGCACTCGATGGCCACCACATATCCACATCCTACATGGTCGAAAGCAAAATAGTGAGATTCGCATGACAAATTTTCACAAGTGTAGTAGTGGCAATGTAGCAACATAGAAATATACAACTTGGCAATAGCATACAAAACTAGTATTGATCAACTTTCAAGGCAAGTTGATGGAAATGACAATTACATGTGATTTTGACAAGTCTCGTGGCAAGTTGATGAAAATGACAAGTAAAATTGGTCAACTGTCATGGCAAGGCTAAATTTTCTACAAGTATCATGGCATGGATAAATTTGACAAGTGTAGGAGAACTAACCGTGATGCACACATGATAGCCACAACCTCAAAGCCCTCCTACAAGGTCAAAAGCACAATCATGAGACTCTCCAAGTGTATCGAAAATCATATCGAGTGATGCACAAGGTCAAGTGTAGGAGAACTAACCAGGAGGACTCTGATCCAGCCTGCGGACGACCGAGGGATTGTTGACGGTGAAAGTCGACTGGTTGTTGGATCCACCGTCTGACCCACCAGGCGGCGCCTGGTTGTTCGACCCACCAGACGGCATCAAATTGGCCAACTACACGATGAGAAATTGTGAGCATTAGATAATACGAAAATATTGAAAATTACGAGCATTAGACAATAAATACATGTGATCACTTACCCACGGGAAGGCGAAAGGAGGAGTAGGAAGAGACCCTGGTGGAGCAGTCATGAGCATTTGGTTTGCCATCCACTGCGTCATCTGTTGTTGTTGCTGCCTAAGCTGCTGCTCCAGCTGTAGCTGCCGCTGCTCGGCTGCCTCTCTTCTTGCCCTCTCAGTGGCCATCTCCTCCTACGTCGTGTAGCCGCGATATCATGAACATTGCAATGTAAAACATGTAGTAAACCAAAGATGACTGAGGAAGAAGAACATACCCGTAATTGGTCGACAGCTATAACCGAAGGCCGTGGACGGTCTCTCGGCAGGCATGGAGCTGCCCGCCACGCCCGGATCTGGCGCATAGACGAACGGTCCTAGGGTCGACGGACAGCAATCCATAGGCGGCCATTCCTCCGCCTGTCCCCGCCAAAGACAAAGAACCTCGTGGATCGAAGGGGGCGGTGTCATGGTTGGAATCTTCATCGTGCACCTGCTTGTACTTTTTCGGGTGCCATTGCCCGGATCTTGGCTCCCTCATTGATCCACGGGGAGCCGTTCACAGGCTCGTCCAAGGTGCGCATCTTCTTCCAAATGGCAAACATGGACGGCTCCACACCTGTCTTTACTTTCTGCAAATGAGAGGACAAAGATAAGTGAAGGGGGACTCCCTTGTGGAGTAAAGAATAACATGAGAAGCAAAAATAAAGAAAGCATTTGCTCACCTCTTTTTGCCTGACAAGGGCGAGTGGGATGCTGCCTTGGCGATGTGATCCACCCTTCATCCCCTCTCGCCGCTTCTTTGCGGCCTCGTGTCGCTTGAGGTACTCGGCGTGTGTCCACCATGCTACCATCGCCGTGTAGCACCTCGCGTCATTACCGACAAACTGAGGAGGGTTCTACATCCACAAGGTACAGGTATTAGTACAACATGAAATAGATGAAGGTCAAGAAATCAGTAAAACAGAAACACAACTATCTGCAGGTACTGCCATGGCTCGAAGAGCATGTCCCGGGCTTGACTCTTGTTCATCCAGATCTTACGATCGCCAAACCAGTTGCGGACAGAGTTCACGCGTGCCTCGTAGTGCATGTCTTGCACCTTCCTCTTGGCAAGCTCGTTCACGATCGCCATGCACTCCGTTGAGTTCTCCCTGTGCATGTCGAAGTAATTCTACAAGTATGCACACAGGAAAAAAAGGAGTCAAAGCCACGAGTCAAAGCCACGGTGATTTAATTATGACAAGTGAAACAAACTTACCTAGAACAGAACTTGAATCTTCTCCGCCATGTGGTTGTACTTTTTAGTCGGATCTAGGGCGTAGTGGTAATGCTTCCAAGTCCAAGCTACATCCTCCTGACCATTTGGAAGAGTGACAATCCCAGGAAAATACGCTCGAACCAGGGCTCCAAGGATGCTCGAGTAGCCACGATACGGCTTCATTCCATCCTCATATAGAAAGGAACTACAAAATGAAAAATCATAATCAGTATGTGATGAAAATTCTGTTGGGTCCGCAGCATAGAAAACAAAAAAATTCCTACGGTGTGAACTACACGCCAAGATCTATCTACTAGGTACAAAGCAAACGGGTGGACATATATCCATAGAGAACTTACCCTCAAAGACAACGAGATTTGTTAACGAGTAGGAACTCGTGGTTGATGTAGTCGTACACTTGCCGATCTCAAGATCGTGAGGAAGTCCGAGCGCCGCAACTCAGCAGCGCATCCGCTTTTCTTTACACGTTCAAGCTACCGGACAACCTCCACCTCCTCGCTCCAGCGATCCAGCGGAAGCAGCAACTCCTTCCAGACGAAATGCCACCGAGAACATGTATCTCGCTAATCCGAGACCATGGGGGAATAATTCTAGAGGGGGAGAGAGATCCTTCACAAGGAGGTGTGAGGATGAAGGAGGGAATGGGTGGCCTTTTATAGGAGGAGGGGGTGCTCCCTCTCTCCATGGCCGGCGCATGGGGGGTGACCCCTCACCTCCCCCATTCATGTGGTGGTAACTCCTCCACATTAAAATGCATCTACACATTCCCTTTTAAAGTCTCCACTTTAAATGCATTAAGTTTCTCCAAATTTAATGCTCTCTCATTTAATAAAACTCTTTTATTAAATTTATTCCGAATTTTTGTTAATTACTTTAATTAACAAACATTCACATATAGCCCCTTGCAATATTTCAATATCACATGCAGAACCACCTTCTGCAATTTCACCCGAAACAATTTCTGGTTTCTATTCAAACAATTCTTGCGCTTTGCAATTCTTTCGTCTGAAACATATGTGCTCCAAAATGGTGTGCGGTAACTCTTAAGTGTGCCACCCTACGGTTCGCGAATAATGCAGACATGATCGAGACCCTTCTCCGATCAATAATCAGCAGGACACGGAGATCCGTCGACTCCTACACATTCAACGATGACTCTGTGATCGTGAGAACCTTTAACTTGTAACTAAATCCCTTTGTCTCTCGATATATTACATGTCCGAGATTCGATCATCGGTATCTCCATACCTAGTTTGATCTCGTTCGACATGCACTCTTTCTCGTTCTCGTGATATAACATTCTAGTGATCACATCACTTGCTTGCAAGCTATCCTAATGTGATATCACCGAGAGGGCCCAGAGTATATCTATCCGTCATCTGGATTGACAAATTCCACTCTTGATCCATGAGCCTCAACATAACACCTTCGTAGCACTGAACCCATCTTTATAGTCACCATGTTACGGTGTGACGTTTGATGTTATCAACATACTCTTCCGGTGTTAGCAATTAACATGATCTCATGGTCTAAGGATAAAGATTACTTCGTATGATGTTATAGCAATATAAACACAATGACTTGATCGTAATGCTATACTTCGGATGAATGTTCATCACATCATTCCACCAATGGTGTGACCTTGTTATTAACAACATCCAATGTCCATGATCAGAAAACCTTGATCATCCTGTTAATCAACAAGCTAGTCTATAAGAGAGGCATGACTAGGAATCCTTTTTGTTTATTAAACACACATGTATTGATGTTTCCTATCAATACAATTATAGCATGTAAAATAAACATCTATCATATACAAGGAATACATAATAACAACTTTATTATTGCCTCTTAGGGCATATTTCCTTCAGTATCCCACTTGCACTAGAGACAATAATCTAGTTCACATAGTGATAAATCTAACACCCATGGAGTTCTGGTGTTGTTCATGTTTTTCCCTAGGGAGTACTTTAGTCAACGGATCTGCTACATTCAGTTCCGTGTGCACTTTACAAATCTTTATATCTCCATCCTTGACATGCTCGCGGATGGAGTGAAACCGACGCTTAATATGCTTGGAATTCTTGTGAGACCTTGGTTCCTTTGCGTTGGCTATGGCTCCATTGTTGTCACAATAGGTCACCATCGGGTCCAACGCACTGGGAACCACAACCAGTTCCGTTATGAACTCCTTCATCCAAACCGCTTCCTGCGGCGCTCAAGCAGCAACATATTCCGCCTCCGTTGTTGATCCAGCTACCACAGGTTGTTTGGAGCTCCTCCAACTAACTGCTGCTCCGTTCAAGAGAAATACGTATCCGGATTGAGACTTAGAGTCATCTGGATCAGTGTCAAAGCTAGCATCGACATAACACTTAGCGACTAGCTCTTCTTCACCTTCGTATATAAGAAACATATCCTTAGTTCTTCTCAAGTACTTAAGGATATTCTTGACCGCTATCCAGTGTTCCAAACCTGGATCAGATTGGTACCTACTAGTCAAACTAATAGCATGTGCCACATCCGGTCTTGTACATAGCATGGCATACATTATAGAGCCTATGGCTGAGGCATAGGGGATCTTATCCATTATCTCTCTTTCTTCCGCCGTAGCCGGACTTTGAGTCTTACTCAATGTCTTGCCTTGCAACATAGGTAAGAACCCCTTCTTACTTTCGTCCATATTAAACTTCTTTAATATCTTATCAAGGTATGTACTCTGCGATAGCCCAATTAGGCGTCTTGATATATCTCTATAGATTTTAATGCCTAATATATATGAAGCTTCACCAAGGTCCTTCATCGAAAATTTGCTGTTTAGATAACTTTTAACACTGTTTTAAAAGATCTAAATCATTTCCAATCAATAATATGTCATCCACATATAATATCAGAAATGCCACATTCCTCCCACTCACTTTCTTGTAAATACAAGCCTCTCCATAAGTTTGGACAAATCCAAACTCTTTGATCACCTCATCAAAGCGGAGATTCCAACTTCGTGATGCTTGCTTCAGTCCATAGATGGATCGCTGAAGTTTGCACACCTTATTAGCATCCTTAGGATCGACAAAACCCTTAGGTTGTATCATATACAACTCTTCTTCAATCTTACCATCGAGGTTCGCAGTTTTGACATCCATCTGCCATATTTCATAATCGAAATATGCAACAATTGCTAACATAATCCTAACCGACTTAAGCATCGCTACGGGAGAGAATGTCTCATCGTAGTCAACTCCTTGAATTTGTCGAAACCCCTTTGCGACAAGTCGAGACTTATAGATGGTCACATTACCATCAGCATCAGTTTTCCTTTTGAAAATCCATTTATTCTCAATGGCCTTTCGGTCGTGAGGTAAGTCCACCAAGTTCCAAACTTGGTTGTCGTACATGTATTCCATCTCGGATATCATGGCTTCTAGCCATTTGTTGGAATCCGGGCTCATCATCGCTTCTTCATACGTCGCAGGGTCATCCATTTCATCAATCATGAAATTTACAACAGGATTGCCGTACAGTTCAGGAGCTGCACGTGTCCTGCTTGACCCGCGAGGTTCGGTAGTGTCCTCTTTTGGAGTTTCATGATCAATATCATTAGCTCTCTCTTCATTAGGTGAAGTTAACTCCGAAACAACTTCTAGAGCTGCGCTACTCGCCATTTCATGAAGAGAAGGTTCAATAACCTCTTCGAGTTCTACCTTCCGACTACTCACACCTTTCGCGAGAAACTCCTTCTCAAGAAAGGATCCATTCTTGGCAACAAAAACCTTGCCCTCGGATCTGTGATAGAAGGTATACCCAATCATTTCCTTAGGGTATCCTATGAAGACGCATTTTTCCGCTTTGGGTTCGAGTTTATCCGGTTGAAGTTTCTTCACATAAACATCGCATCCCCAAACCTTAAGAAATGACAGCCTAGGTTTGTTTCCAAACCATAATTCATACGGTGTCATTTCAACGGATTTAGATGGTGCCCGATTTAAAGTGAATGCAGCTGTTTCCAGTGCATAACCCCAAAATGACAGTGGCAAGTCAGTCAGAGACATCATAGATCGAACCATATCCAATAAAGTACGATTACGACGTTCTGACACACCATTACGTTGTGGTGTTCTGGCAGGCGTGAGTTGTGAAACTATTCCACAGTCTTTCATATGTGTGCTAAACTCATAACTAAGATACTCTCCTCCATGGTCAGACCGTAGAAATTTGATCTTTCTATTACGATGATTTTCCACTTCATTCTGAAATTCTTTGAACTTTTCAAAAGTTTCAGACTTGTGTTTCATCAAATAGATATACCCATATCTACTCAAATCATCTGTGAAAGTAACAAAATAACGATATCCACCTCGCGCCGACACACTCATTGGTCCACCCACATCAGTATGTATGATTTCCAATAGATCTGTCGCCCGTTCCATTGGACCGGAAAACGGCGTTCTAGTCATCTTGCCCACAAGGCATGGCTCACATGTATCAAATGATTCAAAACCAAGTGATTCCAAAAGTCCATCAGAATGGAGTTTCTTCATGCGTTTAACGCCAATATGACCTAGACGGCAGTGCCACATATATGTAGATATCATTATCAAGTTTAATTCTTTTAGCATCAACATTATGAATATGCGTAATACTACTATCGAGATCCAACAGAAACAAACCATCCAACATAGGTGCATGACCATAAAAGATATTATTCATATAAATCGAACAACCATTGTTTTCAGACTTAAATGAATAACCACTTTGCATCAAACACGATCCGAATACAATGTTCATGCTTAGTGTAGGCACCAAATAACAATTATTTAGGTTTATAACTAATCCCGATGGCATATGGAGAGGCAGCGTTCCGACGACGATCACATCAACTCTTGATCCATTGCCGACCCGCATCGTGACCTCATCCCTTGCTAGTTGTCGCTTTTTTCCGCAGCCCCTGAACCGAGTTACATATATTAGCAACCGATCCCGTATCAAATACCCAGGTGCTACTGCGAGTACTAGTCAAGTACACATCAATAACATGTATATCACATATACCTTTGTTTGCCTTGCCGGACTTCTTGTTTGCCAAATACTTGGGGCAGTTGCGCTTCCAATGGCCAGTCCCCTTGCAATAGTAGCACTCGGTGTCAGACTTAGGGCCAGCTCGGGGTTTCTTTTCAGGCGTGGCAACAGACTTGCCACCCTTATTTCCCTTGTGCTTGCCTTTCTTGTCCTTCTTGAAAATCGGTGGTCCTATTGATCATCAACACTTGATGTTCTTTCCTAATCTCCACTTCTGCAGTCTTAAGCATTGACAGAAGCTCGGGAAGAGACTTCTTCATGCCCTGCATATTATAGTTCATCACGAAGCTCTTGTAGCTAGGTGGCAGAGATTGGAGAACACGATGTATGCCTAAGTCAATGGGAATCGTTATTCCCAAGGACACAAGCTTATCGGCGTACCCAGACATTTTGAGTACGTGCTCACTAACGGAGCTGTTTTCCTCCATCATGCAGCTAAAGAACTTTTCTGTAGCATTATAACTCTCTACGGCAGCATGGGTATCAAAAATCATTTTCAATTCTTCCATGGTATCAAAGGCATTGCCATTTTCGAAACGCTTTCGAAGTTCTGGCTCTAGCCCATACAGTATGCCGCAATGAACTAAGTTGTGGTCCTCCTGACGAGTCACATAGACATTCTTTTCCTCGTCGAGGGCATCGAGGAGCTGGTGGGGGCCTAGCGCATCTAGCACATATTGCTTTTGTGCGGCGATGAGGAGAATCCTCAAATTCATAGCCCGATTGTGAAGTTGCTACCATTCGTAGCAAGTTTCTCTTTCTCCATGAACACATTGAAATTAAAAGCAGGTGGTGCCATCTATAACAGAATTTGTAAAGTATATTTAGACTAAGTTTATGATAGATTGAGTTCAACTAATCCAAATTACTAATAAACTCCCACTAAAAAACGACATCCCTCGTGTCCTTTTGGTGATTACATGAACCAAATCCACTGCACCAAGTCCGATCATCACGTGAGTCGGTGTAGCTTCAAAGGCGAGCATCTATATGGGCATCATATCAACTATATGACTCATGCTTAACCTTTCGGTCCGTGTTCCGAGGCCATGTCTGTACATGCTAGGCTCGTCAAGTAAGAACCTTAGTATTTGCGTGTGTAAAACTGTCTTACACCCGTTGTATGAAAGCGTAGAGTTGAGAACACCCGATCATCACGTGATGCCTCAAAACACGATCCACAAAACGGTGCATACTTAAGGAAGAACACATTTTATCTTGATATCTAAATGAGGGATCATCTTATAATGCTACCAAACGCGCCAAACTAGCAGTATAAGATGCTAACATCTAATGTGTGAAGTGAGGTGATATGGTCCATGCATTTGATCTCTATCATTTGCATCGTGGTATGATCTCTATCATTCCTTTGTGTGTAAGGCCAAGGTTTATGGAACTTACACGTTAAGTGAGTTGTAAGAGTATCTATCATACATATACTTACAACAATACCATATCAAAATACTAGCCCAGCAACGATCTAAACTAGACGCCTCTAATTTATCAATTGCAAGTTTTACGTGGCTTAGGGCTTTCGAAGATAGAACCTGTCTAACCTACGAACATGAACCACAACGAGGACAACCAAGTTATTAGTAACTCGTTGTAAATCAGATATTGACTATAGTAGGAGAGACAGACACCCGCCAGCCACTTATGCAAAACAAGTTGCATGTCTGTCGTGGAACCGGTCTCATGTACGATGACATGTAAGGTTGGTCCGGGCCGCTTCATCCCACTATGCCACCAATATCCAAAGTACATAGAAGATGCAATAACATGATCATCATCGCCCACATATCAACCAGATGTGTACTACCCGTGCTAAGCACCTACGCATAGATCAGGCTCTGATACCACTGTTGGGTCCGCAGCATAGAGAACAAAAAATTTCCTACGGTGTGAACTACATGCCAAGATCTATCTACTAGGTACAAAGCAAACGGGTGGACATACATCCATAGAGAACTTACCCTCGAAGACAACGATCTTTGTTAACGAGTAGGAACTCGTTGTTGATGTAGTCGTACACTTGCCGATCTCAAGATCGTGAGGAAGTCCGAGCGCCGCAACTCAGCAGCGCATCCGCACTCGCACACACGTTCAAGCCACCGGACAACCTCCACCTCCTCGCTCCAGCGATCCAGTGAAGCAAAGAACTCCTTCCGCATTTAAATGCCACTGAGAACATGTATCTCGCTAATCCGAGACCATGGGGGATAATTCTAGAGTGGGAGAGATCCTTCACAAGGAGGTGTGAGGATGAAGGAGGAATGGGTGGCCTTTTATAGGAGGAGGGGTGCCCCTCTCTCCATGGTCGCGCATGGGGGTGACCTCACCTCCCCATTCATGTGGTGGTAACTCCTCCACATTAAAATGCCTCTACACATTCCCTTTTAAAGTCTCCACTTTAAATGCATTAAGTTTCTCCAAATTTAATGCTCTCTCATTTAATAAAACTCTTTTATTAAATTTATTCAGAATTTTTGTTAATTACTTTAATTAACAAACATTCACATATAGCCCCTTGCAATATTTCAATATCACGTGCAGAACCACCTTCTGCAATTTCACCCGAAACAATTTCCGGTTTCTATTGAAACAATTCCTGCGCTTTGCAATTCTTTAAATACGAAACATATGTGCTCCAAAATGGTGTCCGTAACTCTTAAGTATGCCACCCTACGGTTCGCGAATAATGCAGACATGATCGAGACCCTTCTCCGATCAATAATCAGCGGGACACGGAGATCATCTTGACTCCTACACATTCAACGATGCCTCCTGTGATCGTAAGAACCTTTAACACTTGTAACTAAATCCCTTTGTCTCTCGATATATTACATGTCCGAGATTCGATCATCGGTATCTCCATACCTAGTTTGATCTCGTTACCAACATGCACTCTTTTCTCGTTCCCGTGATATAACATTCTAGTGATCACATCACTTGCTTGCAAGATATCCTAATGTGATATCACCGAGAGGGTCCAGAGTATATCTATCCGTCATCTGGATTGAAAAATTCCACTCTTGATCCATGAGCCTCAACATAACACCTTCGTAGCACTGAACCCATCTTTATAGTCACCCTGTTACGGTGTGACGTTTGATGTTATCAAGATACTCTTCCGGTGTTAGCAATTAACATGATATCATGGTCTAAGGATAAAGATTATTTCGTATGATGTTATAGCAATATAAACACAATGACTTGATCGTAATGCTATACTTCAGATGAATGTTCATCACATCATTCCACCAATGGTGTGACCTTGTTATTAACAACATCCAATGTCCATGATCAGGAAACCTTGATCATCCTGTTAATCAACAAGCTAGTCTATAAGAGAGGCATGACTAGGAACCCTTTTTGTTTATTAAACACACATGTATTGATGTTTCCTATCAATACAATTATAGCATGTAAAATAAACATCTATCATATACAAGGAATACATAATAACAACTTTATTATTGCCTCTCAGGGCATATTTCCTTCAAATTCCAATATATATATGGTTAGCGGGTCAAATAATGTACCTCTTCCCAGCGGGTACAAGAACCTTATCCGCATAGGCATAAGGTAGATCGGGGAGTCTCGCAACCCCACGCCCGTCTGAGCCTTGCTACGTGGCGTAAGTCATGATTCCATGGCGCCAGACGCCTCAAGGTACGACGTCTCGTCCTCCGGAGGATCCCAACTCAAGGTCATGTCAAGCTCGTAGGGTAAAGACCCCAACCCCTCGTCCTCCGACTGCTGCGACTGCTACGACTGTGCCTCATCATCATCCTCCTGGTCCTCCTCCTCCTGGTCCTGGTCCTCCTCCTCCTCCTGGTCCTCCTCCTCCTGGTCCTCCTCCTCCTCCTCCTGGTCCACCACGGCCGGGGGGACTAGGATTCCTCCCACGCCTCCCACGCCCCTGGCATTGTGAAGTGCACGGTGGAGGACTAGTACGCTCTCACGAAGCCGATGTTGAATCTTTCGAACCACCCTTTTTTGAACCACCCTTTTTTGAACTACCACTCACAAGGTCAACCAAGCTTTTCAGCTTTTTTGTAACGCCCTTTCCCCTCGGCATCTTTCAATCACCTGCAAAACAGAATGAAAAGAGTAGTTTATTAGTACACATTAAAAGCAACAATGAAAAGAGTAGTTTATTAGTACACATAATTAGATGAATAATAGTAAAAGCAACACCAATGAAAATAGATGAATATTAGTACACATTAAAAGCAACAATGAAAAGAGTAGTAAAAGCAACAACAATGAAAATCGATGGATATTAGTAAAAGCAACAAAATTTATTACATAGCATAGAGTTCTTACAAATACAACAACCCGACAAACAGTACTACATAGATTAGTCTCATATTATTACTACTACATACATCAGAAGTCTGTGTCGGGATTACGAATGAAACACAGGTTTCATCATCGCTATCATTCTCGGGCCACCAATAATCATCCACGAACCCTGGAGGTGGTCCCTGTGGAGCGTTGACGTCATGGCCTGCACGGAACGCCTCGAGCAAACTCACATCTTGTTGGTTGTGAACCTCCTCAACTTCATCTTGCATAGTGTTTTCCTCCTCAGCTTCTTGGTCATCGTCTACGACCATGTCACTATCGGCGGACAAGTTGATAGTGAATTTCCCGGGGAGCCCTTCTTCCTGATAAAACTCGCCATCATTTGTTGAAGGGTCTAGGCAGCGGTAATCATCCTTGTTTGGCAAGGGTGGCCTGTTGCGTGTCGGTACCGTCATCACAACGTCCCAGTCCTTTAGACGTTTTGTAGGGTTTTGGCATGTGTACGGAAGATAGAATACTTGGAAGGCCCGAGTAGCCAAAATATAGACATCATCTCCCTCATAAATGGAACTTCTCTTAACTTCGACCAGTCCAATTTCAGGATCCTGTTTCACCTGATGTGGGTCAAACCAATGGCATTTGAATACAATGGGATTTAGCCCTTTGCCAAAACTGTAATTCAACTCATATATACCCTCGACTCTTCCATAATACTGGAGGCCATCTGAGCCTTCACAAAAGACCCCGCTATTTGTTGTCTTCCGGTTGGGCCGGAGAGTTGTGTATTCATGGGTATGGGAGCGATACCCATTCACGTCATAAGCATTGAACATGTCGACTGAATGGTTAAAGCCCCTGGCAATATTTCTTAGCTTGGGTTGCATATCTTTGTCAGTATTTGCCTACAAGTTTAGAACAAGAAGTTTAGCACGAGAACTTTAGCACAAGAAGTTGGATGGAATAGTACCAAACCACAGAACCAGCTGATGAAACCGAAACCACCACCCTTATCGAATAGATCCTGCTCCTCTTTCGGGTTAGGATCCCTAACTGGATTCTTCCAATATGCACACTTGAACCGTCTATACCAATTTAAAGAAAAAGAGTTAGGCACAAACATAGGAGCAAATGTTTGCGAAAATCTAAAGGGTGAGCACTTACTCGATGTACGGCTTCACTTCATCCATGGTGTTCAAGACATACGACTAGATCAACTCCCGCTCAGGTTTTTTCATTATGAACTTCTTCGTGCCACTTGATTTGCCACCAAGCCCTCTAAAGATGCTAAGCTTGGGTACATCCTCAGGGTTGGCGGCATTGTAACGGGAGACTGGGTTGTGCTTTGTGGGAATGTTGGCATCATAGTGCTTGGTGGTGAAGTTTGTAACCTCCTCATTAAGGACTGACTCAGCTATGGATGCCTCGATCTTGCATTTATTGCCTGTTTTTGTACGAAGCCTCTGTGTTACTCTCTCAGGTGGATACTGCCAACGGGCCCACACAGGTCCCCCCTTCAAAGCCTCATCCGCGAGATGCAAGATCATATGTTGCATCAGATTGAAGAACCCTGGCGGAAGGAGCCTCTCTAGATCACAAAGCAACTCGGGTGCCTGTTCATGCAGCTTTTCAACCACTTTACGGTCTAACTCCCTAGCACAAATCTGGCGGAAGAAAAAGCTCAACCTCGATATCACTCGCCAAGTCTCCTCATCGACATAGCCTCAAATCATCACCGGCATTATTCGCTCAAGCCATACGTGGTAGTCATGACTCTTGAGCCCTTGTACTCGCAACGTTTGCATGTTCGCACCCCTGATCCAGTTGGTTGCGTACCCATCAGGGAAAAATAAACTTTGCGTGATCCACTGGAAGATCTCCCTTTTTTGGGGCTTTGTTGGGCAGAATGGAGCCTTTGGCTTAGACCACCCTTTTCTGTCGTTGGTTCCCGGTGGCTGCATTTTCAACTTTGGCCTATCGCACCATTGTTCTTGATCAATTCGAGCCTTGATGTTATCCTTCGACTTCTCAGTTTGCATTATGGTGCTCCAAAGTGCCTCGCCGATATTCTTTTCGGTGTGCATTACATCAATGTTATGCGGGAGCTCGAGATCCTCAAAGTAAGGTAGCTTCCATAAGCATGGAATGTGGGTCCACTGGTGCGTGTCCCCATATACCACGAAACCATTCCCATCAGGCTTAGGCTGGAGAGCTTCTAACTCAGCCTTGATTTCCTTTCCCGTCTTCAGACGTGGCTTTGGATCATGTACAACACGACCTTTCTTGAACCTCTTTTTATCATTCCTGTATGGATGATTCGGCTCAAGGAACTTTCGATGTTCATCAAAGCAGGAATACTTGCCTCCCTTCGACAGCCAGAAGAAAGTCAGATCCTGCATGCACACTGGGCAAGGCCACTTCCCATGCGTACACCAGCCGCAGAACAACGCACGTGCTGGTAGGTCATGCAGGGAGGTGTGGTACCAGACATACATATCGAAGTTCTCCTTGTTTGCGGCGTCATATGTTCGGATCCCGCGACCTTCCTAGCCACAAAACAACTCATCCACCAGCGGTTCTAGATAAACATTCATGTTCTTACCAGGGTATTTCGGTCCGGGGATTATCATCGACACAAACATGTTCTCTGATCTCATGCAGACGCCAGGGGGGAGGTTCAGGGGAATAACAAACACTGGCCAACAGCTGTATACTGTAGCCGACATACCATATGGATTGAATCCATCGGTTGATATGGCAACTGCTACGCTCCTCTTGTCACCGGCTTTCTCAGGATATTTCTTGACAAAGTTCTTCCATGCACTACCATCCGACGGATGTATCATCTTGTCGGTGTATCTATTACCTTCTACTGCCCACTGCATCTGCTGGGCAGTATCCTCGGTCATGAAGAGTCGTTGGATCCTCGGTAGCACTGGAAGATACCGGAGGATGTTTTGGGCAACCCCGGTCTGCCTCTTCTGACCATCACCATTGGGATCGACCTCAAAGTACCTAGAGGATTTGCAGTGGATACAATAATTTGTATTAGCATGCTCCTTTCTGAATAGCATGCATCCCTTCGGACAAGCATGTATCGGCTCATATGACATCTTAAGGTCACGGAGGAGTTTGGTTGAATAGTAGAAGTTCTCCGGCAAGAGGTGCCCTTTTGGCAGAATGCTGCCAACAACGGCCAGCAAATCATCGAAGTCATCTCTGGTCAAGTTCCTGTGGCTCTTGAAGGCCAAAAGGCGAGCGATGGCGTCCAGTTGGCTAACATCTGTATGTGCATGAAGGGGTCTCTGCGAGGCAAACAAAGTCTCGTAGTACTTTGCCGTGTTTTCCTCCGGCTCCTCACTTGTCTCCGCCTCCTGAGGTGTCTCCGCCTCTACATGAGGGCTTTCAGGCGCATTAGCATTCACAAAGTTGTCTATGCACCTATCAAAACCAGCATCAAATTCCCCCCTTGGCTGACTTTGCTGCTGACTCTGCCGTGACTCCCTCCTAGCACGTTTCACTAACTTTTCACCATGGAAAGTCCAAGTCTTGTAGGAAGGTGTGAACCCATAATTGACCAGGTGCCTACTAACATCATCCTTCGAATGTGTATTCAGGTTCTTGCATCTTGTACAGGGGCAGAAAATTTTTCTGGGTCTGGTGGGGACAGCAAACGCCCGGTTCACGAAGTCCTCGGCCTTTTCTTTCCATTCCATGGTAAAGTCCCACTTACTGACATAGCCCTCATACATCCAGTCACGATTCTCCATCCTTTAATCAGTACCAAAACAGACTCTTTCAATTAATCATGCCATATAAATAAATCTAGTATTAGTTCGGTTAATTTTAGCAAACATAAATTTTACGTCATGCATATATCCACCTATCTCTCTAATAGGTAAAGATGGTCCTAGCAACCGCCGGATCCGTAGATTGAGTATGTTCTCCCTGCTCTACCCCGATCCGAGACAGAATTTCGGCAGCACCTCCCCGCTGCTCTCCCGATACACGTCTCGACAAAAAGCCGAGAGGGATGTGCATCCGGAGAACAACGGGGAGGCGCTGCCGAAATCCTGTCACGGACCGAAGTAGAACAGGAAAAACATACCCAACTACGCATCCGCCAGCTGTCCCGATAAATGCCATAAGAGTTACGGTTCATAATATGCGAGACCACTAATGCATATTTATCTGCGTAACCCTTACGGCCGGGAAGAGACGCCTAGGTAACGCGAAAGACTTGGTGATCTAGACATGAAAATAACCCTAGGTACAAGAGAGGAGAATAGATTTTTATCCTCGAAGCGTGATCGAGAGGTGAAGAAGATTAGCGACCCTCCCGCAAAATTCCCTATGCCGTCGACAGCCCCACCCTCAAACTCAATAGATATCCTGCACGAACATGAATATACAAGCCAAAATTATGCACATGTATTCATATATGCCAATATACAAGCCAAAATTATACACATGTATTCAACATGGAGAGGGACGACTACTGGTTATAAAACTTCCGGCGAGACAGCGCACGAACCCTCTTAATTTGATAGTGCATCGTTTAAGTTTATCCACTTTGGCCAAATGAATTCCGTTACAGCTAGAAACCGAGATGGCATATATACCATGACAACGCCACAAAAAGTAGGACTAAAAAATATACTCCCTTCGTCTCAAAATAAGTGACTTGGATTTGGCTAAATTCAAATGCACCTAGACGCATTTTAGTTTGTAGATACATACGAATCTAGACAAACCCAACTCACTTATTTTGGGACAGAGGGAGTACAAGAGGCTTAACTGTTTAGAGTGGTAATTTTGGGTATTTAAGGCAGATTTGAACCAAGTAGAAGAACACTTTAGGTGGTTTCAGAGAGTCATCATGGTGCGATCGATCATAATTGATGTATATTCTGTAGATTATTTATGGATTTGTACCTGACGATGGGACGCACTCTCTTATGATATCACTAGTGCATGTAATGTAACACACATCTTGCACGAGCACAGGAACGCGTGTCTACCAGCTCATAAACTGGGTGTCTATATGCAAGACCAGCAACAGCAGCAGACTGGTATTATTTACCATATGCGATCCCTGAAGCGAAGTGTTCAGAGTGGTATGCTACATGGAGATCGAGGTCGGCAGGCAGAGAGACAAAAGAATGGCTCAGCGTCGCGCCCTTGCGATTGGTTGCTGCTTATACTTCTTAATTGACTAAAACTAGTACATATAATTTGGAAGAAGATAATATATGCGTGGCCTAAGGAATGGAATACTACTTTGTTTTCTTTGACCATGCATACAGTAAGTTTTGAAAGGCATAGTCATCAGCGACCAATTCCAACATGGAGAGGGATGACTACTGGTTATAAAACTTAAATGTCATCGTCGTATAAGTAATTTTTCAGACTTACATGTGTATTAGAACATAAAATGGGCAGAGGTGATAGCATGGATACATACGGGGTGGAGGACGCCGTACGGGACACCGGTTGGGGACGGAGCAGCAGGGGCGGGGTGGCCGCCGTGGAGGAGGCCGCCGTGCAGCAGGTCGGAGCTGCCAGCTCCTACTGGCGCCGCGGCCGAGCTCCCATGGCGGCGGCGGGTGGGATGGCCGAGCTCGATGGGGCGCTGGGTCGGGCCGGCTAGGGTCGGCGGGGCTGGGTGCTGGCGGCGGCCAGAGACGGGGAAGGGGGCAGGGTCAGGCGGCAGGGCTGGCGGTGGATTTAAGCAGCGGCTGGCGGCAGATTTCAGCGGCGGCGGCGGCGGCGTGTCGCGTGAGTAGGGAGATAGGAGAGAGGGGTCGAGTAGGTGGCACCGCACGGGCCCGTGGGGGCAATAATTGAGTGGGCCCCTTTGCCGTGTGCCGAGCCAGATGGAACACGGCAAAGAGGGCTTTGCCGTGTACAACGCACAGACACACGGCAAACAAGCCTTTGCCGTGTACCAGACACAAACACACGGCAAAGAGGGCTTTGCCATGTATCAGACACAAACACACGGCAAAGAGGGCTTTGCCGTGTACCAGAAACAACCACACGGCAAATGATTCTTTGCCGTGTGTTTTATACTTTGCCGTGTGCCTTGTGCACCTTTTTCATTTTTTTTTCTTTTTCCTTTCAATTGTATTTATTTTAAGTTTTTAGTCTACTATTTGTTGGTATTAGTTAATACATTGTGTATGCACAAACTTTTTGCAAAACGAGGGTGTTTCTTTTCACAACATGTTCCCAAACCTGGTTTCCAGGTGTGACCCACTTCGCAGACATGCGTTGTCTCTCCTAAAAACTCCCCGTTTCGGTGAAACAAGGGTAGATCTTGTCACAACATGTTCCCAAACATGGTTTTACATCATCACATGACCTAACCAAGCCTAAAACAAGTGAGTCCTACACCGGGCTACCCCTGTCAGAAGAAAGTCTAGGGGGGTAGACGATCCGAGGCCCGCGGATCAGGGTTCCGTAGGAAGAAGCGCTTCGGGGCATCGGAACACCTCCAAACCATGCATGTGACCCTAGCATGTGTAATGAAGTGTGGTGGCATGCTCAAAACTCCTAAACCTGGTTCCCAAGTGTGACCCCCTTCACAGACATGCGATGTCTCTCCTAAAAACAAAGTGTCTGCAATCTGAGTATTAGGGGGAAACTCCCTGTTTCGGTGAAACCGGGGTAGATCTTGTCACAACATGTTCCCAAACATGGTTTTACAACATCACATGACCTAACCAAGCCTAAAACAAGTGAGTCCTACACCGGGCTACCCCTGTCAGAAGAAAGTCTAGGGGGGTAGACGACCCGAGGCCCCCGGATCAGGGTTCCGCAGGAAGAAGCGCTTCGGGGCATTGGAACACCTCCAAACCATGCATGTGACCCTAGCATGTGTAATGAAGTGTGGTGGCATGCTCAAAACTCCTAAACCTGGTTCCCAAGTGTGACCCCCTTCGCAGACATGCGCTGTCTCTCCTAAAAACAAAGTGTCTGCAATCTGAGTATTAGGGGGAAACTCCCCGTTTCGGTGAAACCGGGGAAGATCTTGTCACAACATGTTCCCAAACATGGTTTTACATCATCACATGACCTAACCAAGCCTAAAACAAGTGAATCCTACACCGGGCTACCCCTGTCAGAAGAAAGTCTAGGGAGGTAGACGATCCGACGCCCGCGGATCAGGGTTCCGCAGGAAGAAGCGCTTCGGGGCATCGGAACACCTCCAAACCATGCATGTGACCCTAGCATGTGTAATGAAGTGTGGTGGCATGCTCAAAACTCCTAAACCTGGTTCCCAAGTGTGACCCACTTCACAGACATGCGCTATCTCTCCTAAAAACAAAGTGTCTGCAATCTAAGTATTAGGGGGAAACTCCCCGTTTCGGTGAAACCGGGGTAGATCTTGTCACAACATGTTCCCAAACATGGTTTTACATCATCACATCACCTAACCAAGCCTAAAACAAGTGAGTCCTACACCGGGCTACCCCTGTCAGAAGAAAGTCTAGGGGGTAGACGACCCGAGGCCCGCGGATCAGGGTTCCGCAGGAAGAAGCGCTTCGGGGCATCGGAACACCTCCAAACCATGCATGTGACCCTAGCATGTGTAATGAAGTGTGGTGGAATGCTCAAAACTAATAAACCTGGTTCCCAAGTGTGACCCCCTTCGCAGACATATGCGTTGTCCCGTAAAAACAAAGTGTCTGCAATTTGAGTATTAGGGGGAAACTCCCGGTTTCGGTGAAACCGGGGTAGATCTTGTCACAACATGTTCCCAAACATGGTTTTACATCATCACATGACCTAACCAAGCCTAAAACAAGTGAGTCCTACACCGGGCTACCCCTGTCAGAAGAAAGTCTAGGGGGGTAGACGATCCGAGGCCCGTAGATCAGGGTTCCGCAGGAAGAAGCGCTTCGGGGCATCGGAACAGCTCCAAACCATGCATGTGACCCTAGCATGTGTAATGAAGTGTGGTGGCATTCTCAAAACTCCTAAACCTGGTTCCCAAGTGTGACCCCCTTCACAGACATGCGTTGTCTCTCCTAAAAATAAAGTGTCTACAATCTGAGTATTAGGGGGAAACTCCCTGTTTCGGTGAAACCGGGGTAGATCTTGTCACAACATGTTCCCAAACATGGTTTTACATCATCACATCACCTAACCAAGCCTAAAACAAGTGAGTCCTACACCGGGCTACCCCTGTCAGAAGAAAGTCTAGGGGGGTAGACGACCCGAGGCCATGGATCGTGGGTTCCAGAGGGAAGAAGCGCTTCGGGGCATCGGAACACCTCCAAACCATGCATGTGACCCTAGCATGTGTAATGAAGTGTGGTGGAATGCTCAAAACTAATAAACCTGGTTCCCAAGTGTGACCCCCTTCACAGACATGCGTTGTCTCTCCTAAAAACAAAGTGTCTGCAATCTGAGTATTAGGGGGAAACTCCCCGTTTCGGTGAAACCGGGGTAGATCTTGTCACAACATGTTCCCAAACATGGTTTTACATCATCACATGACCTAACCAAGCCTAAAACAAGTGAGTCCTACACCGGGCTACCCCTGTCAGAAGAAAGTCTAGGGGGTAGACGACCCGAGGCCCGCGGATCAGGGTTCCATAGGAAGAAGCGCTTCGGGGCATCGGAACACCTCCAAACCATGCATGTGACCCTAGCATGTGTAATGAAGTGTGGTGGCATTCTCAAAACTCCTAAACCTGGTTCCCAAGTGTGACCCCCTTCACAGACATGCGTTGTCTCTCCTAAAAACAAAGTGTCTACAATCTGAGTATTAGGAGGAAACTCCCCGTTTCGGTGAAACCGGGGTAGATCTTGTCACAACATGTTCCCAAACATGGTTTTACATCATCACATGACCTAACCAAGCCTAAAACAAGTGATTCCTACACCGGGCTACCCCAGGAAGAAAGTCTAGGGGGTAGGCGATCCGAGGCCATGGATCAGGGTTCCGCAGGAAGAAGCGCTTTGGGGCATTGGAACACCTCCAAACCATGCATGTGACCCTAGCATGTGTAATGAAGTGTGGTGGCATGCTCAAAACTCCTAAACCTGGTTCCCAAGTGTGACCCCCTTCGCAGACATGCGTTGTCTCCTAAAAACAAAGTGTCTGCAATCTGAGTATTAGTGGGAAACTCCCGTTCGTGAAACCGGGGTAGATCTTGTCACAACATGTTCCCAAACATGGTTTTACATCATCACATGACCTAACCAAGCCTAAAACAAGTGAGTCCTACACCGGGCTACCCCTGTCAGAAGAAAGTCTAGGGGGTAGACGATCCGAGGCCCGCGGATCAGGGTTCCGCAGGAAGAAGCGCTTCTGGGCATCGGAACACCTCCAAACCATGCATGTGACCCTAGCATGTGTAATGAAGTGTGGTGGCATGCTCAAAACTCCTAAACCTGGTTCCCAAGTGTGACCCCTTCGCAGACATATGCGTTGTCCCCTAAAACAAAGTGTCTGCAATCTGAGTATTAGGGGGAAACTCCCCGTTTCGGTGAAACCGGGGTAGATCTTGTCACAACATGTTCCCAAACATGGTTTTACATCATCACATGACCTAACCAAGCCTAAAACAAGTGAGTCCTACACCGGCTACCTGTCGGAAGAAAGTCTAGGGGGTAGGCGACCGAGGCCAGCGGATCGAGGTTCCGCAGAAGAAGCGCTTGGGCATGAACACCTCCAAACCATGCATGTGACCCTAGAATGTGTAATGAAGTGTGGTGGCATGCTCAAAACTCCTAAACCTGGTTCCCAAGTGTGACCCCCTTCCCAGACATGCGATGTCTCTCCTAAAAACAAAGTGTCTGCAAATGAGTATTAGGGGGAAACTCCCTGTTTCGGTGAAACCGGGGTAGATCTTGTCACAACATGTTCCCAAACATGGTTTTACATCATCACATGACCTAACCAAGCCTAAAACAAGTGAGTCCTACACAGGGCTACCCCTGTTAGAAGAAAGTCTAGGGGGTAGACGATCCGAGGCCCGCGGATCAGGGTTCCGCAGGAAGAAGCGCTTCGGGGCATCGGAACACCTCCAAACCATGCATGTGACCCTAGCATGTGTAATGAAGTGTGGTGGCATGCTCAAAACTCCTAAACCTGGTTCCCAAGTGTGACCCCCTTCGCAGACATATACGCTGTCCCCTAAAAACAAAGTGTCTTCAATCGGAGTATTAGGGGGAAACTCCCCGTTTCGGTGAAACCGGGGTAGATCTTGTCACAACATGTTCCCAAACATGGTTTTACATCATCACATGACCTAACCAAGCCTAAAACAAGTGAGTCCTACACCGGGCTACCCCTGTCAGAAGAAAGTCTAGGGGGTAGACGATCCGAGGCCCGCGGATCAGGGTTCCGCAGGAAGAAGCGCTTCGGGGCATCGGAACACCTCCAAACCATGCATGTGACCCTAGCATGTGTAATGAAGTGTGGTGGCATGCTCAAAACTCCTAAACCTGGTTCCCAAGTGTGACCCCCTTCGCAGACATATGCGTTGTCCCCTAAAAACAAAGTGTCTGCAATCTGAGTATTAGGGGGAAACTCCCCGTTTCGGTGAAACCGGGTAGATCTTGTCACAACATGTTCCCAAACATGGTTTTACATCATCACATGACCTAACCAAGCCTAAAACAAGTGAGTCCTACACCAGGCTACCCACTGGGAAGAAAGTCTAGGGGGTAGGCGATCCGAGGCCCATGGATCGGGGTTCCGCAGAAGAAGCGCCGGGAATGGAACACCTCCAAACCATGCATGTGACCCTAGCATGTGTAATGAAGTGTGGTGGCATGCTCAAAACTCCTAAACCTGGTTCCCAAGTGTGACCCCTTCACAGACATGCTGTCTGTCTCCTAAAACAAAGTGTCTGGAATCTGAGTATTAGGGGGAAACTCCCCGTTTCGGTGAAACCGGGGTAGATCTTGTCACAACATGTTCCCAAACATGGTTTTACATCATCACATGACCTAACCAAGCCTAAAACAAGTGAGTCCTACACCGGGATACCCCTATCAGAAGAAAGTCTAGGGGGGTAGACGATCCGAGGCCCGCGGATCAGGGTTCCGCAGGAAGAAGCGCTTCGGGGCATCGGAACACCTCCAAACCATGCATGTGACCCTAGCATGTGTAATGAAGTGTGGTGGCATGCTCAAAACTCCTAAACCTGGTTCCCAAGTGTGACCCCCTTCACAGACATATGCGTTGTCCCCTAAAAACAAAGTGTCTACAATCTGAGTATTAGGGGGGAAACTCCCCGTTTCGGTGAAACCGGGTTATATCTTGTCACAACATGTTCCCAAACATGGTTTTACATCATCACATGACCTAACCAAGCATAAAACAAGTGAGTCCTACACCGGCTACCTCAGAAGAATGCCTAGGGGGTAGACGATCCGAGGCCCGCGGATCAGGGTTCCGCAGGAAGAAGCGCTTCGGGGCATCGGAACACCTCCAAACCATGCATGTGACCCTAGCATGTGTAATGAAGTGTGGTGGCATGCTCAAAACTCCTAAACCTGGTTCCCAAGTGTGACCCCCTTCACAGACATGCGTTGTCTCTCCTAAAAACAAAGTGTCTGCAATCTGAGTATTAGGGGGAAACTCCCCGTTTCGGTGAAACCGGGGTAGATCTTGTCACAACATGTTCCCAAATATGGTTTTACATCATCACATGACCTAACCAAGCCTAAGACAAGTGAGTCCTACACCGGGCTAACCCTATCAGAAGAAAGTCTAGGGGGTAGATAATCCGAGGCCCACGGATCAGGGTTCCGCAGGAAGAAGCGCTTCGGGGCATCGGAACACCTCCAAACCATGCATGTGACCCTAGCATGTGTAATGAAGTGTGGTGGCATGCTCAAAACTCCTAAACCTGGTTCCCAAGTGTGAACCCCTTCGTAGAGATGCGATGTCTCCTAAAAACAAAGTGTCTTCAATCTGAATATTAGGGGGAACTCCCCGTTTCGGTGAAACCGTGGTAGATCTTGTCACAACATGTTCCGAAACTTGGTTTTACATCCTCACATGACCTAACCAAGCCTAAAACAAGTGAGAGCTACACCGGGCTAACCTTGTCAGAAGACAGTCTAGGGGGTCGACAATCCGAGGCCCGCAGATCTAGGTTCCGCAGGAAGAAGAGCTTCGGGGCATCGCAACACCTCCAAACCATGCATGTGACCCTAGCATGTGTAATGAAGTGTGGTGGCATGCTCAAAACTCCTAAACCTGGTTCCCAAGTGTGACCCCCTTGGCAGACATGCGATGTCCCCTAAAAACAAAGTGTCGCAATCTGAGTATTAGGGAAACTCCCGTTTCGTGAAACCGGGGTAGATCTTGTCACAACATGTTCCCAAACATGGTTTTACATCATCACATGACCTAACCAAGCCTAAAACAAGTGAGTCCTACACCGGGCTACCCCTGTCAGAAGAAAGTCTAGGGGGTAGACGATCCGAGGCCCATAGATCAGGGTTCCGTAGGAAGAAGCGCTTCGGGGCATCAGAACACCTCCAAACCATGCATGTGACCCTAGCATGTGTAATGAAGTGTGGTGGCATGCTCAAAACTCCTAAACCTGGTTCCCAAGTGTGACCCCTTCGCAGACATGCGTTGTCTCTCCTAAAAACAAAGAGTCTGCAATCTGAGTATTAGGGGGAAACTCCCCGTTTCGGTGAAACCGGGGTAGATCTTGTCACAACATGTTCCCAAACATGGTTTTACATCATCACATGACCTAACCAAGCCTAAAACAAGTGAGTCCTACACCAGGCTACCCGTGTCACAAGAAAGTCTAGGGGTAGACGATCTGAGGCCCGCGGATCAGGGTTCCGCAGGAAGAAGCCCTTCGGGGCATCGGAACACCTCCAAACCATGCATGTGACCCTAGCATGTGTAATGAAGTGTGGTGGCATGCTCAAAACTCCTAAACCTGGTTCCCAAGTGTGAACCCCTTCGCAGACATGCGTTGTCCCCTAAAAACAAAGTGTCTGCAATCTGAGTATTAGGGGGAAACTCCCCGTTTCGGTGAAACCGGGTAGATCTTGGCACAACATGTTCCCAAACATGGTTTTACATCATCACATTACCTAACCATGCCTAAAACAAGTGAGAGCTACACTGGGCTACCCCTATCAGAAGAAAGTCTAGGGGGGTAGACGATCCGAGGCCATGGATCGAGGTTCCGCAGAAGAAGCGCTTGGGCATCGAACACTCCAAACCATGCATGTGACCCTAGCATGTGTAATGAAGTGTGGTGGCATGCTCAAAACTCCTAAACCTGGTTCCCAAGTGTGACACCCTTCGCAGACATGCGCTGTCTCTTAAAAACAAAGTGTCTGCAATCTGAGTATTAGGAGGGAACTCCTGCTTCGTGAAACCGGGTAGATCTTGTCACAACATGTTCCCAAACATGGTTTTACATCATCACATGACCTAACCAAGCCTAAAACAAGTGAGTCCTACACCGGGCTACCCCTGTCAGAAGAAAGTCTAGGGGGGTAGACGATCCGAGGCCCGCGGATCAGGGTTCCGCAGGAAGAAGCGCTTCGGGCATCGGAACACCTCCAAACCATGCATGTGACCCTAGCATGTGTAATGAAGTGTGGTGGCATGCTCAAAACTCCTAAACCTGGTTCCCAAGTGTGACCCCCTTCACAGACATGTGTTGTCTCCTAAAAACAAAGTGTCTGCAATCTGAGTATTAGGAAACTCCTGTTTGGTGAAACAGGGTAGATCTTGTCACAACATGTTCCCAAACATGGTTTTACATCATCACATGACCTAACCAAGCCTAAAACAAGTGAGTCCTACACCGGCTACCCCTCGAAGAAAGTCTAGGGGTAGACGATCCGAGGCCCGGATCGTGGTTCCGCAGAAGAAGCGCCGGGCATCGGAACACCTCCAAACCATGCATGTGACCCTAGCATGTGTAATGAAGTGTGTTGGCATGCTCAAAACTCCTAAACCTGGTTCCCAAGTGTGACCCCTTCACAGAAATGCGTTGTCTCCCAAAAACAAAGTGTCTGCAACTGAGTATTAGGGGAAACTCCTGCTTCGTGAAACCGGGGTAGATCTTGTCACAACATGTTCCCAAACATGGTTTTACATCATCACATGACCTAACCAAGACTAAAACAAGAGAGGGCTACACCGGGCTACCCCTGTCAGAAGAATGTCTAGGGGGGTAGACGATCCGAGGCCTACGGATCAAGGTTCCGCAGGAAGAAGCGCTTCAGGGCATCGAACCACCTCCAATCCATGCATGTGACCCTAGAATGTGTAATGAAGTGTGGTGGAATGCTCAAAACACATAAACCTGGTTACCAAGTGTGACCCCCTTCGTAGACATGCGCTGTCCCCTAAAAACGAAGTGTCTGTATTCTGACTATTAGGGGGAAACTCCTGCTTCGTGAAACTGGGTAGATCTTGTCACAACATGTTCCCAAACATGGTTTTACATCATCACATGACCTAACCAAGCCTAAAACAAGTGATTCCTACACCAGGCTACCCCTGCCGAAGAAAGTCTAGGGGTAGACGATCCGAGGCCATGGATCGTGGTTCCGCAGAAGAAGCGCTTGGGCATGGAACACCTCCAAACCATGCATGTGACCCTAGCATGTGTAATGAAGTGTGGTGGCATGCTAAAAACTCCTAAACCTGGTTCCCAAGTGTCACCCCCTTCAGACATGTTGTCTCTCCTAAAAACAAAGTGTCTACAATCTGAGTATTAGGGGGAAACTCCCCGTTTCGGTGAAACCGGGTAGATCTTGTCACAACATGTTCCCAAACATGGTTTTACATCATCACATGACCTAACCAAGACTAAAACAAGTGAGAGCTACACTGGGATACCCTGCCGAAGAAAGTCTAGGGGTAGACGATCCGAGGCCCATGATCGGGGTTCCGCAGAAGAAGCGCTGGGGCATTGGAACACCTCCAAACCATGCATGTGACCCTAGCATGTGTAATGAAGTGTGGTGGCATGCTCAAAACTCCTAAACCTGGTTCCCAAGTGTGACCCCTTCACAGACATGCGTTGTCTCTCCTAAAAACAAAGTGTCTTCAATCTGAGTATTAGGGGGAAACTCCCTGTTTCGGTGAAACCGGGGTAGATCTTGTCACAACATGTTCCCAAACATGGTTTTACATCATCACATGACCTAACCAAGCCTAAAACAAGTGAGTCCTACACCGGCTACCCTGTCGAAGAAAGTCTAGGGGGTAGGCGATCCGAGGCCCATGGATCGAGGTTCCGCAGAAGAAGCGCCGGGCATCGAACACCTCAAACCATGCATGTGACCCTAGCATGTGTAATGAAGTGTGGTGGCATGCTCAAAACTCCTAAACCTGGTTCCCAAGTGTGACCCCTTCACAGACATGCTTGTCTCTCCTAAAAACAAAGTGTCTGCAATCTGACTATTAGGGGGAAACTCCCTATTTTCGTGAAACCGGGGTAGATCTTGTCACAACATGTTCCCAAACATGGTTTTACATCATCACATGACCTAACCAAGCCTAAAACAAGTGAGTCCTACACCGGCTACCCTGTCAGAAGAAAGTCTAGGGGTAGGCGATCCGAGGCCCATGGATCGGGTTCCGCAGAAGAAGCGCCGGGCATCGGAACACTTCCAAACCATGCATGTGACCCTAGCATGTGTAATGAAGTGTGGTGGCATGCTCAAAACTCCTAAACCTGGTTCCCAAGTGTGACCCCCTTCACATACATGCGTTGTCTCTCCTAAAAACAAAGTGTCTGCAATCTGAGTATTAGGGGGAAACTCCCCGTTTCGGTGAAACCGGGGTAGATCTTGTCACAACATGTTCCCAAACATGGTTTTACATCATCACATGACCTAACCAAGCCTAAAACAAGTGAGTCCTACACCCGGCTACCCGTCGGAAGAAAGTCTAGGGGGTAGACGATCCGAGGCCCACGGATCATGGTTCCGCAGGAAGAAGCGCTTCGGGGCATCAGAACACCTCCAAACCATGCATGTGACCCTAGCATGTGTAATGAAGTGTGGTGGCATGCTCAAAACTCCTAAACCTGGTTCCCAAGTGTGACCCCTTAGCAGACATGCGTTGTCCCCTAAAACAAAGTGTCTGCAATCTGAGTATTAGGGGGAAACTCCCCGTTTCGGTGAAACTGGGGTAGATCTTGTCACAACATGTTCCCAAACATGGTTTTACATCATCACATGACCTAACCAAGCCTAAAACAAGTGAGTCCTACACCGGGCTACCCCTGTCAGAAGAAAGTCTAGGGGGGTAGACGATCCGAGGCCCGCGGATCAGGGTTCCGCAGGAAGAAGCGCTTCGGGGCATCGGAACACCTCCAAACCATGCATGTGACCCTAGCATGTGTAATGAAGTGTGGTGGCATGCTCAAAACTCCTAAACCTGGTTCCCAAGTGTGACCCCCTTCTCAGACATGCGTTGTCTCTCCTAAAAACAAAGTGTCTGAAATCTGAGTATTAGGGGAAACTCCTGCTTCGGGTGAAACCGGGGTAGATCTTGTCACAACATGTTCCCAAACATGGTTTTACATCATCACATGACCTAACCAAGCCTAAAACAAGTGAGTCCTACACCGGGCTACCCTGTCGGAAGAAAGTCTAGGGGTAGGCGATCCGAGGCCATGGATCAGGGTTCCGCAGGAAGAAGCGCTTCGGGGCATCGGAACACCTTAAAACCATGCATGTGACCCTAGCATGTGTAATGAAGTGTGGTGGCATGCTCAAAACTCCTAAACCTGGTTCCCAAGTGTGACCCCCTTCACAGACATGCGTTGTCTCTCCTAAAAACAAAGTGTCTCTAACTGAGTATTAGGGGAAACTCCTGTTTCGTGAAACCAGGGGTAGATCTTGTCACAACATGTTCCCAAACATGGTTTTACATCATCACATGACCTAACCAAGCCTAAAACAAGTGAGTCCTACACCCGGCTACCCCTGTCAGAAGAAAGTCTAGGGGGTAGACGACCCGAGGCCCGCGGATCAGGGTTCCGCAGGAAGAAGCGCCGGGCATCGAACACTCCAAACCATGCATGTGACCCTAGCATGTGTAATGAAGTGTGGTGGCATGCTCAAAACTCCTAAACCTGGTTCCCAAGTGTGACCCCTTCTTGCAGACATGCGTCTCTCCTAAAAACAAAGTGTCTAATCCGAGTATTAGGGGGAAACTCCCCGTCTCGCTGAAACCGGGGTAGATCTTGTCACAACATGTTCCCAAACATGGTTTTACATCATCACATGACCTAACCAAGCCTACAACAAGTGAGTCCTACACCGGGCTACCCCTGTCAGAAGAAAGTCTAGGGGGTAGACGACCCGAGGCCCGCGGATCAGGGTTCCGCAGGAAGAAGCGCTTCGGGGCATCGGAACACCTCCAAACCATGCATGTGACCCTAGCATGTGTAATGAAGTGTGGTGGCATGCTCAAAACTCCTAAACCTGGTTCCCAAGTGTGACCCCTTCGCAGACATGCGTTGTCTCGTAAAAACAAAGTGTCTGCAATCTGAGTATTAGGGAAACTCCCTGCTTCGTGAAACCGGGTAGATCTTGTCACAACATGTTCCCAAACATGGTTTTACATCATCGCATGACCTAACCAAGCCTAAAACAAGTGAGTCCTACACCGGGCTACCCCTGTCGAAGAAAGTCTAGGGGTAGACGATCCGAGGCCCGCGGATCAGGGTTCCGCAGGAAGAAGCGCTTCGGGGCATCGGAACACCTCCAAACCATGCATGTGACCCTAGCATGTGTAATGAAGTGTGGTGGCATGCTCAAAACTCCTAAACCTGGTTCCCAAGTGTGACCCCCTTCACAGACATGCGTTGTCTCTCCTAAAAACAAAGTGTCTGCAATCTGAGTATTAGGGGGAAACTCCCCGTTTCGGTGAAACCGGGGTAGATCTTGTCACAACATGTTCCCAAACATGGTTTTACATCATCACATGACCTAACCAAGCCTAAAACAAGTGAGTCCTACACCGGCTACCCCTGTCAGAAGAAAGTCTAGGGGTAGACGATCCGAGGCCCGCGGATCAGGGTTCCGCAGGAAGAAGCGCTTCGGGCATCGGAACACCTCCAAACCATGCATGTGACCCTAGCATGTGTAATGAAGTGTGGTGGCATGCTCAAAACTCCTAAACCTGGTTCCCAAGTGTGACCCCCTTCGCAGACATGCGTTGTCTCCTAAAAACAAAGTGTCTGCAATCTGAGTATTAGGGGGAAACTCCCCGTTTCGGTGAAACCGGGGTAGATCTTGTCACAACATGTTCCCAAACATGGTTTTACATCATCACATGACCTAACCAAGCCTAAAACAAGTGAGTCCTACACCGGGCTACCCCTGTCAGAAGAAAGTCTAGGGGGGTAGACGATCCGAGGCCCGCGGATCAGGGTTCCGCAGGAAGAAGCGCTTCGGGGCATCGGAACACCTCCAAACCATGCATGTGACCCTAGCATGTGTAATGAAGTGTGGTGGCATGCTCAAAACTCCTAAACCTGGTTCCCAAGTGTGACCCCCTTCACAGACATGCGTTGTCTCTCCTAAAAACAAAGTGTCTGCAATCTGAGTATTAGGGGGAAACTCCCCGTTTCGGTGAAACCGGGGTAGATCTTGTCACAACATGTTCCCAAACATGGTTTTACATCATCACATGACCTAACCAAGCCTAAAACAAGTGAGTCCTACACCGGTCTACCCTGTCAGAAGAAAGTCTAGGGGGGTAGACGATCCGAGGCCCGCGGATCAGGGTTCCGCAGGAAGAAGCGCTTCGGGGCATCGGAACACCTCCAAACCATGCATGTGACCCTAGCATGTGTAATGAAGTGTGGTGGCATGCTCAAAACTCCTAAACCTGGTTCCCAAGTGTGACCCCCTTCGCAGACATACGTTGTCTCCTAAAAACAAAGTGTCTACAATCTGAGTATTAGGGGGAAACTCCCCGTTTCGGTGAAACCGGGGTAGATCTTGTCACAACATGTTCCCAAACATGGTTTTACATCATCACATGACCTAACCAAGCCTAAAACAAGTGAGTCCTACACCGGGCTACCCCTGTCAGAAGAAAGTCTAGGGGGGTAGACGATCCGAGGCCCGCGGATCAGGGTTCCGCAGGAAGAAGCGCTTCGGGGCATCAGAACACCTCCAAACCATGCATGTGACCCTAGCATGTGTAATGAAGTGTGGTGGCATGCTCAAAACTCCTAAACCTGGTTCCCAAGTGTGACCCCCTTCGCAGACATGCGCTGTCTCTCCTAAAAACAAAGTGTCTGCAATCTGAGTATTAGGGGGAAACTCCCCGTTTCGGTGAAACCGGGGTAGATCTTGTCACAACATGTTCCCAAACATGGTTTTACATCATCACATGACCTAACCAAGCCTAAAACAAGTGAGTCCTACACCGGGCTACCCATGTCAGAAGAAAGTCTAGGGGGGTAGACGATACGAGGCCCGCGGATCAGGGTTCCGCAGGAAGAAGCGCTTCGGGGCATCGGAACACCTCCAAACCATGCATGTGACCCTAGCATGTGTAATGAAGTGTGGTGGCATGCTCAAAACTCCTAAACCTGGTTCCCAAGTGTGACCCCCTTCACAGAGATTTGCGCTGTCTCCTAAAAACAAAGTGTCTGCAATTTGAGTATTAGGGGGAAACTCCTGCTTCGTGAAACCGGGGTAGATCTTGTCACAACATGTTCCCAAACATGGTTTTACATCATCACATGACCTAACCAAGCCTAAAACAAGTGAGTCCTACACCGGGCTACCCCTGTCAGAAGAAAGTCTAGGGGGGTAGACGATCCGAGGCCCGCGGATCAGGGTTCCGCAGGAAGAAGCGCTTCGGGGCATCGGAACACCTCCAAACCATGCATGTGACCCTAGCATGTGTAATGAAGTGTGGTGGCATGCTCAAAACTCCTAAACCTGGTTCCCAAGTGTGACCCCCTTCGCAGACATGTGTTGTCTCTCCTAAAAACAAAGTGTCTGCAATCTGAGTATTAGGGGGAAACTCCCCGTTTCGGTGAAACCGGGGTAGATCTTGTCACAACATGTTCCCAAACATGGTTTTACATCATCACATGACCTAACCAAGCCTAAAACAAGTGAGTCCTACACCGGGCTACCCCTGTCAGAAGAAAGTCTAGGGGGTAGACGATCCGAGGCCCGCGGATCAGGGTTCCGCAGGAAGAAGCGCTTCGGGGCATCGGAACACCTCCAAACCATGCATGTGACCCTAGCATGTGTAATGAAGTGTGGTGGCATGCTCAAAACTCCTAAACCTGGTTCCCAAGTGTGACCCCCTTCACAGACATGCGTTGTCTCCTAAAAACAAAGTGTCTGCAATCTGAGTATTAGGGGGAAACTCCCTGTTTCGGTGAAACCGGGGTAGATCTTGTCACAACATGTTCCCAAACATGGTTTTACATCATCACATGACCTAACCAAGCCTAAAACAAGTGAGTCCTACACCGGGCTACCCCTGTCAGAAGAAAGTCTAGGGGGGTAGACGATCCGAGGCCCGCGGATCAGGGTTCCGCAGGAAGAAGCGCTTCGGGGCATCGGAACACCTCCAAACCATGCATGTGACCCTAGCATGTGTAATGAAGTGTGGTGGCATGCTCAAAACTCCTAAACCTGGTTCCCAAGTGTGACCCCCTTCGCAGACATGCGTTGTCTCTCCTAAAAACAAAGTGTCTGCAATCTGAGTATTAGGGGGAAACTCCCCGTTTTGGTGAAACCGGGGTAGATCTTGTCACAACATGTTCCCAAACATGGTTTTACATCATCACATGACCTAACCAAGCCTAAAACAAGTGAGTCCTACACCGGGCTACCCCTGGCAGAAGAAAGTCTAGGGGGTAGACGATCCGAGGCCCGCGGATCAGGGTTCCGCAGGAAGAAGCGATTCGGGGCATCGGAACACCTCCAAACCATGCATGTGACCCTAGCATGTGTAATGAAGTGTGGTGGCATGCTCAAAACTCCTAAACCTGGTTCCCAAGTGTGACCCCCTTCACAGACATGCGTTGTCTCCTAAAAACAAAGTGTCTGCAATCTGAGTATTAGGGGGAAACTCCCCGTTTCGGTGAAACCGGGGTAGATCTTGTCACAACATGTTCCCAAACATGGTTTTACATCATCACATGACCTAACCAAGCCTAAAACAAGTGAGTCCTACACCAGGCTACCAATGTCGGAAGAAAGTCTATGGGGTAGACGATCCGAGGCCCGTGGATCAGGGTTCCGCAGGAAGAAGCGCTTCGGGGCATCGGAACACCTCCAAACCATGCATGTGACCCTAGCATGTGTAATGAAGTGTGGTGGCATGCTCAAAACTCCTAAACCTGGTTCCCAAGTGTGACCCCCTTCACAGACATGCGCTGTCCCATAAAAACAAAGTGTCTGCAACTGAGTATTAGGGGGAAACTCCCCGTTTCGGTGAAACCGGGGTAGATCTTGTCACAACATGTTCCCAAACATGGTTTTACATCATCACATGACCTAACCAAGCCTAAAACAAGTGAGTCCTACACCCGGCTACCCCTGTCAGAAGAAAGTCTAGGGGGTAGACGACCCGAGGCCCGCGGATCAGGGTTCCGCAGGAAGAAGCGCTTCGGGGCATCGGAACACCTCCAAACCATGCATGTGACCCTAGCATGTGTAATGAAGTGTGGTGGCATGCTCAAAACTCCTAAACCTGGTTCCCAAGTGTGACCCCCTTCACAGACATGTGTTGTATCTCCTAAAAACAAAGTGTCTGCAATCTGAGTATTAGGGGGAAACTCCCCGTTTCGGTGAAACCGGGGTAGATCTTGTCACAACATGTTCCCAAACATGGTTTTACATCATCACATGACCTAACCAAGCCTAAAACAAGTGAGTCCTACACCCGGCTACCCTGTCGAAGAAAGTCTAGGGGGTAGGCGATCCGAGGCCCATGGATCGGGGTTCCGCAGAAGAAGCGCTTGGGCATCGAACACCTCAAACCATGCATGTGACCCTAGCATGTGTAATGAAGTGTGGTGGCATGCTCAAAACTCCTAAACCTGGTTCCCAAGTGTGACCCCTTCAGACATACATGCTTGTCTCCTAAAAACAAAGTGTCTGCAATCTGAGTATTAGGGGGAAACTCCCCGTTTCGGTGAAACCGGGGTAGATCTTGTCACAACATGTTCCCAAACATGGTTTTACATCATCACATGACCTAACCAAGCCTAAAACAAGTGAGTCCTACACCGGGCTACCCATGTCAGAAGAAAGTCTAGGGGGGTAGACGATCCGAGGCCCGCGGATCAGGGTTCCGCAAGAAGAAGCGCTTCGGGGCATCGGAACACCTTCAAACCATGCATGTGACCCTAGCATGTGTAATGAAGTGTGGTGGCATGCTCAAAACTCCTAAACCTGGTTCCCAAGTGTGACCCCCTTCACAGACATGCGTTGTCTCTCCTAAAAACAAAGTGTCTACAATCTGAGTATTAGGGGGAAACTCCCCGTTTTGGTGAAACCGGGGTAGATCTTGTCACAACATGTTCCCAAACATGGTTTTACATCATCACATGACCTAACCAAGCCTAAAACAAGTGAGTCCTACACCGGGCTACCCCTGTCAGAAGAAAGTCTAGGGGGTACGCGATCTGAGGCCCACGGATCAAGGTTCCGCAGGAAGAAGCGCTTCGGGGCATCGGAACACCTCCAAACCATGCATGTGACCCTAGCATGTGTAATGAAGTGTGGTGGCATGCTCAAAACTCCTAAACCTGGTTCCCAAGTGTGAACCCCTTCGCAGACATGCGCTGTCTCTCCTAAAACAAAGTGTCTGCAATCTGAGTATTAGGGGGAAACTCCCCGTTTCGGTGAAACCGGGGTAGATCTTGTCACAACATGTTCCCAAACATGGTTTTACATCATCACATGACCTAACCAAGCCTAAAACAAGTGAGTCCTACACCGGGCTACCCCTGTCAGAAGAAAGTCTAGGGGGGTAGACGACCCGAGGCCCGCGGATCAGGGTTCCGCAGGAAGAAGCGCTTCGGGGCATCGGAACACCTCCAAACCATGCATGTGACCCTAGCATGTGTAATGAAGTGTGGTGGCATGCTCAAAACTCCTAAACCTGGTTCCCAAGTGTGACCCCCTTCGCAGACATGCGCTGTCTCTCCTAAAAACAAAGTGTCTGCAATCTGAGTATTAGGGGGAAACTCCCGTTTCGGTGAAACCGGGGTAGATCTTGTCACAACATGTTCCCAAACATGGTTTTACATCATCACATGACCTAACCAAGCCTAAAACAAGTAAGTCCTACACCGGGTTACCCCTGCCAGAAGAAAGTCTAGGGGGTAGACGATCCGAGAGGCCCACGGATCGGGGTTCCACAGGAAGAAGCGCTTCGGGGCATCGGAACACCTCCAAACCATGCATGTGACCCTAGCATGTGTAATGAAGTGTGGTGGCATGCTCAAAACTCCTAAACCTGGTTCCCAAGTGTGACCCCCTTCACAGACATGCGTTGTCTCTCCTAAAAACAAAGTGTCTGCAATCTGAGTATTAGGGGGAAACTCCCCGTTTCGGTGAAACCGGGGTAGATCTTGTCACAACATGTTCCCAAACATGGTTTTACATCATCACATGACCTAACCAAGCCTAAAACAAGTGAGTCCTACACCGGGCTACCCCTGTCAGAAGAAAGTCTAGGGGGGTAGACGACCCGAGGCCCGCGGATCAGGGTTCCGCAGGAAGAAGCGCTTCGGGGCATCGGAACACCTCCAAACCATGCATGTGACCCTAGCATGTGTAATGAAGTGTGGTGGCATGCTCAAAACTCCTAAACCTGGTTCCCAAGTGTGACCCCTTCGCAGACATGCGCTGTCTCTCCTAAAACAAAGTGTCTGCAATCTGAGTATTAGGGGGAAACTCCCCGTTTCGGTGAAACCGGGGTAGATCTTGTCACAACATGTTCCCAAACATGGTTTTACATCATCACATGACCTAACCAAGCCTAAAACAAGTGAGTCCTACACCGGGCTACCCCTGTCAGAAGAAAGTCTAGGGGGTAGACGATCCGAGGTACGTAGATCAGGGTTCCGCAGGAAGAAGCGCTTCGGGGCATCGGAACACCTCCAAACCATGCATGTGACCCTAGCATGTGTAATGAAGTGTGGTGGCATGCTCAAAACTCCTAAACCTGGTTCCCAAGTGTGACCCCCTTCGCAGACATGCGTTCTCTCCCAAAAACAAACTGTCTGCAATCTGAGTATTAGGGGGAAACTCCCCGTTTCGGTGAAACCGGGGTAGATCTTGTCACAACATGTTCCCAAACATGGTTTTACATCATCACATGACCTAACCAAGCCTAAAACAAGTGAGTCCTACACCGGGCTACCCTGTCAGAAGAAAGTCTAGGGGGGTAGACGACCCGAGGCCTGCGGATCAGGGTTCCGCAGGAAGCGCCAGGCATGGAACACCTCCAAACCATGCATGTGACCCTAGCATGTGTAATGAAGTGTGGTGGCATGCTCAAAACTCCTAAACCTGGTTCCCAAGTGTGACCCCCTTCACAGACATGCGTTGTCTCTCCTAAAAACAAAGTGTCTGCAATCTGAGTATTAGGGGGAAACTCCCCGTTTCGGTGAAACCGGGTAGATCTTGTCACAACATGTTCCCAAACATGGTTTTACATCATCACATGACCTAACCAAGCCTAAAACAAGTGAGTCCTACACCGGGCTACCCCTGTCAGAAGAAAGTCTAGGGGGGTAGACGATCCGAGGCCCGCGGATCAGGGTTCCGCAGGAAGAAGCGCTTCGGGGCATCGGAACACCTCCAAACCATGCATGTGACCCTAGCATGTGTAATGAAGTGTGGTGGCATGCTCAAAACTCCTAAACCTGGTTCCCAAGTGTGACCCCCTTCGCAGACATGCGTTGTCTCCTAAAAACAAAGTGTCTACAATCTGAGTATTAGGGGGAAACTCCCCGTTTCGGTGAAACCAGGGTAGATCTTGTCACAACATGTTCCCAAACATGGTTTTACATCATCACATGACCTAACCAAGCCTAAAACAAGTGAGTCCTACACCGGGCTACCCACATGGAAGAAAGTCTAGGGGGTAGACGATCCGAGGCCTATGGATCAGGGTTCCGCAGGAAGAAGCGCTTCGGGGCATCGGAACACCTCCAAACCATGCATGTGACCCTAGCATGTGTAATGAAGTGTGGTGGCATGCTCAAAACTCCTAAACCTGGTTCCCAAGTGTGAACCCCTTCGCAGACATGCGCTGTCTCTCCTAAAACAAAGTGTCTGCAATCTGAGTATTAGGGGGAAACTCCCCGTTTCGGTGAAACAGAGGTAGATCTTGTCACAACATGTTCCCAAACATGGTTTTACATCATCACATGACCTAACCAAGCCTAAAACAAGTGAGTCCTACACCGGGCTACCCCTGTCAGAAGAAAGTCTAGGGGGTAGACGATCCGAGGCCCGCGGATCAGGGTTCCGCAGGAAGAAGCGCTTCGGGGCATCGGAACACCTTCAAACCATGCATGTGACCCTAGCATGTGTAATGAAGTGTGGTGGCATGCTCAAAACTCCTAAACCTGGTTCCCAAGTGTGACCCCCTTCACAGACATGCGTTGTCTCTCCTAAAACAAAGTGTCTGCAATCTGAGTATTAGGGGGAAACTCCCCGTTTCGGTGAAACCGGGGTAGATCTTGTCACAACATGTTCCCAAACATGGTTTTACATCATCACATGACCTAACCAAGCCTAAAACAAGTGAGTCCTACACCGGGCTACCCTTGTCAGAAGAAAGTCTAGGGGGATAGACGATCTGAGGCATGGATCGAGGTTCCATGAGAAGAAGCGCTTCGGGGCATCGGAACACCTCAAACCATGCATGTGACCCTAGCATGTGTAATGAAGTGTGGTGGCATGCTCAAAACTCCTAAACCTGGTTCCCAAGTGTGACCCCTTCAGACATATCGTTGTCTCTCCTAAAAACAAAGTGTGTGCAATGTGAGTATTAGGGGGAAACTCCCCGTTTCGGTGAAACCGGGTAGATCTTGTCACAACATGTTCCCAAACATGGTTTTACATCATCACATGACCTAACCAAGCCTAAAACAAGTGAGTCCTACACCGGGCTACCCCTGTCAGAAGAAAGTCTAGGGGGGTAGACGATCCGAGGCCCGTAGATCAGGGTTCCGCAGGAAGAAGCGCTTCGGGGCATCGGAACACCTCCAAACCATGCATGTGACCCTAGCATGTGTAATGAAGTGTGGTGGCATGCTCAAAACTCCTAAACCTGGTTCCCAAGTGTGACCCCCTTCGCAGACAAGCGTTGTCTCCTAAAAACAAAGTGTCTACAATCTGAGTATTAGGGGAAAACTCCCCGTTTCGGTGAAACCGGGGTAAATCTTGTCACAACATGTTCCCAAACTTGGTTTTACATCATCACATGACCTAACCAAGCCTAAAACAAGTGAGTCCTACACCGGGCTACCCCTGTCAGAAGAAAGTCTAGGGAGGTAGACGATCCGACGCCCGCGGATCAGGGTTCCGCAGGAAGAAGCGCTTCGGGGCATCGGAACACCTCCAAACCATGCATGTGACCCTAGCATGTGTAATGAAGTGTGGTGGCATGCTCAAAACTCCTAAACCTGGTTCCCAAGTGTGACCCCTTCAGGACATCGTTGTCTCTCCTAAACACAAAGTGTCTTCAATCCGAGTATTAGGGGGAAACTCCCCGTTTCGGTGAAACCGGGGTAGATCTTGTCACAACATGTTCCCAAACATGGTTTTACATCATCACATGACCTAACCAAGCCTAAAACAAGTGATTCCTACCATGGGCTACCCTGTCAGAAGAAAGTCTAGGGGGTAGATGATCCGAGGCCATGGATCGGGGTTCGCAGGAAGAAGCGCTTCGGGGCATCGGAACACCTCCAAACCATGCATGTGACCCTAGCATGTGTAATAAAGTGTGGTGGCATGCTGAAAACTCCTAAACCTGGTTCCCAAGTGTGACCCCCTTCACAGACATGCGTTGTCTCTCTTAAAAACAAAGTGTCTGCAATCTGAGTATTAGGGGGAAACTCCCCGTTTCGGTGAAACCGGGTAGATCTTGTCACAACATGTTCCCAAACATGGTTTTACATCATCACATGACCTAACCAAGCCTAAAACAAGTGAGTCCTACACCGGGCTACCCCTGTCAGAAGAAAGTCTAGGGGGTAGACGATCCGAGGCCCACGGATCAGGGTTCCGCAGGAAGAAGCGCTTCGGGGCATCGGAACACCTCAAAACCATGCATGTGACCCTAGCATGTGTAATGAAGTGTGGTGGAATGCTCAAAACTCCTACACCTGGTTCCCAAGTGTGACCCCTTCACAGACATGCGTTGTCTCCTAAAAACAAAGTGTCTGCAATCTGAGTATTAGGGGGAAACTCCCCGTTTCGGTGAAACCGGGGTAGATCTTGTCACAACATGTTCCCAAACATGGTTTTACATCATCACATGACCTAACCAAGCTTAAAACAAGTGAGTCCTACACCCGGCTACCCCTATCAGAAGAAAGTCTAGGGGTTGGCGATCCGAGGCCCGCGGATCAGGGTTCCGCAGGAAGAAGCGCTTCGGGGCATCGGAACACCTCCAAACCATGCATGTGACCCTAGCATGTGTAATGAAGTGTGGTGGCATGCTCAAAACTCCTAAACCTGGTTCCCAAGTGTGACCCCCTTCACAGACATGCGTTGTCTCTCCTAAAAACAAAGTGTATGCAATCTTAGTATTAGGTGGAAACTCCTCGTTTAGTGAAACAGGGTAGATCTTGTCACAACATGTTCCGAAACATGGTTTTACATCATCACATGACCTAACCAAGCCTAAAACAAGTGAGTCCTACACGGGCTACCCTGTCGGAAGAAAGTCTAGGGGGTAGGCGATCCGAGGCCCATGGATCGGGGTTCGCAGAAGAAGCGCTTCAGGGCATCGGAACACCTCCAAACCATGCATGTGACCCTAGCATGTGTAATAAAGTGTGGTGGCATGCTCAAAACTCCTAAACCTGGTTCCCAAGTGTGACCCCCTTCACAGACATGCGTTGTCTCTCTTAAAAACAAAGTGTCTGCAATCTGAGTATTAGGGGGAAACTCCCCGTTTCGGTGAAACAGAGGTAGATCTTGTCACAACATGTTCCCAAACATGGTTTTACATCATCACATGACCTAACCAAGCCTAAAACAAGTGAGTCCTACAGGCTACCCTGTCGGAAGAAAGTCTAGGGGGTAGGCGATCCGAGGCCCATGGATCGGGGTTCCGCGGAAGAAGCGCTTCGGAGCATCGGAACACCTCCAAACCATGCATGTGACCCTAGCATGTGTAATGAAGTGTGGTGGCATGCTCAAAACTCCTCAACCTGGTTCCCAAGTGTGACCCCCTTCACAGACATGCGTTGTCTCCTAAAAACAAAGTGTCTTCAATCTGAGTATTAGGGGGAAACTCCCCGTTTCGGTGAAACCGAGGTAGATCTTGTCACAACATGTTCCCAAACATGGTTTTACATCATCACATGACCTAACCAAGCCTAAAACAAGTGAGTCCTACACCGGGCTACCCCTGTCAGAAGAAAGTCTAGGGGGGTAGACGATCCGAGAGGCCCACGGATCGGGGTTCCGCGGAAGAAGCGCTTCGGGGCATCGGAACACCTCCAAACCATGCATGTGACCCTAGCATGTGTAATGAAGTGTGGTGGCATGCTCAAAACTCCTAAACCTGGTTCCCAAGTGTGACCCCCTTCGCAGACATGCGTTGTCTCTCCTAAAAACAAAGTGTCCGCAATCTGAGTATTAGGGGGAAACTCCCCGTTTCGGTGAAACCGGGGTAGATCTTGTCACAACATGTTCCCAAACATGGTTTTACATCATCACATGACCTAACCAAGCCTAAAACAAGTGAGTCCTACACCGGGCTACCCCTGTCAGAAGAAAGTCTAGGGGGGTAGACGATCCGAGGCCCGCGGATCAGGGTTCCGCAGGAAGAAGCGCTTCGGGGCATCGGAACACCTCCAAACCATGCATGTGACCCTAGCATGTGTAATGAAGTGTGGTGGCATGCTCAAAACTCCTAAACCTGGTTCCCAAGTGTGACCCCCTTCGCAGACATAAGCGCTGTCACCTAAAAACAAAGTGTCTGCAATCTGAGTATTAGGGGGAAACTCCCCATTTCGGTGAAACCGGGGTAGATCTTGTCACAACATGTTCCCAAACATGGTTTTACATCATCACATGACCTAACCAAGCCTAAAACAAGTGAGTCCTACATCGGGCTAACCCTGTCAGAAGAAAGTCTAGGGGGTAGACGACCCGAGGCCCGCGGATCAGGGTTCCGCAGGAAGAAGCGCTTCGGGGCATCGGAACACCTCAAACCATGCATGTGACCCTAGCATGTGTAATGAAGTGTGGTGGCATGCTCAAAACTCCTAAACCTGGTTCCCAAGTGTGACCCCCTTCACAGACATGCGTTGTCTCTCCTAAAAACAAAGTGTCTGCAATCTGAGTATTAGGGGGAAACTCCCCGTTTCGGTGAAACCGGGGTAGATCTTGTCACAACATGTTCCCAAACATGGTTTTACATCATCACATGACCTAACCAAGCCTAAAACAAGTGAGTCCTACACGGCTACCCACAGGAAGAATGTCTAGGGGGTAGACGATCCGAGGCCCGCGGATCAGGGTTCCTTAGGAAGAAGCGCTTCGGGGCATCGAAACACCTCCAAACCATGCATGTGACCCTAGAATGCGTAATGAAGTGTGGTGGCATGCTCAAAACTCCTAAACCTGGTTCCCAAGTGTGACCCCCTTCGCAGACATGATATCTCTCCTAAAAACAAAGTGTCTGCAATCTGAGTATTACGGGGAAACTCCCCGTTTCGGTGAAATCGGGTAGATCTTGTCACAACATGTTCCCAAACATGGTTTTACATCATCACATTACCTAACCATGCCTAAAACAAGTGAGAGCTACACTGGGCTACCCCTATCAGAAGAAAGTCTAAGGGGGTAGACGATCCGAGGCCATGGATCGGGGTTCCGCGGAAGAAGAGCTTCGGGGCATCGGAACACCTCCAAACCATGCATGTGACCCTAGCATGTGTAATGAAGTGTGGTGGCATGCTCAAAACTCCTAAACCTGGTTCCCAAGTGTGACCCACTTCACAGACATGCGCTGTCTCTCCTAAAAACAAAGTGTCTGCAATCTGAGTATTAGGGGGAAACTCCCCGTTTCGGTGAAACCGGGGTAGATCTTGTCACAACATGTTCCCAAACATGGTTTTACATCATCACATGACCTAACCAAGCCTAAAACAAGTGAGTCCTACACGGCTACCCATCGGGAAGAAAGTCTAGGGGGTAGGCGATCCGAGGCCCACGGATCGGGGTTCCGCGTAAGAAGCGCTTCGGGGCATCGGAACACCTCCAAACCATGCATGTGACCCTAGCATGTGTAATGAAGTGTGGTGGCATGCTCAAAACTCCTAAACCTGGTTCCCAAGTGTGACCCCCTTCGCAGACATGATATCTCTCCTAAAAACAAAGTGTCTGCAATCTGAGTATTAGGGGGAAACTCCCCGTTTCGGTGAAACCAGGGTAGATCTTGTCACAACATGTTCCCAAACATGGTTTTACATCATCACATGACATAACCAAGCCTAAAACAAGTGAGTCCTACACCGGGCTACCTGTCGGAAGAAAGTCTAGGGGTAGGCGATCCGAGGCAGCGGATCGGGGTTCCGCGGAAGAAGCGCTTGGGCATGGAACACCTCAAACCATGCATGTGACCCTAGCATGTGTAATGAAGTGTGGTGGCATGCTCAAAACTCCTAAACCTGGTTCCCAAGTGTGACCCCTTCGCAGACATATGTTGTCTCTCCTAAAAACAAAGTGTGCAATCTGAGTATTAGGGGGAAACTCCCCGTTTCGGTGAAACCGGGTAGATCTTGTCACAACATGTTCCCAAACATGGTTTTACATCATCACATGACCTAACCAAGCCTAAAACAAGTGAGTCCTACACCGGGCTACCCCTGTCAGAAGAAAGTCTAGGGGGGTAGACGACCCGAGGCCCGCGGATCAGGGTTCCACAGGAAGAAGCGCTTCGGGGCATCGGAACACCTCCAACCCATGCATGTGACCCTATCATGTGTAATGAAGTGTGGTGGCATGCTCAAAACTCCTAAACCTGGTTCCCAGGTGTGACCCCCTTCACAGACATATGCGCTGTCCCGTAAAAACAAAGTGTCTGCAATCTGAGTATTAGGGGGAAACTCCCCGTTTCGGTGAAACCGGGGTAGATATTGTCACAACATGTTCCCAAACATGGTTTTACATCATCACATGACCTAACCAAGCCTAAAACAAGTGAGTCCTACACTGGGCTACACCTGTCAGAAGAAAGTCTAGGGGGTAGACGATCCGAGGCCCGTGGATCAGGGTTCCGCAGGAAGAAGCGCTTCGGGGCATCGGAACACCTCCAAACCATGCATGTGACCCTAGCATGTGTAATGAAGTGTGGTGGCATGCTCAAAACTCCTAAACCTGGTTCCCAAGTGTGACCCCCTTCACAGACATATGTTGTCTCCTAAAAATAAAGTGTCGCAATCTGAGTATTAGGGGAAACTCCCTTTTTCTGTGAAACACGGGTAGATCTTGTCACAACATGTTCCCAAACATGGTTTTACATCATCACATGACCTAACCAAGCCTAAAACAAGTGAGTCCTACACCGGGCTACCCCTGTCAGAAGAAAGTCTAGGGGGTAGACGATCCGAGGCCCGCGGATCAGGGTTCCGCAGGAAGAAGCGCTTAGGGGCATCGGAACACCTCCAAACCATGCATGTGACCCTAGCATGTGTAATGAAGTGTGGTGGCATGCTCAAAACTCCTAAACCTGGTTCCCAAGTGTGACCCCCTTGCAGACATGCGCTGTCTCTCCTAAAAACAAAGTGTTTGCAATCTGAGTATTAGGGGGAAACTCCCCGTTTTGGTGAAACCGGGGTAGATCTTGTCACAACATGTTCCCAAACATGGTTTTACATCATCACATGACCTAACCAAGCCTAAAACAAGTGAGTCCTACACGGGCTACCCCTGGAAGAAAGTCTAGGGGGTAGGCGATCCGAGGCCAGCGGATCGGGGTTCGAGGAAGAAGCGCTTGAGGCATGGAACACCTCCAAACCATGCATGTGACCCTAGCATGTGTAATGAAGTGTGGTGGCATGCTCAAAACTCCTAAACCTGGTTCCCAAGTGTGACCCCCTTTGTAGACATGCGTTGTCTCTCCTAAAAACAAAGTGTCTGCAATCTGAGTATTAGGGGGAAACTCCCCGTTTCGTTGAAAGCAGGGTAGATCTTGTCACAACATGTTCCCAAACATGGTTTTACATCATCACGTGACCTAACCAAGCCTAAAACAAGTGAGTCCTATACCGGGCTACCCTGTCGGAAGAAAGTCTAGGGGGTAGGCGATCCGAGGCCCATGGATCGGGGTTCCATGAGGAAGAAGCGCTTTGGGGCATCGGAACACCTCCAAACCATGCATGTGACCCTAGCATGTGTAATAAAGTGTGGTGGCATGCTCAAAACTCCTAAACCTGGTTCCCAAGTGTGACCCCCTTCACAGACATGCGTTGTCTCTCTTAAAAACAAAGTGTCTGCAATCTGAGTATTAGGGGGAAACTCCCAGTTTGGTGAAAGCAGGGTAGATCTTGTCACAACATGTTCCCAAACATGGTTTTACATCATCACATGACCTAACCAAGCTTAAAACAAGTGAGTCCTACACGGGCTACCCTGTCGGAAGAAAGTCTAGGGGTAGGCGATCCGAGGCCCATGGATCGGGGTTCCGAGGAAGAAGCGCTTGGGGCATGGAACACCTCCAAACCATGCATGTGACCCTAGCATGTGTAATGAAGTGTGGTGGCATGCTCAAAACTCCTAAACCTGGTTCCCAAGTGTGACCCCCTTCACAGACATGCGTTGTCTCTCCTAAAAACAAAGTGTCTGCAATCTGAGTATTAGGGGGAAACTCCCCGTTTCGGTGAAACCGGGGTAGATCTTGTCACAACATGTTCCGAAACATGGTTTTACATCATCACATGACCTAACCAAGCCTAAAACAAGTGAGTCCTACACCGGGCTACCCTGTCGGAGAAAGTCTAGGGGGTAGGCGATCCGAGGCCCAGCGGATCGAGTTCATGAGGAAGAAGCGCTTGAGGCATGGAACACCTCAAAACATGCATGTGACCCTAGCATGTGTAATGAAGTGTGGTGGCATGCTCAAAACTCCTAAACCTGGTTCCCAAGTTTGACCCCCTTCACAGACATGTGTTGTATCTCCTAAAAACAAAGTGTCTGCAATCTGAGTATTAGGGGGAAACTCCCCGTTTCGGTGAAACAGGGGTAGATCTTGTCAAAACATGTTCCCAAACATGGTTTTACATCATCACATGACCTAACCAAGCCTAAAACAAGTGATTCCTACACCGGGCTACCCTGTCGGGAAGAAAGTCTAGGGGGTAGGCGATCCAGGGCCATGGATCGGGGTTCATGAGGAAGAAGCGCTTGAGGGCATGGAACACCTCAAACCATGCATGTGACCCTAGCATGTGTAATGAAGTGTGGTGGCATGCTCAAAACTCCTAAACCTGGTTCCCAAGTGTGACCCCTTCACGGACATCGTTGTCTCTCCTAAAAACAAAGTGTACGCAATCTGAGTATTAGGGGAAACTCCCGTTTGGTGAAACAGGGTAGATCTTGTCACAACATGTTCCCAAACATGGTTTTACATCATCACATGACCTAACCAAGCCTAAAACAAGTGAATCCTACACGGGCTACCCTGTCGGAAGAAAGTCTAGGGGGTAGGCGATCAGGGCCCATGGATCGAGGTTCATGAGGAAGAAGCGCTTGAGGGCATGGAACACCTCAAACCATGCATGTGACCCTAGCATGTGTAATGAAGTGTGGTGGCATGCTCAAAACTCCTAAACCTGGTTCCCAAGTGTGACCCCTTCACAGGACATGCGTTGTCTCTCCTAAAAACAAAGTGTACGCAATCTGAGTATTAGGGGAAACTCCCGTTTGGTGAAAGCAGGGTAGATCTTGTCACAACATGTTCCCAAACATGGTTTTACATCATCACATGACCTAACCAAGCCTAAAACAAGTGAGTCCTACACGGGCTACCCTGTCGGAAGAAAGTCTAGGGGGTAGGCGATCCGAGGCCAGCGGATCGGGGTTCCATGGGAAGAAGCGCTTGGGCATGGAACACCTCAAACCATGCATGTGACCCTAGCATGTGTAATGAAGTGTGGTGGCATGCTCAAAACTCCTAAACCTGGTTCCCAAGTGTGACCCCCTTCAGGACATGTCGTTGTCTCCTAAAAACAAAGTGTACGCAATCTGAGTATTAGGGAAACTCCCGTTTGGTGAAAGCAGGGTAGATCTTGTCACAACATGTTCCCAAACATGGTTTTACATCATCACATGACCTAACCAAGCCTAAGACAAGTGAGGGCTACACGGGCTACCCACATGGGAAGAAAGTCTAGGGGTAGGCGATCAGAGGCCCAGCGGATCGGGGTTCACAGGAAGAAGCGCTTGAGGGCATGGAACACCTCAAACCATGCATGTGACCCTAGCATGTGTAATGAAGTGTGGTGGCATGCTCAAAACTCCTAAACCTGGTTCCCAAGTGTGACCCCTTCACGGACATGCGTTGTCTCTCCTAAAAACAAAGTGTCTGCAATCTGAGTATTAGGGAAACTCCCGTTTGAGTGAAACAGGTAGATCTTGTCACAACATGTTCCCAAACATGGTTTTACATCATCACATGACCTAACCAAGCCTAAAACAAGTGAGTCCTACACGGGCTACCTGTCGAAGAAAGTCTAGGGGGTAGGCGATCCAGAACCATGGATCGGGGTTCCGCAGGAAGAAGCGCTTCGGGGCATCGGAACACCTTCAAACCATGCATGTGACCCTAGCATGTGTAATGAAGTGTGGTGGCATGCTCAAAACTCCTAAACCTGGTTCCCAAGTGTGACCCCCTTCACAGACATGCGTTGTCTCTCCTAAAAACAAAGTGTACGCAATCCGAGTATTGGGAAACTCCCGTTTAGGTGAAACCGGGGTAGATCTTGTCACAACATGTTCCCAAACATGGTTTTACATCATCACATGACCTAACCAAGCCTAAAACAAGTGAGTCCTACACCCGGCTACCCCTATCAGAAGAAAGTCTAGGGGGTAGGCGATCGAGGCCAGCGGATCGGGGTTCATGAGGAAGAAGCGCTTGGGCATGGAACACCTCAAACCATGCATGTGACCCTAGCATGTGTAATGAAGTGTGGTGGCATGCTCAAAACTCCTAAACCTGGTTCCCAAGTGTGACCCCTTCCAGACATGCGTTGTCTCTCCTAAAAACAAAGTGTCTGCAATCTGAGTATTAGGGAAACTCCCGTTTGGTGAAACAGGGTAGATCTTGTCACAACATGTTCCCAAACATGGTTTTACATCATCACATGACCTTACCAAGCCTAAAACAAGAGAGTCCTACACAGGGCTACCCTGTCGGAAGAAAGTCTAGGGGTAGGCGATCCAAGCCCAGCGGATCGGGGTTCCATGAGGAAGAAGCGCTTCGGGGCATCGGAACACTTCCAAACCATGCATGTGACCCTAGCATGTGTAATGAAGTGTGGTGGCATGCTCAAAACTCCTAAACCTGGTTCCCAAGTGTGACCCCCTTCACAGACATGCGTTGTCTCTCCTAAAAACAAAGTGTCTGCAATCTGAGTATTAGGGGGAAACTCCCCGTTTCGGTGAAACAGGGGTAGATCTTGTCACAACATGTTCCCAAACATGGTTTTACATCATCACATGACCTAACCAAGCCTAAAACAAGTGAGTCCTACACTGGGCTACACCTGTGGGAAGAAAGTCTAGGGGGTAGGCGATCAGAGCCCAGCGGATCGGGGTTCATGAGGAAGAAGCGCTTTGAGGCATCGGAACACCTCCAAACCATGCATGTGACCCTAGCATGTGTAATGAAGTGTGGTGGCATGCTCAAAACTCCTAAACCTGGTTCCCAAGTGTGACCCCCTTCACAGACATGCGTTGTCTCTCCTAAAAACAAAGGGTACGCAATCCGCCTATTAGGGGGTAACTCCCCGTTTCGGTGCAAACAGGGTAGATCTTGTCACAACATGTTCCCAAACATGGTTTTACATCATCACATGACCTAACCAAGCCTAAAACAAGTGAGAGCTACACCGGGCTACCCCTGTTAGAAGAAAGTCTAGGGGGGTAGACGATCCGAGGCCCGCGGATCAGGGTTCCGCGGGAATAAGCGCTTTGAGGCATCGGAACACCTCCAAACCATGCATGTGACCCTATAATGTGTAATGAAGTGTGGTGGCATGCTCAAAACTCCTAAACCTGGTTCCCAAGTGTGACCCCCTTCGCAGACATGCGCTCTCTCTCCTAAAAAAAGTGTGCAATCCTGAGTATTAGGGGAAACTCCCGTTTTGGTGAAACAGGGTAGATCTTGTCACAACATGTTCCCAAACATGGTTTTACATCATCACATGACCTAACCAAGCCTAAAACAAGTGAGTCCTACACGGGCTACCCATCGAGAAGAAAGTCTAGGGGGTAGGCGATCCGAGGCCAGCGGATCGGGGTTCATGAGGAAGAAGCGCTTGGGGCATGGAACACCTCAAACCATGCATGTGACCCTAGCATGTGTAATGAAGTGTGGTGGCATGCTCAAAACTACTAAACCTGGTTCCCAAGTGTGACCGCCTTCACTGACATGCGCTGTCTCTCCTAAAAACAAAGTGTATGTAATCTGAGTATTAGGGGGAAACTCCCCGTTTCGGTGAAACCGGGGTAGATCTTGTCACAACATGTTCCCAAACATGGTTTTACATCATCACATGACCTAACCAAGCCTAAAACAAGTGAGTCCTACACAGGGATACCCCTGTCAGAAGAAAGTCTAGGGGGTAGGCGATCCAGGCCATGGATCGGGGTTCACAGGAAGAAGCGCTTGGGCATGGAACACCTTCAAACCATGCATGTGACCCTAGCATGTGTAATGAAGTGTGGTGGCATGCTCAAAACTCCTAAACCTGGTTCCCAAGTGTGACCCCCTTCGCAGACATGCGCTGTCTCTCCTAAAAACAAAGTGTCTACAATCTGAGTATAAGGGGGAAACTCCCCGTTTCGGTGAAGGGGTAGATCTTGTCACAACATGTTCCCAAACATGGTTTTACATCATCACATGACCTAACCAAGCCTAAAACAAGTGAGAGCTACACCGGGTTACCCCTGTCAGAAGAAAGTCTAGGGGGCTAGACGATCCGAGGCCCGGGGATCAGGGTTCCGCAGGAAGAAGCGCTTGAGGCATGGAACACCTCAAACCATGCATGTGACCCTAGCATGTGTAATGAAGTGTGGTGGCATGCTCAAAACTCCTAAACCTGGTTCCCAAGTGTGAACCCTTCACAGACATGCGTGTCTCTCCTAAAAACAAAGTGTACGCAATCTGAGTATTAGGGGGAAACTCCCGTTTTCGGTGAAACCGGGGTAGATCTTGTCACAACATGTTCCCAAACATGGTTTTACATCATCACATGACCTAACCAAGCCTAAAACAAGTGAGTCCTACACATGGCTACCCTTGTCAGAAGAAAGTCTAGGGGTAGGCGATCCAGAACCAGCGGATCGGGGTTCCATGAGGAAGAAGCGCTTGAGGCATGGAACACCTTAAAACCATGCATGTGACCCTAGCATGTGTAATGAAGTGTGGTGGCATGCTCAAAACTCCTAAACCTGGTTCCCAAGTGTGACCCCCTTCACAGACATGCGTTGTCTCTCTTAAAAACAAAGTGTCTGCAATCTGAGTATTAGGGGGAAACTCCCCGTTTCAGTGAAACCGGGGTAGATATTGTCACAACATGTTCCCAAACATGGTTTTACATCATCACATGACCTAACCAAGCCTAAAACAAGTGAGTCCTACACCGGGCTACCCACGAGGAAGAAAGTCTAGGGGGTAGGCGATCCGAGGCCAGCGGATCGGGGTTCATGAGGAAGAAGCGCTTGGGCTTCGGAACACCTCAAAACCTTGCATGTGACCCTAGAATGTGTAATGAAGTGTGGTGGCATGCTCAAAACTCCTAAACCTGGTTCCCAAGTGTGACCCCTTCCACGGACATGCGTTGTCTCTCCTAAAAACAAAGTGTGTGCAATCTGACTATTAGGGGGAAACTCCCTGTTACAGTGAAACCGGGTTAGATCTTTTCACAACATGTTCCCAAACATGGTTTTACATCATCCCATGACCTAACCAAGACAAAAACAAGAAACTCTAGGGGGTAGATGATCCGAGGCCCGCGGATCAGGGTTCCGCAGGAAGAAGCACTTCGGGGAAACGGAACACCTCCAAACCATGGATGTGACCCTAGAATGTGTAATGAAGTGTGGTGGCATGCTCAAAACTCCTAAACCTGGTTCCCAAGTTTGACCCCCTTCACAGACATGCGTTGTCTCTCCTAAAAACAAAGTGTCTGCAATCTGAGTATTAGGGGGAAACTCCCGCTTTAGGTGAAACGGGGGTAGATCTTGTCACAACATGTTCCCAAACATGGTTTTACATCATCACATGACCTAACCAAGCCTAAAACAAGTGATTCCTACACTGGGCTACCCCTGTCAGAAGAAAGTCTAGGGGTAGGCGATCAGAAACCATGCGGATCGGGGTTCCATGAGGAAGAAGCGCTTCGGGGCATCGGAACACCTCCAAACCATGCATGTGACCCTAGCATGTGTAATGAAGTGTGGTGGCATGCTCAAAACTCCTAAACCTGGTTCCCAAGTGTGACCCCCTTCTCAGACATGAGATGTCTCACCTAAAAACAAAGTGTCTGCAATCTGAGTATTAGGGGGAAACTCCCCATTTCGGTGAAACCAGGGTAGATCTTGTCACAACATGTTCCCAAACATGGTTTTACATCATCACATGACCTAACCAAGCCTAAAACAAGTGAGTCCTACACCGGGCTACCCCTGTCAGAAGAAAGTCTAGGGGGGTAGACGACCCGAGGCCCGCGGATCAGGGTTCCGCAGGAAGAAGCGCTTCGGGGCATCGGAACACCTCCAAACCATGCATGTGACCCTAGCATGTGTAATAAAGTGTGGTGGCATGCTCAAAACTCCTAAACCTGGTTCCCAAGTGTGACCCCCTTCACAGACATGCGTTGTCTCTCTTAAAAACAAAGTGTCTGCAATCTGAGTATTAGGGGGAAACTCCCCGTTTCGGTGAAACCGGGGTAGATCTTGTCACAACATGTTCCCAAACATGGTTTTACATCATCACATGACCTAACCAAGCTTAAAACAAGTGAGTCCTACACCGGGCTACCCCTGTCAAAAGAAAGTCTAGGGGGGTAGACGACCCGAGGCCCGCGGATCAGGGTTCCATAGGAAGAAGCGCTTCGAGGCATCGGAACACCTCCAAACCATGCATGTGACCCTAGCATGTGTAATGAAGTGTGGTGGCATGCTCAAAACTCCTAAACCTGGTTCCCAACTTTGACACCCTTAGCGGACATCGTTGTCTCTCCTAAAAACAAAGTGTACGCAATCTGAGTATTAGGGAAACTCCCCGTTTCAGTGAAACAGGGTAGATCTTGTCACAACATGTTCCCAAACATGGTTTTACATCATCACATGACCTAACCAAGCCTAAAACAAGTGAGTCCTACACGTGGCTACCCTGTCAGAAGAAAGTCTAGGGGGTTGACGATCCGAGGCCTGCGGATCAGGGTTCCATAGGAAGAAGCGCTTCGGGGCATCGGAACACCTCCAAACCATGCATGTGACCCTAGCATGTGTAATGAAGTGTGGTGGCATGCTCAAAACTCCTAAACCTGGTTCCCAAGTGTGACCCCCTTCACAGACATGCGTTGTCTCTCCTAAAAACAAAGTGTCTGCAATCTGAGTATTAGGGGGAAACTCCCCGTTTCGGTGAAACCGGGGTAGATCTTGTCACAACATGTTCCCAAACATGGTTTTACATCATCACATGACCTAACCAAGCCTAAAACAAGTGAGTCCTACACCGGGCTACCCCTGTCAGAAGAAAGTCTAGGGGGGTAGACGATCCGAGGCCCACGGATCGAGGTTCCATGAGGAAGAAGCGCTTGAGGCATCGGAACACCTCCAAACCATGCATGTGACCCTAGCATGTGTAATGAAGTGTGGTGGCATGCTCAAAACTCCTAAACCTGGTTCCCAAGTGTGACCCCCTTCACAGACATGCGTTGTCTCTCCTAAAAACAAAGTGTCTACAATCTGAGTATTAGGGGGAAACTCCCCGTTTCGGTGAAACCGGGGTAGATCTTGTCACAACATGTTCCCAAACATGGTTTTACATCATCACATGACCTAACCAAGCCTAAAACAAGTGAGTCCTACACCGGGCTACCCCTGTCAGAAGAAAGTCTAGGGGGGTAGACGACCCGAGGCCCGCGGATCAGGGTTCCGCAGGAAGAAGCGCTTCGGGGCATCGGAACACCTCCAAACCATGCATGTGACCCTAGCATGTGTAATGAAGTGTGGTGGCATGCTCAAAACTCCTAAACCTGGTTCCCAAGTGTGACCCCCTTCACAGACATGCGTTGTCTCTCTTAAAAACAAAGTGTCTGCAATCTGAGTATTAGGGGGAAACTCCCTGTTTTGGTGAAACCGGGGTAGATCTTGTCACAACATGTTCCCAAACATGGTTTTACATCATCACATGACCTAACCAAGCCTAAAACAAGTGAGTCCTACACGGCTACCCACATGGGAAGAAAGTCTAGGGGGTAGGCGATCCGAGGCCAGCGGATCGGGTTCCATGAGGAAGAAGCGCTTGGGGCATGGAACACCTCAAACCATGCATGTGACCCTAGCATGTGTAATGAAGTGTGGTGGCATGCTCAAAACTCCTAAACCTGGTTCCCAAGTGTGACCCCTTCTCAGACATTCGTTGTCTCTCCTAAAAACAAAGTGTACGCAATCTGAGTATTAGGAAACTCCCGTTCGGTGAAACAGGGGTAGATCTTGTCACAACATGTTCCCAAACATGGTTTTACATCATCACATGACCTAACCAAGCCTAAAAAAAGTGAGTCCTACACGGGCTACCCTGTCGGAAGAAAGTCTAGGGGTAGGCGATCAAGGCCCATGGATCGGGGTTCACAGGAAGAAGCGCTTCGGGGCATCGGAACACCTTAAAACCATGCATGTGACCCTAGAATGTGTAATTAAGTGTGGTGGCATGCTCAAAACTCCTAAACCTGGTTCCCAAGTGTGACCGCCTTCGCAGACATGCGCTGTCTCTCCTAAAAACAAAGTGTATGCAATCTTAGTATTAGGGGGAAACTCCCCGTTTCGGTGAAACCGGGGTAGATCTTGTCACAACATGTTCCCAAACATGGTTTTACATCATCGCATGACCTAACCAAGCCTAAAACAAGTGAGTCCTACACCGGGCTACCCCTGTCAGGAAGAAAGTCTAGGGGGTAGGCGATCAGAGGCCAGCGGATCGGGTTCCATGAGGAAGAAGCGCCAGGGCATGGAACACCTCAAACCATGCATGTGACCCTAGCATTTGTAATGTAGTGTGGTGGCATGCTCACAACTCCTATCCCTTGTTCCCAAGTGTGACCCCGTTCGCCGACTTGCGCTGTCTCTCCTAAAAACAACGTGTATGCAATCTGAGTATTAGGGGGAAACTCCCGTTTGGTGAAACAGGGTAGATCTTGTCACAACATGTTCCCAAACATGGTTTTACATCATCACATGACCTAACCAAGCCTAAAACAAGTGAGTCCTACAGCGGGCTACCCTGTCGGAAGAAAGTCTAGGGGGTAGGCGATCCGAGGCCCATGGATCGGGTTCATGAGGAAGAAGCGCTTGGGGCATGGAACACCTCAAACCATGCATGTGACCCTAGCATGTGTAATGAAGTGTGGTGGCATGCTCAAAACTCCTAAACCTGGTTCCCAAGTGTGACCCCTTCACGGACATGCGTTGTCTCTCCTAAAAACAAAGTGTACTGTCCCGAGTATTAGGGAAACTCCCGTTTGGTGAAAGCAGGGTAGATCTTGTCACAACATGTTCCCAAACATGGTTTTACATCATCACATGACCTAACCAAGCCTAAGACAAGTGAGTCCTACACCGGGCTACCCCTGTTAGAAGAAAGTCTAGGGGGGTAGACGATCCGAGGCCCGCGGATCAGGGTTCCGCAGGAAGAAGCGCTTCGACGCATCGGAACACCTCCAAACCATGCATGTGACCCTAGCATGTGTAATGAAGTGTGGTGGCATGCTCAAAACTCCTAAACCTGGTTCCCAAGTGTGAGCCCCTTCGCAGACATGCGCTGTCCCCTAAAAACAAAGTGTGCAATCTGAGTATTAGGGAAACTCCCGTTTGGTGAAACAGGGTAGATCTTGTCACAACATGTTCCCAAACATGGTTTTACATCATCACATGACCTAACCAAGCCTAAAACAAGTGGAGTCCTACACGGGCTACCCTGTCGGGGAAGAAAGTCTAGGGGGTAGGCGATCCAGGCCCAGCGGATCGGGGTTCCATGAGGAAGAAGCGCTTGAGGCATGGAACACCTCAAACCATGCATGTGACCCTAGCATGTGTAATGAAGTGTGGTGGCAGGCTCAAAACTCCTAAACCTGGTTCCCAAGTGTGACCCCTTCACAGACATCGTTGTCTCTCCTAAAACAAAGTGTCTGCAATCTGAGTATTAGGGGAAACTCCCCGTTTCAGTGAAACGGGGTAGATGAATCTTGTCACAACATGTTCCCAAACATGGTTTTACATCATCACATGACCTAACCAAGCCTAAAACAAGTGAGTGCTACACGGGCTACCCTGTCGGAAGAAAGTCTAGGGGGTAGGCGATCAGAAGCCCAGCGGATCGGGGTTCCATGAGGAAGAAGCCCTTCAGGGCATCGGAACACCTCCAAACCATGCATGTGACCCTAGAATGTGTAATGAAGTGTGGTGGCATGCTCAAAACTCCTAAACCTGGTTCCCAAGTGTGACCCCCTTCACAGACATGCGTTGTCTCTCCTAAAAACAAAGTGTCTGCAATCTGAGTATTAGGGAAACTCCCGTTTGGTGAAACCAGGGGTAGATCTTGTCACAACATGTTCCCAAACATGGTTTTACATCATCACATGACCTAACCAAGCCTAAAACAAGTGAGTCCTACACGGGCTACCCTGTCGAGAAGAAAGTCTAGGGGGTAGGCGATCCGAGCCAGCGGATCGGGTTCATGAGGAAGAAGCGCTTGAGGGCATGGAACACCTCAAACCATGCATGTGACCCTAGCATGTGTAATGAAGTGTGGTGGCATGCTCAAAACTCCTAAACCTGGTTCCCAAGTGTGACCCCCTTCACAGACATGCGTTGTCTCTCCTAAAAACAAAGTGTATGCAATCTGAGTATTTGTGGGAATCTCCCCGTTTAGGTTAAACAAGTGTAGATCTTTTCACAACATGTTCCAAAACATGGTTTTACATCATCACATGACCTAACCAAGCCTAAAACAAGTGAGTCCTACACGGGCTACCCTGTCGGAAGAAAGTCTAGGGGGTAGGCGATCAGAGGCCCATGGATCGGGGTTCATGAGGAAGAAGCGCTTCTGGGCATCCGAACACCTCCAAACCATGCATGTGACACTAGCATGTGTAATGAAGTGTGGTGGCATGCTCAAAACTCCTAAACCTGGTTCCCATGTTTGACCCCCTTCACAGACATTCGTTGTCTCTCCTAAAAACAAAGTGTCTGCAATCTGAGTATTAGGGGGAAACTCCCCGTTTCGGTGAAACCGGGGTAGATCTTGTCACAACATGTTCCCAAACATGGTTTTACATCATCACATGACCTAACCAAGCCTAAAACAAGTGAGTCCTACACCGGGCTACCCCTGTCAGAAGAAAGTCTAGGGGGTAGACGATCTGAGGCCCACGGATCAGGGTTCCGTAGGAAGAAGCGCTTCGGGGCATCGGAACACCTCCAAACCATGCATGTGACCCTAGCATGTGTAATGAAGTGTGGTGGCATGCTCAAAACTCCTAAACCTGGTTCCCAAGTGTGACCCCCTTCACAGACATGCGTTGTCTCTCCTAAAAACAAAGTGTCTGCAATCTGAGTATTAGGGGGAAACTCCCCGTTTCGGTGAAACCGGGGTAGATCTTGTCACAACATGTTCCCAAACATGGTTTTACATCATCACATGACCTAACCAAGCCTAAAACAAGTGAGTCCTACACCGGGCTACCCTGTGGGAAGAAAGTCTAGGGGGTAGGCGATCCGAGGCAGCGGATCGGGGTTCATGAGGAAGAAGCGCTTGAGGCATGGAACACCTCCAAACCATGCATGTGACCCTAGCATGTGTAATGAAGTGTGGTGGCATGCTCAAAACTCCTAAACCTGGTTCCCAAGTGTGACCCCCTTCAGAGACATGCGTTGTCTCTCCTAAAAACAAAGTGTCTGCAATCTGAGTATTAGGGGGAAACTCCCCGTTTCGGTGAAACCAGGGTAGATCTTGTCACAACATGTTCCCAAACATGGTTTTACATCATCACATGACCTAACCAAGCCTAAAACAAGTGAGTCCTACACCGGGCTACCCCTGTCAGAAGAAAGTCTAGGGGGGTAGACGATCCGAGGGCCCATGGATCGGGTTCCATGAGGAAGAAGCGCTTGGGCATGGAACATCTCCAAACCATGCATGTGACCCTAGCATGTGTAATGAAGTGTGGTGGCATGCTCAAAACTCCTAAACCTGGTTCCCAAGTGTGACCCCCTTCGCAGACATTCGTTGTCTCTCCTAAAAACAAAGTGTCTGCAATCTGAGTATTAGGGGGAAACTCCCCGTTTCGGTGAAACCGGGGTAGATCTTGTCACAACATGTTCCCAAACATGGTTTTACATCATCACATGACCTAACCAAGCCTAAAACAAGTGAGTCCTACACCGGGCTACGCCATCGGAAGAAAGTCTAGGGGTAGGCGATCCAGGCCCATGGATCGGGGTTCCATGAGGAAGAAGCGCTTGAGGGCATGGAACACCTCAAACCATGCATGTGACCCTAGCATGTGTAATGAAGTGTGGTGGCATGCTCAAAACTCCTAAACCTGGTTCCCAAGTGTGACCCCTTCCGAGACATCGTTGTCTCTCCTAAAAACAAAGTGTCTGCAATCTGAGTATTAGGGGGAAACTCCCCGTTTCGGTGAAACCAGGGTAGATCTTGTCACAACATGTTCCCAAACATGGTTTTACATCATCACATGACCTAACCAAGCCTAAAACAAGTGAGTCCTACACTGGCTACCTGTGGGAAGAAACTCTAGGGGGTAGACGATCCGAGGCCCGCGGATCAGGGTTCCGCAGGAAGAAGCGCTTCGGGGCATCGGAACACCTCCAAACCATGCATGTGACCCTAGCATGTGTAATGAAGTGTGGTGGCATGCTCAAAACTCCTAAACCTGGTTCCCAAGTGTGACCGCCTTCATAGACATGCGATGTCTCTTCTAAAACCAAAGTGTATGCAATCTGAGTATTAGGGGGAAACTCCCCGTTTCGGTGAAACCGGGGTAGATCTTGTCACAACATATTCCCAAACATGGTTTTACATCATCACATGACCTAACCAAGCCTAAAACAAGTGAGTCCTACATCGGGCTATCCACAGGAAGAAAGTCTAGGGGGGTAGACGATCCGAGGCCAGCGGATCAGGGTTCCGCAGGAAGAAGCGCTTCAGGGCATCGGAACACCTCCAAACCATGCATGTGACCCTAGCATGTGTAATGAAGTGTGGTGGCATGCTCAAAACTCCTAAACCTGGTTCCCAAGTGTGACGCCCTTCGCGGACATGCGCTGTCTCTCCTAAAAACAAAGTGTCTACAATCTGAGTATTAGGGAAACTCCCGTTTGGTGAAAGCAGGTAGATCTTGTAACAACATGTTCCCAAACATGGTTTTACATCATCACATGACCTAACCAAGCCTAAAACAAGTGAGTCCTACACCGGGCTACCCCTGTCAGAAGAAAGTCTAGGGGGTAGACGATCCGAGGCCCGCGGATCGGGGTTCCGCAGGAAGAAGCGCTTCGGGGCATCGGAACACTTCCAAACCATGCATGTGACCCTAGCATGTGTAATGAAGTGTGGTGGCATGCTCAAAACTCCTAAACCTGGTTCCCAAGTGTGACCCCCTTGGCAGACATGCGTTGTCTCTCCTAAAAACAAAGTGTCTGCAATCTGAGTATTAGGGGGAAACTCCCCGTTTCGGTGAAACCGGGGTAGATCTTGTCACAACATGTTCCCAAACATGGTTTTACATCATCACATGACCTAACCAAGCCTAAAACAAGTGAGTCCTACATCGGGCTATCCCTGTCAGAAGAAAGTCTAGGGGGGTAGACGATCTGAGGCCCGCGGATCAGGGTTCCGCAGGAAGAAGCGCTTCGGGGCATCGGAACACCTCCAAACCATGCATGTGACCCTAGCATGTGTAATGAAGTGTGGTGGCATGCTCAAAACTCCTAAACCTGGTTCCCAAGTGTGACCCCCTTCCCAGACATGCGATGTCTCTCCTAAAAACAAAGTGTCTGCAATCTGAGTATTAGGGGGAAACTCCCCGTTTCGGTGAAACCGGGGTAGATCTTGTCACAACATGTTCCCAAACATGGTTTTACATCATCACATGACCTAACCAAGCCTAAAACAAGTGAGTCCTACACCGGGCTACCCCTGTCAGAAGAAAGTCTAGGGGGGTAGACGATCCGAGGCCCGCGGATCGGGGTTCCGCGGGAAGAAGCGCTTCGGGGCATCGGAACACCTCCAAACCATGCATGTGACCCTAGCATGTGTAATGAAGTGTGGTGGCATGCTCAAAACTCCTAAACCTGGTTCCCAAGTGTGACCCCCTTCACAGACATGCGTTGTCTCTCCTAAAAACAAAGTGTCTGCAATCTGAGTATTAGGGGGAAACTCCCCGTTTCGGTGAAACCGGGGTAGATCTTGTCACAACATGTTCCCAAACATGGTTTTACATCATCACATGACCTAACCAAGCCTAAAACAAGTGAGTCCTACACCGGGCTATCCTGTCGAAGAAAGTCTATGGGGGTAGACGATCCGAGGCCCGCGGATCAGGGTTCTAGAGGAAGAAGCGCTTCGGGGCATCGGAACACCTCCAAACCATGCATGTGACCCTAGCATGTGTAATGAAGTGTGGTGGCATGCTCAAAACTCCTAAACCTGGTTCCCAAGTGTGACCCCTTCGCAGACATGCGCTGTCTCTCCTAAAAACAAAGTGTATGCAATCTGAGTATTAGGGGGAAACTCCCCGTTTCGGTGAAACCGGGGTAGATCTTGTCACAACATGTTCCCAAACATGGTTTTACATCATCACATGACCTAACCAAGCCTAAAACAAGTGAGTCCTACACCGGGCTACCCCTGTCAGAAGAAAGTCTAGGGGTAGACGATCCAAGAACCATGGATCAGGGTTCCACAGGAAGAAGCGCTTCGGGGCATCGGAACACCTCCAAACCATGCATGTGACCCTAGCATGTGTAATGAAGTGTGGTGGCATGCTCAAAACTCCTAAACCTGGTTCCCAAGTGTGACCCCCTTCACAGACATGCGTTGTCTCTCCTAAAAACAAAGTGTCTGCAATCTGAGTATTAGGGGAAACTCCCGTTCGGTGAAACGAGGTAGATCTTGTCACAACATGTTCCCAAACATGGTTTTACATCATCACATGACATAACCAAGCCTAAAACAAGTGAGTCCTACACCCGGCTACCCCTATCAGAAGAAAGTCTAGGGGGTAGGCGATCAGAGGCCATGGATCGAGTTCCGCGGAAGAAGCGCTTGGGGCATGGAACACCTCCAAACCATGCATGTGACCCTAGCATGTGTAATGAAGTGTGGTGGCATGCTCAAAACTCCTAAACCTGGTTCCCAAGTGTGACCCCCTTGGCAGACATGCGTTGTCTCTCCTAAAAACAAAGTGTCTGCAATCTGAGTATTAGGGGGAAACTCCCCGTTTCGGTGAAACCGGGGTAGATCTTGTCACAACATGTTCCCAAACATGGTTTTACATCATCACATGACCTAACCAAGCCTAAAACAAGTGAGTCCTACACCGGGCTACCTGTCGGGAAGAAAGTCTAGGGGGGTAGACGACCAGAGGCCCGCGGATCAGGGTTCCGCAGGAAGAAGCGCTTCGGGGCATCGGAACACCTTAAAACCATGCATGTGACCCTAGCATGTGTAATGAAGTGTGGTGGCATGCTCAAAACTCCTAAACCTGGTTCCCAAGTGTGACCCCCTTCATAGACATGCGTTGTCTCTCCTAAACAAAGTGTCTACAATCTGAGTATTAGGGGGAAACTCCCCGTTTCGGTGAATCCGGGGTAGATCTTGTCACAACATGTTCCCAAACATGGTTTTACATCATCACATGAGCTAACCAAGCCTAAAACAAGTGAGTCCTACACGGGCTACCCTGTCGAAGAAAGTCTAGGGGGTAGGCGATCCGAGGCCCATGGATCGGGGTTCATGAGGAAGAAGCGCCGGGCATGAACACCTCCAAACCATGCATGTGACCCTAGCATGTGTAATGAAGTGTGGTGGCATGCTCAAAACTCCTAAACCTGGTTCCCAAGTGTGACCCCCTTCACAGACATGCGTTGTCTCTCTTAAAAACAAAGTGTCTGCAATCTGAGTATTAGGGGGAAACTCCCCGTTTCGGTGAAACCGGGGTAGATCTTGTCACAACATGTTCCCAAACATGGTTTTACATCATCACATGACCTAACCAAGCCTAAAACAAGTGAGTCCTACACCCGGCTACCCCTATCAGAAGAAAGTCTAGGGGGGTAGACGACCCGAGGCCCGCGGATCAGGGTTCCGCAGGAAGAAGCGCTTCAGGGCATCGGAACACCTCCAAACCATGCATGTGACCCTAGCATGTGTAATGAAGTGTGGTGGCATGCTCAAAACTCCTAAACCTGGTTCCCAAGTGTGAACCCCTTCGAAGACATGCCCTGTCTCTGCTAAAAAAAAAGTGTACGCAATCCGAGTATTAGGGAAACTCCCGTTTGGTGAAACAGGGTAGATCTTGTCACAACATGTTCCCAAACATGGTTTTACATCATCACATGACCTAACCAAGCCTAAAACAAGTGAGTCCTACACGGGCTACCCTGTCGAAGAAAGTCTAGGGGTAGGCGATCAGAACCAGCGGATCAGGGTTCCACAAGAAGAAGCGCTTCGGAGCATCGGAACACCTGCAAACCATGCATGTGACCCTAGCATGTGTAATGAAGTGTGGTGGCATGCTCAAAACTCCTAAACCTGGTTCCCAAGTGTGAACCCCTTCGCAGACATGCGCTGTCTCTCCTAAAACAAAGTGTCTGCAATCTGAGTATTAGGGGGAAACTCCCCGTTTCGGTGAAACCGGGGTAGATCTTGTCACAACATGTTCCCAAACATGGTTTTACATCATCACATGACCTAACCAAGCCTAAAACAAGTGAGTCCTACACCAGGCTACCCCTGTCAGAAGAAAGTCTAGGGGTAGGCGATCCGAGGCCATGGATCGGGGTTCATGAGGAAGAAGCGCTTCGGGGCATCGGAACACCTCCAAACCATGCATGTGACCCTAGCATGTGTAATGAAGTGTGGTGGCATGCTCAAAACTCCTAAACCTGGTTCCCAAGTGTGACCCCCTTCGCAGACATGCGTTGTCTCTCCTAAAAACAAAGTGTCTGCAATCTGAGTATTAGGGGGAAACTCCCCGTTTTGGTGAAACCGGGGTAGATATTGTCACAACATGTTCCCAAACATGGTTTTACATCATCACATGACCTAACCAAGCCTAAAACAAGTGAGTCCTACATCGGGCTATACCTGTCAGAAGAAAGTCTAGGGGGGTAGACGATCCGAGCCCGCGGATCAGGGTTCCGCAGGAAGAAGCGCTTCGGGCATGGAACACCTCAAACCATGCATGTGACCCTAGCATGTGTAATGAAGTGTGGTGGCATGCTCAAAATCCTAAACCTGGTTCCCAAGTGTGACCCCTCTTCACAGACATCGTTGTCTCTCCTAAAAACAAAGTGTACGCAATCTGAGTATTAGGGAAACTCCCGTTTGGTGAAACAGGGTAGATCTTGTCACAACATGTTCCCAAACATGGTTTTACATCATCACATGACCTAACCAAGCCTAAAACAAGTGAGTCCTACACCGGGCTACCCCTGTCAGAAGAAAGTCTAGGGGGGTAGACGATCCGAGGCCCGCGGATCAGGGTTCCGCAGGAAGAAGCGCTTTGGGGCATCGGAACACCTCCAAACCATGCATGTGACCCTAGCATGTGTAATGAAGTGTGGTGGCATGCTCAAAACTCCTAAACCTGGTTCCCAAGTGTGACCCCCTTCGCAGACATGCGTTGTCTCTCCTAAAAACAAAGTGTCTGCAATCTGAGTATTAGGGGGAAACTCCCCGTTTCGGTGAAACCGGGGTAGATCTTGTCACAACATGTTCCCAAACATGGTTTTACATCATCACATGACCTAACCAAGCCTAAAACAAGTGAGTCCTACACCGGGCTACCCCTGTCAGAAGAAAGTCTAGGGGGTAGACGATCCGAGGCCCGCGGATCGGGGTTCCGCAGGAAGAAGCGCTTCGGGGCATCGGAACACTTCCAAACCATGCATGTGACCCTAGCATGTGTAATGAAGTGTGGTGGCATGCTCAAAACTCCTAAACCTGGTTCCCAAGTGTGACCCCCTTGGCAGACATGCGTTGTCTCCTAAAAACAAAGTGTCTGCAATCTGAGTATTAGGGGGAAACTCCCGTTTGGTGAAACCCGGGTAGATCTTGTCACAACATGTTCCCAAACATGGTTTTACATCATCACATGACCTAACCAAGCCTAAAACAAGTGAGTCCTACACGGGCTACCCACTGGAAGAAAGTCTAGGGGTAGGCGATCCGAGGCCCATGGATCGAGGTTCCGCAGGAAGAAGCGCTTCGGGGCATCGGAACACTTCCAAACCATGCATGTGACCCTAGCATGTGTAATGAAGTGTGGTGGCATGCTCAAAACTCCTAAACCTGGTTCCCAAGTGTGACCCCCTTCGCAGACTTGTGTTGTCTCTCCTAAAAACAAAGTGTCTGCAATATGAGTATTAGGGGGAAACTCTTCGTTTCAGTGAAACCGGGGTAGATCTTGTCACAACATGTTCCCAAACATGGTTTTATATCATCACATGACCTAACCAAGCCTAAAACAAGTGAGTCCTACATCGGGCTACCCCTGTCAGAAGAAAGTCTAGGGGGGTAGACGACCCGAGGCCCGCGGATCAGGGTTCCGCAGGAAGAAGCGCTTCGGGGCATCGGAACACCTCCAAACCATGCATGTGACCCTAGCATGTGTAATGAAGTGTGGTGGCATGCTCAAAACTTCTAAACCTGGTTCCCAGGTGTGACCCCCTTCGTGAAAAATACAAATTTTTGTGCCGAATTGGTAGGAAATGGGTCAGATATGAACTGCAGGTATATGATCTGATGCTCATGTTTTTTTATAAAAATCATTTTTAGGGTGACAATTTGATGTTTCTTCAGAGTTCCATTATGCAAGTATAGGCAGGCTCAGCGCCGAACTAAGAATCTTCGTACTAGTCATTTTGACCGTAGTTGGGGGGTAAGAAATAAGAAAACATGCTTTACCGTGTAGGTTGCATAAAGCACACGGCAAAGGCTTATCTTTGCCGTGTGTCTAACTGCAGCGGCACACGGCAAAGAACCACCGTCAGCCACCGTTAGGGTGGCTCGCCTAGGGGGCCGTGGGACCCACCTCTTTGCCGTGCGGTCGTCTTTGCCGTGTGTCTCGATTGGTCTTTGCCGTGCATGTTTCTTTGCCGTGTGCCTCGATAGGTCTTTGTTGTGCATCATTTCTTTGCCGTGTGTCCCTTTTCATCTTTGCCGTGTACCCTTTGTTTGCCGTATGTTTTTTTTTGAATCTACCGTGTGTGTGCTCTTTGCCGTGTACTTCTGGACCAGCTCACGGCACAGAACATCTTTGCCGTGTTCCCGCCCTTTTGGCACACGGCAAAGGACGAGGGCGACGGCAGCGAGAGTTTTTCCCGTAGTGATATGTTATACTTAATCCCTATTTTATCCATACAATTAAGCCTTTCTAATCACATCGTTTTCTAGCCTTTCATTTTGATTGTGTTCCGCATGGTCAAATACACCTCACGACTTTACATAATTAACTCTTGTTAATAGGATTTTTATGGATACCTGCAAAGAAAGAGTAAGAAGACAATATAATATATATCATCGTAGAGTATCTCTCAAGTATAATTTTTCTCTTTCTTAGGAAGCAAGGAAATTACTACTCCCTCCGTCCAAAATAAGTGACTTGAGTTTGTCTAGATTCGTATGTATCTATATGCTAAAATGTGTCTAGATACATTTGAATCTAGACAAACCCGCGTCACTTATTTTGGGACGGAGGGCGTACTATCTTAATTGACGCTATTAATCGCCCGACTTAACAATGAGATTCATGTAAGTTCAAAATAATGAGAGGATCTTCATTGGAAGGTTGTGCATGTCGATTGTAAATAAGTATCTCTAAGTCGATTGAGAAATAAACACTCCCACACCACTGATAGGTTTACTAAGATATGAGCCAATGATTATTCAAGCGCCCAACACTTGCTAGATCTACACCTAAAATGTTGCTACCTGATAATCCCGAACTGTGCTAAAAAGTACAAGAAGTATACAATCAAAGTTAGGGCGAAATAAAAGTACTCAGCTTAATCTCCACTAGCTAACAATTGCATTCCTCGGCATATGAAATTCTACGTGCATTAACAACGGATAACTTTACCTCATATATTGTCTTTTTTTTTTTTTGAGAAATACTTCATATATTGTCACAGAGAACATTGATGCCTATGCTGTATTTAAGCCCTACTATATCTACACAATGAATTCATGGGCGCGTACGTATTTACAATATATCGATCACATATACTGTATATGTCATGTGATGGAAAAGTCACCGGTGCAGTTTCTAAGCTGATCGGCGGACATCGACGAGGATTTCTTACCGTGTGTACCGCCGGCCATTGGCACGACGACGGGCTCGTGGCCGGCGAAGAGGGAAATGTGGCCGGCGAGCTTGTCCTTTCGGGAGAAAGTGGTGCCGCAGGAGCAGATCCAACGGTGGTCGCCGCAGTGCTTCTCGTGGGTCCGGAGGTCGGAGAGGACGGAGAAGTTCTTACGGTTGCAGCGGTTGCAGATATACATCTTTGGGCAGTGGCAGTGGCTGCGCTTGTAGTGGTTCTTCACGCAGATCACCGACCTGAGCGGCTGGAACTTGGCGTGCTTCCGGTTCCACCGGCACCCCTCCTGCGGGCAGGAGTACTTGTTTCTCCTCCCCGCTACCTCGACAGCCGCCGCCGCGTCCTCGCCGGCGGCGCTCGTGAACTTGTTGGTTAGCGGGTTCATGAGCGCCGCCTTGCTCTTGTACTCGTCGCCGTGGGCGCGCATGTGCATGCGCAGGTTGGCGTCACGCTTGAACCCCTTGCCGCACACCTGGCAGTAGTGCGTGTAGCAGCTCCGCCGCGTCCAGCTCGACGACGATCGTATCCATCGCCGTCATCGACGACGACGAGGCCGTCGACTTGCCGTGGATCTCGTAGTAGTTTTCGTCCTGGCCGGCACCATGGTGCTGCTGCTGCTGCCACTGGTGCATGGCTTGGTCCATGGCCTGCTGGCCGCTGCAGCCTGCAGCGGCGTTGACATCCGCTATGGCGCCGACGACTCCCTCCTGCTTCCCCAGCGCCGCGTTATTAACGGATGTCAACGACTCACCGAGGCCGCCGCACAGGTTCTGGAAGGCATACAGCATCGAGGACGCGGCGGCGATGATCTCCTGGATGATGACGCTGGCGCCGGGCGCCACGGGGTCGAGGTGGTCGCGGCCGCCGTGGCCGACCGCGAGGCCGACGAGCGGGTGCAGCTGCTGCACCTTGTCCTTGAGCACGGACAGGTTGTACAGCAGCGCGTTGCTTTGCGCGTGGGTGTCGGGCGCGGCCAGCCCGCCGCCGCCGGTCGCGCGCATGAAGGCCGAGTCCATGCCAATGCCATCTGCATCGAGGGCGGCATGGAACATCTGCTGCTGGCTCTGCAGGAAGTAATGGCTTGCACCGGCACCCCCTCCGCCTCCTCCTACTCCTCCTCCCCGATTAAACATTACTGCACCACTATCTATCTATCTCCTGATGGCTTGCAATCAGGCAACAATTTGTCGCACATGATCTACTGAACCCAACGCAAGATTTCGGAATTGGATGAGGAGCAAGATCGAAAGCGAAGAGACGCCAGAGGAAGAAGTAGGGGAACGAGAAGAGATCAAAGAAGGAAAGTCAACCGGGGCCGGGGGGCGCCCACTTAGCAACATCCCTACTTGGAGCCTCCCTCGAATGGAACCGGGCCCCAAAGGACACTGCATCAGCTCTTTCAGAGGCTATATGTTTTGTTTATGCCTCTCTGAACTGCTAAGTTTTCCAGCTTCTTCTGTAATTGTAAATTGACAAGCACACGAATAGTTAGTAGTTTAGTTTACTCCAATAATGGCCTGGATACCACGGTTTTCTAGGGCCACCCTTTTGAGGGAATACATTTTTCCTTCTTTATTTGGTCCTGTGCGAGGTAGCAGCTCAGCTAGAATCTAATCTTGAACATGATCAAGCTTGGGTTTGGGTAGGTCGTCCAAGCAGTGTGCCTGGTATGTGGGCCTAGTACAGGACCTCAGCTTTGGCATTTTAAAAGGAACACCAAAATAATGAAATTAAGTTATAGCAGTAAACAAATAATACCTCCGCGGATCCATGTTCCTTTTTTTTTCTGGGGATCCATGTTCCTTAATACTACTGTATTTCTCTTGCAAGTTGCAAGTGGATCGATCCAGCAAGGCTAGGCGAGGCAAAGGCTGCTAATCACACTAGTAGAGAACAAGGCTTTAGTCCTGGCTGGTCAGGTCCCGGTTTTGAAACCGTGACTGGACCGGCGGACTAAAAGCCCATTCACTAGCCCGGCTCTGTTACCAGCCGGGACCAATGGACGTTCATGTGACTGTTGCCACAGCGCGTGGGATGTCTCTCATTAGTCCCGGTTCCTATTACGGACCGGGACAAATGGTTCTCTGCTGCGACAGCATTTGGGTACTTTCTCTACCGCGACAGAGAATTTATTTTATATTTTTTTATTTTCTTTTTTCATTTCAAAATAGTTTTCGAATATTTCTACTCTACCACATACCGTACACGTTCGTATATATATAAGATAACTTGTCTTAAGATCGAGCATACAAATATATACAATTCGGATAGTTACATGGATATCACAAATACCGGGACTAGAGCCCGTCTATTCAATTACACGGTCGGGATCATCAGTAGCACCTATTCACACTAAATTCTCCGGCGTTGTCTATCATCTCTTTCAACAAAAATCCCGCCAGTTCTTCTGCAATTCCTAGTACGCGTTTCTCTGGTAGAAGCTGACCCCGCATGCTCTCGAACTATATAAGAAAAGGAGATCAATATGAATATTAATCATGATAACAAAAGTGACGATAATAAAATAATATTGTGCATGTATTGCTTATGTCGACTCTATAATCTTTGTGCTTAGTGGTAAACATGCGAATGAACTCGCAAACGTAGAATCCACATATATTTGTTCCCCATGGCTGTCTCGTGCATTTTACGAGAATAGAATTCAATCAAAATAATAATCTAGCATCATAATTATATTGAAAATAGAAGTAAAGAGATGCGCGAACATATCACGTACTACTTACCGAGACCGGCTTAAACGTCAGCTTCTCACTAAAGGAACCCGTAACCTCACTCTTGAATATGTTCCAAACCCTGTCCGACAAAGAAAATGAATGAATGAGTTATTCATTACGTGATATCTCAGAAAATCAATGACCGCTGTAGCGCGAAAATTACCTCTGTAGCATGTCATGCATGTCCCTAAACTTTTTCAGGGGTCTCTTTAATGGGTCCATGACTTCAACTCTTCCTTTATCAAGTTGAATAGAATTCAGTGGAAATTGCACACGTTTATATATACATCAGTAACTCATCAATTACACTTAACATCGAGTAAGAAAAAGTGAATATGTACAACAGAGTAAGACCCTAAGGAAACAGTGTGTGATCACAGAAATTTTGCTCCGTTAGAAACCTTAGAAGGTTTTCCTCCGTCTCCTCGGGTTTATCCATTAGCGTCTTTACATATACTTTATCCGGGTCAATCAACCCAACACTAAAGAGTGACCTTCTTTTACATTCCTGGATCTTCATTCTGCATTATAATAGAGTACAAAAAGATATAATGAGGATAATTACATGCAATGAACTGAACAACTGAAAAACTGGACAACTTATATGTAGACAATGAATTCAACAACTTATAGACAATAGCAACTCATGATAGATTTGTCGAGGGTGTCGAAAGTGTATAACTAGAAGAGTTCTGAAAAGTCAATATGGACCTCGTCGGCTCGGAAGTAGTAGTCATGTGGGAATTTCGCCACGATCATTATTCTCTCCTCCTTTACGGCTTTCAAGTACCATTTATGTAAACTCCGCATTTGTGTGGCAGTTGTTGCAACCTCTCTATGCTGACCAAAGACATCTCTGGGACATATTTAGGGGCTAAAATAGCCTTGGGTAACTTGTCGTCTTGGGAACCTAGCACTTGTTGCCACGATCATTATTCTCTCCTCCTTTAGGGCTACACTACTTTGTTCTTTGGCATCTTATTAAAACATAAATTCAGATTTCTAATTCTATCCAGCTTCATACTTGGGGGCTAGAGGATATAACATAAATACCATAAAAAAGAGTTGAAAATTACTTACGAAATGCTCATGTTGCAACTTGTTGAGGTTGTTGTTGATTTCGTCGGAAATCTTCTCGACGAGAGTTAAAGGGATAATAGGTAGAGGCAAAACTCCACCGGCCTTTAACTTCTCGTTGCGAAGACGAACTCGATCTAGCAGATAAAGAAGCTTCACATCCTCAGCTTATTGAGACTCTTCTTCAGCTGAAATATTTCTGGTCTCCAAGTAGTGGAGGGCCAGATTCTAGATCTGTTCCGCGCTCTTCCGAGTAAGGCCAGGTTATGCGATACCCGGATTCTGCATAAGGTTTTCAGCGAAGACTTCGGTTCAGGGATCATTACCTTTAGAGGGTACACCCTTATCAGTTGTCGAGTCACCCATGGTGACGTCGGTTTGTGAACCAATGTTCACTGGCTCTTTAGATTGAGCCTCAATATCTTCAGTGCACGAAGAAGGAACATCCTCCGACACTGATGATGACTTGGGGTTGGGATTCGGAGGCGCTGTAGCGGGTGAAACCAAGGTTAACTTCTGATGGCGCAGAGTTTCCCCCTACTTGACCTTCCCCTTGATTAATGGCTTAGCTCTGGATAGTAACAGAACAAGATCGTTATGACCCAGAAAAAACGTAAACAAAAATACAAGGTTTGATGGAAGAACTTGCTTCTTGACGACTGACATAGTTTGTGGACCAGCTGACACAACCGGAACTATGTTTCCGGGTAAGCACTTCTGGCAAAACTTCAAGTTCTTCATCCTCCTGAGGGATTGACTCCTCAGGTGGTTATCCCTCGAGGGGGAGCTAGCTCCGACTTAGGGAGGTCAGCGAGATGAAAGTCAAAATATCTCAGTATTGCATGTAAAACATATGCAGACAATAAAGTATAAGATATGTCATTCGAAAATCTTACTGGGGTCAAGGGGTTCTCTGCTATGAACATGTCCAAGGAGATCTCCGGAATTTTCCGGTTTAGTCTCTCCTTGATCAACCACCTGACTCGGGTCACGTATTCCTTGGTGGGGATTGCGGACCGGCTTATTCTTAGGCTGTATTTCTTGTTGTTGGTGATTGTTTGCATAAGCCGGTCCCCACGATGTTGCAAGGGCTGGATCCGACGAGCTAGCCAGTGATGATCGACTCAACACGTCGAGCTCATTAGGGAACCCCAAGAGGAAGGTATGATGAGCACATCAGCAAGTTTTCCCTCAATTATGAAACCAAGGTTATCGAACCAGTAGGAGCAAGGAAACACCACCAAGGTTTTGTTTCCAACTTGGAATCCTGCACTACACAACCACAAAACTTTGCCCCCAACTTACAGTGAGGTTGTCAATCTCACCGGTGTTGCTGAAAACAAAGGATTAAACATATTGTGTGGAAGATAGTAATAGCTTGCAGAAAGTAAACAGAAAACAGTAAATAGCTTGTAGATTGATGGTAAAAGAATGGACCAGGGTCCATAGTTCACTAGAGGTGATTCTCCTTAAGATAGATGACATGTTGGGTGAACAAATTACAGCGGGGCTATTGACAGACACCGGGAAAGCATACATGCATATACTAATAATCTTGACTCCTATGAGATTTGATTGGGCATTACAACATTATACATAGACCGTAATCCAACTGCATCTATGACTAATAATCCACCTTCAGGTTATCATCCGAACCCCTCCGATTAAGTTGCAAGCAACAGATAATTGCATTAAGCAAAGTGTGTAAAGTAAATAATACGATTGTTCTATGAACAAAGGATTGTTGTTTTCTCCCTAGTATCAACAACACATCTAGTACCTTAGAGATTTATGTCACTTCCCAGATTACTAGAGGCATGAACCCACTATCGAGCATAAATACTCCCTCTTGGAGTTGCTAGCATCTACTCGGCCAAGATAGCTACTAGCAACGGAAAGCATGCAAGATCACAAATAACATAGACATGATAGAATCAATAATCAATCTGAAATAGCATCTCAGTATCCATCGGATCCCCACAAACACAACATGTAGATTACAAATAGATGATCTTGATCATGAACGGAGCTCACAAGATGTAGACATGGTAGCACAAAGGACAAGAACCAACCATCTAGCTACTACATGGACCCGTAGTCCAGGGATGAACTACTCACGCATCACACCGGAGGCAGTCATGGTGATGAAGAAGGCCTCCAGGGTGATCTCTCCCCTCCGGCAGGGTGCTAGGAAGAGCTTCAGATCCCTCCCGATCTAGGGATGGAGATGGCGGTGGCTACAGACTCTTTCGTGGAATTTTGATTCGGTACTTAGGGTTTTCATCCCGGAGGCAATATATAGGCGAAGGGACAAGGTAGGTGGAGTACCAGGGGGCCCACACCTGGTGGTGGCGCGGCTAGGGCTGGCCACGCCACCCTAGGGTGTGGCTGCCCTGGTTCCCCGCTTCGTCTCCCCTCCGGACTCCGTGTTGCTTCGGGTAAAAGTATTGTCCGGTCCAATTCCGAGAATATTTCCTTACTAGCTTTTCTGAAACCAAAAACAGCAGAAAATAGGCAATTGGCATTGTGGCATCTTGTTAATAGGTTAGTTACAGAGAATGTGTAAAAATACTCCAAAGTGTGGACAAAACATAAGAAAGTAGATATAAAACAAGCATGGAACATCAAAAATTATAGATACGTTTACAACGTATCAACATCCCCAAGCTTAACTCCTGCACGTCCTCGAGTAGGTAAGTGATAAAAAGAATAATTTTTTAGGTGACATGTACCATCATAATCTTGATCAAGGTATTTGTAAAACATTGATAGCTGGGATCATAGTACTTTAACATAGCATGAAAGATATAGCTCTAACAATAAGACATAGCAACTATGTTATAACATGAAAAGGTACAAATAAAAGATTCATGAATAACAATGCTTTGCAAGACGTTTGTTTGTTTCACATATAGAAAATATAATGAGAATGGTATTCAGCTTGTCCCTCATAGTGTAGCAAAACATAAATGCATAAGACACCTTCAAAGTTCATAAGGATGACTAGATACAAATAGTTTAAGAACAAGCAATATCAAAGTTATGAATCAATCAACAAGTCTTGGGACAATGCACATTAAACTAAGAATGGCCTATAAGCTCTCTCAATAGGTGCATAAAGATAGAAGATGGAGACTCAATATAAAAGTAAAAGAAAGGCCTTCATAGAAGGAAGCAGGGATTCAAGTTTCATAAAGAGCTTCCAAAGATTATGGTACTTATTAGCTTTCAGCTCTCATTGCCCCTACAATAAGAATATTGAAGTGATTAAGGTTAAAGTGAACAAACTATGGAGTATATGCTTGACAAAGTATAAGTTGGAAATCTCATGTCCCTTGAATACGAGGGCCTCTCCTCATGCTACTCAAGTTTAGTTACCGGTAAGTTCTTGTCATAGTAAGTACATGTGTATCATAGAGAACCGCCAACGGGGTACCCCTTGCCCGATGATACGGAAGAATACCCATATCAAAATGACAAGGCAAGCCGACAATGAGCATCTCAGCATCCTTTTATTTCCTATTTGCATAGGCCTTTTTTCTCTCTCTTTTCTTTTTTTATTTCCTATTTCCATAGGCTTCTTTTTTTAGAGGATGCTTCATAGATTGCTCATAGATTGCTTCATAGATTTCCTATTTCCATGGCTCTGCTAATCCACAACTTACAAAGCGCAAGCATATACGCAACATAGATGGGCACAATGGTTCAAGTTTATTAAGTGAAAGAAAAGTAAAGTGTGCCATCAAGTTTGTGAGAGCTTTAATCACTAGTTTTCACATAACAAGTTTAATTCGGAAGGTAGATAAAAATAGGAATATACTTGGAATAGCAAATGCTAATAGGTAGATATGGTGGACTCTTTGGAACAACTTGGTTTTATTTGGAGTTGGATGCATGAGTGGAACTCATACTTGGTATGGAGGCTAGCAAAAGACTGAGAGCGACCAACTAAGAGAGCAATAATGGCCATAATCATGCAAATCGACAAAACATTATTAATTAAAGCATAAAGTGATATTACAAGTCGAAAAATAAATGATCATAGAGGCTATGGTGACTTGGTGTAGTCTTAACATGGTGTGAGCATGCGCCAAGTCAACCCAAATAAAGCATTAAAGGAGAATACCACAATATTATGCTTTTATATGCTAAAACAATGCATGATTCTTTCAAGGCACATTAAGCAATCTCAATTGTTTGTAACAAGTCATTCTACATCAATAATCACTAAGCCAAAACAATATCAAGCATGACATGATAAAGTCTAAGTCACAGTCAAAAACAAGCTCCTTTTATACCACTTAAGCATGAACTTTCCTACTCTTTTCCAATCCAAATCAACTTATTTGAAACTATGTGTGAATGAGGGGGTCCAACCAATTTATTCAAGCAAACTAAGCAAATGAAAACTAAAAACAACAACAAATGCGCTCCAAGAACAACACAATTGTGCACGAAACAATAAAAATGAAGTGTTTGGAAGAAACCTGAAATTTTTATTGATGAAGAAAGGGATGCCTTGGGCATTCCCAAGCTTTGACGCTTGTACTTCTTGAATATTTATTGGGGTGACATGGGTGGCATCCCCAAGCTTGATATTTTGTCCATTCTTTATCTTATCACCTTACTCTTCCCTACACTTTAAAATTCCCTTCATACAAAACTTCACACAAACTTCATTAGCAACATTAGTGTACTCAAGATAATAAGTCTTTTGGTTCAGTTTAAACACAAGTAAAACTTTCACTAAAACACAAGCTACTGTAGCACTTCCTTTAAAAAGTTCAAATGATCAAAGAGAACTCAAAGAGAAAGAGATTAAGAGGCAAATGCAAATAATGGCAGAAATCTGTCAAAACAGACCAGCAGGTAAAAACCGATTTTTTCGAAGACCTTCTGTTGCTCAAATCGGAAAGTGTTGAGCTAACGAACGTTAGATAACAACCTGGGGCAGAATCACAGAAAATTCCAGCTCAAACCGACGTACAGAGATTTTTCACGAATTTTTACAGCGAAGCACAAAAATCTGTTTCGGGACAGCAACTTTCCCAAGCATTACTTCTCTCTCATTAGAGGTTACTCTTGGCACAAAAACCACACAAAAATGATAAGGAGAGGTTATTCCTGAAGCAATAACTTCCAGGACTCAACAAAATAAAAATTTATTGACTAAAAATTTGGGTTATCTCCCAATAAGTGCTTTTCTTTAACGCCTTTGAGCTAGGCATAAGAATTTCGATGATGCTCACATAAGAAATATGAATTGAAGTAAAAGAGAGCATCAAGAAGCAATTTCAAAACACATTTAAGTCTAACCCACTTCCTATGCATAGGAATCTTGTATGCAAATAAATTCCCAAAGAACAAAGTGACAAGCATAGGAAGATAAAACGAGAGTAACTTCAAAACTTTCAGCAAATAGAGATGTGTTTCGGTACCATGAAAACTTTTACAACCATATTTTCCTCTCTCATAATAATTTTCAGTAGCCTCATGAATAAACTCAACAATATAACTATCACATAAAGCATGCTTTTCATGATCTACAAACACATAATTTTTATCAAGCTCAAAAATAGTGGGATTAAAACCTTCAGACCCACTTTTAACAATTTTATAACAAGATGACTGATCAATCTCATTTTCAATAGTAGTACAATTAATATTATCAACCAATATAGGACCATCATCTAGATCTTTATTATAAAAAAATTCAAAAGAATCCATAGGAACATAACATTCATCCTCCTTTGGTAAGCATGGAGGACAATCAAATAATGTAATGGGTAAAGAGTTACTCTCATTAGAAGGTAGGAATGGATAGATCCATTCTGCCTCCTCTTGATCATCACGCTCCTCCTCTTTTTCATCCAATGAGCTTCCAGTTTTAGCAATTTCTTCTTCCATAGGCTCCTGCAAGGCATTAGTCTCTTCCGTTGGTGGAGAGCATCTATTAAGATATTCAAGAATATATCCATTCTCTACCTTGTAATTATCAAAGCAAAATTTAAGTATATCATAAACCTCATATTTATAAGGTGCATCATCAGTATTTTCAAGCAAATAAGCAAGTTCGAATGCACCCTTCCAAGCAATAAATTCTTCAATTTGTTCCACATCATAAAAGTCATAATTTCCCTTAACATAAGAAGATATGGTAACATCATCATTATACTCACATCAAAAAGGGAGGTGTTTATGCCTCCTACAACAACAAGATTTATAAAAGCAATAAGTAACATTATAAGTAGAGCACACGTTTCTAGCAATGATATACGATTTATTAATTTGTTCCTGTGGCGACCCCGGTGACATCTGAGATTACCCATTATGCAAACCACCACGATCACATGATCAGTGCATCGTGGAGCATAACCGACATAGTATCAAAGTACACATCCATTACAGTAAGAATACAACAAGTCTTACATAAATAGTCTTCCATAACTGCCACGATAGGCACAAATAGATAGAAGCAGCAGAACTACTAAACGCGGAAGACCCGAGTCAAGCCATAACCCAACAGGTGCCCGACTCGGAGTAACATCCTAGTTCGCGAAGTCATCATCATACCCTCCATCGTCTCCACCATCCTGCTCATAGTATGGCCAAGTAGATAGCCAGGGACAATGCCAGTGAGTACTTTGAATGTACTCGCAAACCACCATACAAGGGAATAAAATGAAAGAGTATGCAATATGGCTATGGATAGGATGGCTCCAATGGGATCTTTGTAAGATTAGTATCTCTTAAAGATGTAAATTATACACCTCTAAGTATCTCATTTATAAAACCTTTTTGGGTAAAATAGCTGAAGAAACTCGAGCTACTAGGATGGGGTCACCCCTTTTCTTTTCTCTTGGTCATCCCATGACCAACACTTCCTTTAACTCCGACCATCCCATGGTCCATCATTTATGCCTTCCGACCATCCCATGGCCAAAATCTTTTTCGAAAACCTTTTATAAAACAAAACCACACCGCTCTACAGTAGTTCGTCCAACCGTCCATAACTGTGGACACGACTATTTGAATAGATTTACGCTCTACAGAGGTTGTACACTTTACCCACAAGATTCGATACATCCGCCGCGAACAGTCGCAGATTGTCATACACCAGTATGCGGGGTTCGGATAATCGATCGTGACCTTTGGGAAATCTACTCTAGTATAAGCGCCTACCCTATGAGTGTTATTCCCCTCAACGCCGAGACGTCGGGTACCGAGGACCAACCGGAGCGCATTTTACACTACACAAAGTGGGCGCTTTCAATGAGGGGGCACGTAGTAACGCCTGGCTACCCGCATACAGTTCGTGCCTTCTCCAGGTCGATGTCCCACATGGATCTTTACAGGAGAAGGCCCAGCCTCCGGGGATCGAGATCCCTTGTAGTAGTTGTGAGGCAACTTATACCAAGGCGGACCACCCTTATATCAAGCCCCTTCCCATTAGGAGTAATGTGGTTGCACGGGTAAGTTGTTATAGCTAAGCTGCAAAGAACCAGGTGTGTTTTCGAAAACACTTCTTCATCACTTCTTTTGCCTTGATGTCACCACTTGGAAACCAAAAGCCTTTCTCTTTTTAAAATCTCTCGGCAAGTCCCACTGGCCGAGGTTTTTATTCAAATCTTTTGTAAAACCTTCTTGATCTCGGGTTCCCAACCTAGAGTTTTCGGTGGGCTGAACAGGGGTCTCCAAAGGGGTTGTGGCATAACAAACCACCTTAAACTACGAGGGAAAGAATAGGTATATACAAGGGGTGTACTTAAACAGTACCATAAGTATAAGTTTGGAGGAGGCATACCAATACCCATAATAGAGATATATATGAATAGAAAGCGGGTAAAACAATGCATTAGTAAGAGTAAGTAAAACAAGATGCATAAAGTAAGGGTGGGACAAGTCTCATGAACTTGTAGGTGTGTTGCCTTGATTGGCAGCTTGTTCCTGATCTTCTTCCTCAAAGTCCTCCCAAACACCTTCCTCAAACTCGTCCTCATTCGTATCTATTGCCGAGAAAGGAAAAGAATCAAACCACAACACCAACCATCAACCACATGACAATCATTACAAACAATACAGATTAGATGCTCAACTGAACAAACCCAACCACACACATGTAGTTACAGATCCTAACAACACCATGCCACTGGAATCAATTAAAAAGATTGAGCCAAACAAATTTGGTGATTTTAATGGTGAAGACTAGATTAACAAACAAACAGATGACTCGACCAAGACCTGTTGGTGATCAGTGACAAAAAGTTATATTTCTGGATAGATACAGAAATTCTCAAGCCAACCCAATTGGATTCATGTTTTCATCTATTATGATTGACTTTTAGCAATTAAATTACTGAAAACAGGACTAGATTTAGCAAGAAATTTCCCAAGGCAAAACTACTAAACAAAAAATTGTGCCCTTCAAGGATCAAGGATTGCTAACAGAGACCTAACTCCGAGAGTTGGTCTCATCCCAAAAGTAGGTCTACAGTAGCCTCTGGAATTAAAGTAAAAACCTTCTGTCCAATTCTTGTGAAATTAAGAACATGAGCTATACACCTCCAAACTGAGTGATTTCAATTTTATTAGGTAGATATGTTCACAAGCAAGGCATGGAAATTGGTTTCACAATTTTATAAGTCACATAAGTATTGTTATGAATTAAATACTAGTAACAACATATTTTTACCATTACTATTCTCAATAAAAGCACATATGAGGTTTCAGTGATCTACCAGATCCATGTATTAGAGATTTATAGGGGCTGTCATACAAAATTTGTTTCATGCTGAAACATCAAACAGGTGAATTTTGGTGAATTTTAAGCTACAACACCAAAATCTGGAAACTAAAACAGCCTAAATAAATTAAAGGGGAGAGTGCAGAGGCCGGGGTCACGACCCGCTCAGGGGCTGGGCCGGCCCACGTGCACGGCGGCCTGCGCGGGAACCCCGGGTTTTCAAAACACGCGGTGGGGCCTGCAGGTCAGCGGTGGGGAGGCCTGAAGGGGTATTGGGCGATGTGGGGCGTTGGATTAAAACAGAATCAACGACCGGGGCTTTTCTTCTTCCTGGGAAGGAGACGCCTGCGACGGTAACCCTAGCTACATGGAGCGATGGTCAGGGTGGCTCACCTAGGGGCGGAGAGGGGCCAGTGACAGCGGGGTTGGATGCGGTCGATGATGGGGACTCGAACGAGGGGCGGCGAGGGTGGCTTCGGTTGCTGGCGGTGTTGCGGACGTCCACGGGCTCCTCGGTGCTCTCGGGTGTCCTCGCTGCTCTGGTGTTCCTGGCAAAGGGGAAGGGGAGGGTAGGTCAGTGGCTGTGCGGCAAGCGCGACCGAGTAATGGGGCAGAGCGGAGGGGGTTAGCCTTGACGGCAACCTTCACCGCTTCCAACGAAGCCACGGTGGTGCGGCGGTGGCGAGAGCATCAGAGACCGAGTGGGGCTCGGCTCCACTCTGGGGTGGAGTGGGAGTTGCTGGGGAGTGAAGTTGCGTGGGGTTCTGAGGCGAGGGCGGTTTGGTTCCTTTAAACCACAAAGATGGCGCCCACGGTGCGCCGGGTGCAGGAGGCCGTGGCGAGAGTGGACGCGGGGCTGGGATTGGCTGCGCGCGGTGGCGGGATTGCGTATCCGCGCGAGAGGGGCCTCGGGGGTGCATTTATTCGTAGCGCTCAGCCTCGGGAGCGCACGACAGTGATGGGGTGGTGCACGCGAGGTGTTCGCGTGCTGTCACGCTCGACAGGGCGCGGGGCAGATGGGGTGTAGCGCGAGTCTCGGCACGGGGTGGTTGAGAGGGATAGGAGGGTATCCTCCGAGGCGAGGACGGTGTCGTTTTGCACCAGCAAGCAGAAAACAGCACAGCGCGCGTGATGCGCTCTAGGCGACATGGCTAGCTCGGGTTGGGGATGGCCAGGGCCACGGGTGAGCGAGGGTGGTGCCCGGGCGGTGCCTGGGGAAGGTGCGAGATGCATCATGGGTCCAGACGTGGTAGGGCGGGGCCGTGCACAGCAAAAGGGGATGGTCGAGCTAGACCGACCTGGTGCGGCGATCTCTCTCCTCTGGGTCAGGTCTGGTCACATGGGGGTGGCCAGGGGTGATACAAGGAGGTGTGTGGGCACATTGGGGTCATGCCAGGGCCACGAGTTTGCGTGCAGCACGGGTGGAGATGGGGAGAGGGGGTTTTAGGTGATCTAGGGTTAGCTAGATGGGATAGCCACTTTGGGGGCTTGTATCTTCGGGGTCGGGCCACCAGTGGCAGAGGGGGAACCCTAGGGGTGTAGAGGGATGCTGGGTGGAGAGGTTTAGACCCTCGTTGTGTCCTGGATCTGACTCATGTGCTTGCAAGGATCCTCCAAAAATCAGCCAAAATAAGGTGGCCATTCCCTATGTGGCAACTAGTGAAGAAAACCCTCACATGCAAGTGTCTTATGCTAGTGGTTTAACCATGGCTAAGGTAGGGTTTTCAAGTACTCATAGCAGGGTACCTCATGGTTCTCTTACATGGTATAAAGGGTGATGGGTTTGCTCATACCTTAGTTCCAAAAATGGAACATGACTAGATAGTTATGACTTAGCCATTTTACCTTAGCTTCAGAGAAATCAAACCAAGGTGATCTTAGTGGTTACCCAAACATTGGTTTAAGAACCTAAGCATGTAAACTAGCAAGCAACAACAAAGATAAGCTACCATGGCAACACACATGATCATGCATTTCAAGAATAAGCAAACATCATATGCAAACAACTATAGAAAGTTTTATTTCCAATAATTTTCTAGACTCCTACTCCTAAACAAACATGGATGCAAAAGATGGGATGTTACAGACCTTCCCCCCTTAAAATAATCTCGTCCCGAGATTCACAGGTTAAGCCGATAAGAGATGGGGGAATTCCTTCCTGAGATAATCCTCTCGTTCCCAAGTGGCTTCCTCTTCCGAGTGGTTGCTCCACTGGACCTTGTAGAAGTTTATGTTCCATCGTCGGGTGAGTCGATTGGCATTCTCCAGTAACTTAACAGGCACCTCTCAGTAGGTTAGATCATGGTTGAGATCAATAGCACGATAGTCAACCTCCTTGAATGTTTCGGGCTTGTCGGGTGCTTGAAGACACTTTCGGAGTTGGGACACATGGAAGACGTTATGGAACTCTGCCAACTCCTTGGGCAGTTCTAGTTGATATGACACCTTTACTCATTGAGCGAGGATCTTGAAGGGTCCGATGTACCATGGGGAGAGTTTCTCTCTCTCATGAAAACGTTGCATTCCCTTGAGAGGAGAGACGCGAAGATACGCGAAGTCTCCCTTATTGAAACTCACATCACGGCGTTTGGTGTCGGCATAGCTCTTTTGGCGAGATTGGGCAGCTCTCAAACGGTCACGTGCTAGTTGAACTTGCTCCTCGGCTGCTTTGATCACGCCAGGGCCGAAGATTTGGCTCACTCTGGTCTTAGTCCAGTTTAGAGGGGTTCTACACTTCCTTCCATAGAGAAACTGAAAGGGTGCCATGTTTAGACTGGCTTGATAGCTATTATTGTAGGAGAATTCCGCGAATGGCAGGTAGTCTTCCCACTTGGATCCATAGGCTAGAACACATGAGCGGAGCATATCCTCCAGGACTTGGTTGACTCTCTCAGTCTGTCCTCCGGTCTGAGGGTGGTAGGCGGTGCTAAAGGATAGAGTTGTACCCAAGGCTTCATGTAGATTCTTCCAGAAACGGGAGGTAAATTGCGGTCCTCGATCAGACACGATTTCCTTGGGGACTCCATGAAGACTGATGATCCTGGAGATATACATTTCTGCCAACTTCTTTCCGTTGAAATTGGTCCTTACTGGAATAAAATGGGCTACCTTGGATAAGTAATCGACTATAACCCAAATTGAGTCATGACCTCTACTGGATGTGGGTAACCCGGTGATAAAGTCCATTCCAACTTTTTCCCATTTCCATTCCGGAATCTTCATAGGTTGCAGCAATTCGGCAGGACGTTGATGCTCAGCTTTGACTCTTTGGCATATATCACATTTGGCCACGAATAGGGCTATCTCACGCTTCATTCCATGCCACCAAAACTGTTCCTTCAGGTCCTGATACATCTTGGTACTACCAGGGTGGATGGAGTAGAGGGTTTCATGGGCTTTCTTCATAATTGTTTGCTTCAAGTCATGGTTGCTGGGTACACAGCCATTTGTACCACAACACACCACAATCGTCGACCTTGAATCCAGGGACATTCTCTCTTTCCATTCTTCTTTTAATTCCCTCAATGCTCTTGTGTCCTTTATGAGCTTCCTTGATTTGGTCTAAGAGGGTCGGTTTTAACTCCAGGTGGACTAGAAATCCATGGCTGACTATCTCTAGTCCAAACTTTTCTAGTTCTTGACTCAGTTCAGGTTGTTCCTTCTTGATCATTGCATTCAGGGAACAGGGTTCCCGGCTGAGGGCATCAGCTACAACATTAGCCTTGCCCGGATGGTAATGAATGCCAAGATCATAATCCTTGATCAGTTCAATCCATCTTATTTGCCTCATGTTTAACTCCTTCTGCATGAAGATATATTTCAGACTCTTGTGATTCATGTAAATTTCACAGCGGTTTCCCATCAGATAGTGGTGCCATGTCTTGAGTGCGTGAACCACGGTTGCAAGCTCCAAGTCATGGGTGAGGTAGTTCATCTCATGTGGCTTCAATTGTCGAGATAGATAGGCGATGACCTTACCCTCCTGCATCAGCACACTTCCGAGTCCTAACTTGGAGGCGTCGCAATAGACTTCAAAGCTTTTGGTGATGTCTGGCATGGTTAGGACAGGGGCAGAGACTAATCTCTTCTGGAGTTCTTGAAAACTCTCTTCACACTTTTCGGTCCATTCGAACTTCCTATCCTTCTTCAACAGTTGGGTCACTGGCTTCACGATGCTTGAGAAGCCTTCAACAAACTTATGGTAGTATCCGGCTAAACCCAAAAAACTTCGGATCTCTGAGGGGTTGGTGGGGGCTTTCCATTCTAGTACTGACTTGATTTTGGCGGGATCAATTGAGATTCCTCCGGTAGACAGTATGTGGCCAAGGAAACCAACTTCCTTTAACCAGAACTAACATTTGCTAAACTTAGCGTATAGCTGATGCTCCCTAAGGGTACCCAATACTAGTCTCAGATGCTTCTCATGTTCTACTTCAGTCTTGGAGTATATGAGGATATCATCGATAAACACCATGACAAACTTGTCCAGGAAGGGCATTAATACCTTATTCATGAGGTTCATGAAATAGGCAGGGGCATTGGTTAATCCGAAGGACATGACGGTGTATTCATACAGACCGTATCGGGTAGTAAAGGTGGTCTTGGGGATGTCTGACTCTCGGATCTTGAGTTAGTGGTATCCTGTGCGGAGATCTATCTTGGAGAAGATACGGGCTCCGTTTAGCTGGTCAAACAGATCTTCAATCTTTGGCAAGGGGTACTTGTTCTTGATAGAGATGTCGTTAAGCTTTCGATAATCAGTCACTAACCGGGTGGTTCCATCTCTTTTGTCCAGAAAAAGAACAGGTGATCCCCAGGGGGAAGCACTTGGCTGAATATGACCCTTGCGTTCCATGTCATCTAGTTGCTTCTTCAGTTCGACCAAATCCTCGGGGTTCATTCGGTACGGCCTCTGAGCTATGGGGGTGATGGCTCTATGTATGGCGCCAGAAAAATGCTGGAGTGTGGTTGATGTAGAGCTCGTTGGGAACCCCAAGAGGAAGGTATGATGAGCACAACAACAAGTTTCCCTCAGTATGAAACCAAGGTTTAATCGAACCAGTAGGAGCAAGGAAACACCCCAAAGGTGTTACTAGCTGAGCTTTGGTATGCACTACGGTGCTAGTAGCAACGTGGAGACCTGCACAACACAACCACAGAACTTTGTCCCCAACTTGCGATGAGGTTGTCAATCTCACCGTGTTTTGCTGAAAACAAAGGATTAAATGTATCAAATGGAAAGAAGTGAAAGTTTGCAGAAAGTAAACACAAAACAGTAAAAGATTGTAGATTGAATGTAAAAGACAAGGACCGAGATCCATAGTTCACTTGCTGGGTGAACAAATTACAGCGAGGCAATTGACAAACATCGAGAAAGCAATACATGCATATACTAATCATCTTGACTCCTTTGAGACTTGATTGGGCATTACAATATTATACATAGACCGCCATCCAACTGCATCTATGACTAATAATCCACCTTCAGGTTATCATCTGAACCCCCTCTAGTATTAAGTTGCAAGCAACAAATTATTGCTTTACGAACTGCGTGTAAAGTAAACAATACGATTGTTCTATGAACAAAGGATTGTTGTTTTCTCCCTAGTAGCAACAGCACATCTAGTACCTTAGAGATTTCTGTCACTTCCCAGTTACGGAGGCATGAACCCACTATCGAGCATAAATACTAACTCTTGGAGTTGCTAGCATCTACTTGGCCAAGATAGCTAGTAACAACGGAAAGCATGCAAGATCACAAATAACAAAGACATGATAGAATCAATAATCAATCTGAAATAGCATCTCAATATCCATCAGATCCCCGCAAACACAAAATGCAGAATTACAAATAGATGATCTTGATCATGAACGGAGCTCACAAGATCTAGACATGAAAGCACAAAGGAGGAGAACCAGCCATCTAGCTACTACATGGATCCGTAGTCCAAGGATGGACTACTCACGCATCACACCGGAGGCTTGCATGGTGATGAAGAAAGCCTCCAGGGTGAATTCCCCTCTCCGGCAGAGTGCCGGGAAGAGCTTCAGATCCCTCCTGATCTAGGGATGGAGATGATGGCGGCTACATACTCTTTCATGGATTTTTGATCGGGTACTTAGGGTTTTTGTCCTGAGGGCATCTTATAGGCAAAAGGGGAGACCGCGGGGGTGCCAGGGGCCACCACACCACCCCCTGGCATGGGCCAAGCCTGGCCGCGCGGCCAGGTGGTGTGGCCGGCCTCTGGCCCCTCTCCGTCTCGTATTCTAGCATCTGATGACTTCCGGAAAAATAGGCACTTTGGCTTTTGTCCCGTCCAATTCCGAGAATATTCATTTTCTAACTTTCCTGGAACCAAAAACAGCAGAAAACATGCAGCTGGCACTGTGGCTCTTGTTAATAGGTTAGTCCAAGAAATCATATGAAAAGTACTCCAAAGTTGGAACAGAACACAAGAAAGTGGATAAAACTAAGCATGGAACATCAAAAATTATAGATACATTTGCAATGTATCAACATACCAAGCTTAACTCCTGCTCGTCCTCGAGTAGGTAAGTGATAAAAAGAAAGAATATTTTTTGAGGTGACATGCACCATCAAAGACTTGATCAAAGTATTTGTAAAATATTCAAAGTTGGGATCATAGTACTTCAATCATAACATGAAAGATAAAGTACTACAAATAAGCAAAGAAACTATGATGCAACATGAAAAGGCACAAACAAAAGATTCATGAATAACAATGCTTTGCAAGACGTTTGTTTTTTTCACATAAAGAAAACATAGCATAATTGTATTCAGCTTGTCCCTCAATAGAGTAGCAAATATAAATGCATAGGACACCTTCAAAGTTCATAAGAGTGACTAGATACAAATAGTTTAAAACGAGCAATATCAAGTTATGCATCGATCAACTAGTCTTGGGACAATGCACATAGAACTAAGAATGGCCACTATGCTCTCAAAGTAGGTGCATAAAGGTAGAAGGTGGAGACTCAATATAATGGTGGAAGAAAGGCCTTTATAAAAGGAAGTAGGGATTCAAGTCTCATAAAGAGCTTCCAAAAATTATGGTACTTATAGCTTTCAGCTCTCATTGCCCCTACCATAAGCATCTTGAAGTGATTAAGGTTAAAGTGAACAAACTATGGTGTACATGCTTGACAAAGTATAAGTTAGAAATCTCATGTCCCTTGTATACGATGGCCGCTCCTCATGCTACTCAAGTTTAGTCACCGGTAAGTTCTTGTCATTGTAAGTACATGTGTATCATAGAGAACCTCCAATGGGGTACCCCTTTCCCGATGATACGAAAGAATCCCCATATCAAAATGACAAGGCAAGTAGACAACGAGCATCTCAACAATCTTCTTATTTACCATGGGAATATGGTGCTTTTTTCTCTCTTTCCTCTTTTCATAATCTCATTTTTTTCTTTTTCTCTTTTTTTCTCAATATAGGACTCTTTTTTTATAAGAAGAATGCTTCATAGACAGCTCATTATGGTTACGCTGCAGGTTTCCACCATGTCAGCATGGATTAGACCAGCGGCCTAGGCGTTTCTCTAACACATATACATAACTCCATGGACTTACAAGCTCCCCTTTCATTTCACACTGACGACATCCATATACAAAAGAGCATGATATCAACTAGGTACAAGTACCAAGTGCAATGTTGAAAGCGTTCCCCATGAAAGCATGGTTCTGCTAATTCCCAACAAATAAGTGCAAGCATATACAACATAGACGACACAATGGTTCAAGTTTATTATGGGCAAGAAAAGTAAAGTGTGCCATCTAGTTCATGAGAGCTTTAATCACTAGTTTTCTCATAACAAGTTTAATTTGGAAGGTAAACAAAAGCATGAATATACTTGGAATAGCATAAGCTAGTAGGTAGGTATGGTGGACTCTTTCTAATAACTTGGTTTAGGGAGTTGGATGCATGAGTGGAACTCATACTTTGTTGTGGAGGCTAGCAAAAGACTGGGAGCGACAAACTAAGAGAGCAATAATGGCCATAATCATGTAGAGCGACAAAACATCATTGATCAAAGCATAAAGTGATACTACAAGTTGAAAACTAAAGGATCATAAAGGCTATGGTGACTTGAGATAGTCATAACATGGTGTGAGCATGCGCCAAGTCAACCCAAATAAAGCATCAAAGGATAATACCACTATACTATGCCTTAATATGCTAAAACAACGCATGATTCATCCAAGGCACATTAAGCAATCTCAATTGTTTATAACAAGTCATGCTACAGCAAAGAATACTAAGCATAAAGCCAAAACAATATCAAGCATGGCATGACAAAGCATAGGCCACAGTGAAAAACAAGCTCTTTTTATCACATAAGAATGAACTTTCCTACTCTTTTCCAAACTAAACCAAACTATTTGCAAACCAATGTATGAAAGAGGGGGTCCAACCAATTTATTCAGAAAACTAAGCAAACCAAGCAAACAAAAAACCAAAACAAAAACTAAAAAGAAGACGCTCCAAGAAAAACACAACTGTGCATGAAACAATAAAAATGAAGCGTTTGGAAGAAACCTGGGATTTTTATTGATGAAGAAGGGGATGCCTTGGGCATCCCCAAGCTTTGACGCTTGTACTTCTTGGATATTTCTTGGTGTGACACGCGTGGCATCCCCAAGCTTGAGCTTTAGTCCATCTTTCATCTCATTACTCATTCCTTCCATATACCTAAAAAAATTTCCTTCATACAAAACTTCACACAATCTTTATTAGCAACAATAGTGCACTCAAGATAAATAAGTCTTAAGGTTCAGTTCTAACACCAAATAAACTTCCATTAGAATACTAGATAATGTATCACTTCCCTCAAAAATCTCAATTCCCCAAAAGAACTCAAAAAGGAACCAACAAGAAGCAAATGCAGAAAATGGCAGAAATCTGTCAAAACAGACCAGTAGGTAAAGACGAATTATTTAGAAGACCTTATGTTGCTCAAATCAAAAGGTGTTGAACTAACGAAAGTTAGATAACAACATGGGGTAGAAGCACAAAAATTCACGCCTCAAAAAGAAGTTCAGATATTTTACACGAATTTTTACGGTGAAGCACAGAAATCTGTTTCGGGACAACAACTTTCCCAATCATTACTTCTCTCTCATTAGAGGTTACTCTTGGCACAAAGAGCAAATAAAAAGGATAAGGAGAGGTTATTACAGAGGTAATAACTTCCAAGACTCATCTAAAACTTTTGGGTTATCTCTCAATAAGTACTTTTCTTTAACGCCTTTAAGTTAGGCATAAGAAGCAAGAAAGAATCAAGTGTTCTCAAATGAAGAAGCATTAAGACCAAATTTCTTGCCCTTACCTCTCTTTCTTTTATTCTTAACCTTGGGGAAAATATGATTGTTTGGTGGAGAAGAAAGGTACATGGTCCCCTTTCCCACATCTATTATTGCTCCAAGGAATTCTAATAGGGACCTTCCAAGTGTAATTTGTCCTTTTCCTGCACATTCAATAACAAGATAATCAGTAGAAATCATTTTCCCAAGGATCTTTGTAAACACTCCTTCAGCTATTCCAATAGGTAATATGGTAGCATTATTAGCAAGAGATATTTATTTTCCTCCTTCAGTAAGCCCCCAAGTATTCAAAGATTTATAAATATCTTTGGGCATAAGACAAAATTCAGACATGATATCACAGCGAGCTTGAAAAGTTTCAGTGTTTATCTCAATCTTTACTGTAGGGAGCCACTTTGATGGTTCAGAATTTATTGGAACATAATTGTGATGCTCCCTAAGCGTATTATAGCAATCTTTTAAGCTAGCAGTGCCAGTCTCAAGAGTGTTCAATCTAGCAAATATTCTTGCGAAAGAAATATCAGTTTGGCTAGGCAAGTTGTAAGTAAGGATCAATTTCTTTATAGCATTAATAGCATCATCCTCATTACATTGGAGGAAATCTCCTCTCACAACAACATCTAAAGCATATCTATAGCAAAGAGCAATTCCAAGGTAAAAACTGCTAAGGAACAAGCTTTGAGTCATTTTAGGCTCAGTTTTTTCATGTAGATCAGAGATTCTAGACCAAGCTTCCTTAAGACTTTCCTCAATTCCTTCTTTAAGAGTGAAAATCATTTCCTCGGGTGACATAGTGATTGGAGCAAGGCTAGACATAGTGGCCACTTAAGAAAGGAACTAATTTTTTTGTGTTTTTGAAATAAGAAAGCAAACTAGTAAAACTATTTTTTTGTGTTTTTGATAAAGAAACAAGAAAACAAAGCAAAAAGAAACTAAGCAAAACAAAAACAACAAAGTAAAGAGATTGGTTATGAGGGACTCCCCTTGTGAAGATGTCCTTGACTCCCCGGCAATCGGTGCGAGAAAAATGCTTGATGGCTCTGTGTATGGCGCCAGAAAAATGCTGGAGCGTGGTTGATGTAGAGCTCGTTGGGAACCCCAAGAGGAAGGTATGATGAGCACAGCAGCAAGTTTCCCTCGGTATGAAACAAGGTTTAATCGAACCAGTAGAGCAAGGAAACACCCCAAAGGTGTTACTAGCTGAGCTTTGGTAGGGCGCACTACCGGTGCTAGTAGCAACGTGGAGACCTGCACAACACAACCACAGAACTTTGTCCCCAACTTGCGATGAGGTTGTCAATCTCACCGTGTTTTGCTGAAAACAAAGGATTAAACGTATCGAATGGAAAGAAGTGAAAGTTTGCAGAAAGTAAACACAAAACAGTAAAAGATTGTAGATTGAATGTAAAAGACAAGGACCGGGATCCATAGTTCACTATAGGTGGCTCTCCTTAAGATAGATAACATGCTGGGTGAACAAATTACAGCAGGGCAATTGACAAACATCGAGAAAGCAATACATGCATATACTAATCATATTGACTCCTTTGAGACTTGATTGGGCATTACAACATTATACATAGACCGCCATCCAACTGCATCTATGACTAATAATCCACCTTCAGGTTATCATCTGAACCCCCTCAAGTATTAAGTTGCAAGCAACAGATTATTGCTTTACGAACTACGTGTAAAGTAAACAATATGATTGTTCTATGAACAAAGGATTGTTGTTTTCTCCCTAGTAGCAATAACACATCTAGTACCTTAGAGATTTCTGTCACTTCCCCAGATTACTAGAGGCATGAACCCACTATCGAGCATAAATACTAACTCTTGGAATTGCTACCATCTACTTGGCCAAGATAGCTACTAACAACGGAAAGCATGCAAGATCACAAATAACAAAGACATGATACAATCAATAATCAATCTGAAATAGCATCTCAATATCCATCGGATCCCCGCAAACACAACATGCAGAATTACAAATAGATGATCTTGATCATGAACAGAGCTCACAAGATCTAGACATGAAAGCACAAAGGAGGAGAACCAGCCATCTAGTTACTACATGGATCCGTAGTCCAAGGATGAACTACTCACGCATCACACCGGAGGCTTGCATGGTGATGAAGAAAGCCTCCAAGGTGAATTCCCCTCTCCGGCAGGGTGCCGGGAAGAGCTTCAGATCCCTCCCGATCTAGGGATGGAGATGACGGCGGCTACAGACTCTTTCGTGGATTTTTGATCGGGTACTTAGGGTTTTCGTCCCAAGGGAAATATATAGGAGGAAGGAGAGGCCGAGGGGGTGCCGGGAGCGTCCACACCACCCCTTGGCGCGGGCAGGCCTGGCCGCGTGGCCAGGTGGTGTGGTGGCCCCCTGGCCCCTCTCCTTCTCGTATTCTGGCATCTGATGACTTCCAGAAAAATAGGCACTTTGGCTTTTGTCCCGTCCAATTACGAGAATATTCATTTTTTGACTTTCCTGGAACCAAAAACAGCAGAAAACAGGCAGCTGGCACTATGGCTCTTGTTAATAGGTTAGTCCAAGAAATCATATGAAAAGTACTCCAAAGTTGGAACAAAACACAAGAAAGTGGATAAAACTAAGCAAGGAACATCAAAAATTATAGATACATTTGCAATGTATCAGGGGGCTGTTCCGGGGACTAGCTCTATGATGAACTCGATATCCCTATCAGGGGGCATACCGGGCAACTCCTCCGGAAACACATCCAGATACTCACAGACCACTGGTACTTGCTCTAAGGTAGGTCCTGCTATACCCTTCTGGCAATAGACCCGAGATGAGGGCACGGTTGCCCTGTACTCGACTTGTACTCCTTCACTACTCATCATGGATATGGCTTTCCTCGCACAATCTATAACTCCATGATATCTGGACATCCAATCCATTCCTAGTATCACGTCTAGACCTTGGGCTCCCAAAACTATTAGATCGGCCTTGAAGGTTATACCATGGATAACTACTGGGATATCTCGGCAGACGGATTGTGTTTTGGCCGTTGAACCAGGTATTTGCACAAGCATGAGCCCGCCCATTTGTCTAGGTTCCATCCCACTTTTCTCAACAAAAGTCTCAGTAACAAACAAATGCGATGCCCCGAAGTCAAATAATACTGTAGTAGGGACGGAGTTGACAAGGAACATACCTAGAACAATGTCAGGAGACTCCTGGGCTTCCTTAGCAGTAATATGGTTCAGATGTCCTCTGGTAGCATTTCCGGGCCTCTTGGGGGCAACGCCCCTGGCTGGGGCTCCTATGGCGTGTCCTTGATTCAGGCGGGCTGCATTGGGGCATGGCGCATTCTCCTTCTTCTTGTCTAGGCAGTCACGGGAGTAGTGTCCCACTTGCCCACAGGTGAAACAACTAGCTGCATTGGGGCAGACATTAGGGTTGACGGGGCCTCTAGGGGCAGGTTTTGGGTTCCCGCCTCTAGGGCGAGGGTTGTTGTAGTTGCGGTTGGGGTTGTTGGGGCACGGAGCATAGGACGGAGTCCTCTGCGGTGAGGGTGCAAGCCTAGAGGGAGGCATGCTTCGTGACCTCTATCCACTGGATCCTCCTTGCTGCATCATCTGGCATTTGCGGTTCTCGATCACTCCCTTGTGCTTGTTTTCCACCAGAATGGCCGCATCAACAAGAACATCCAGCTCCTGGAACCTCTGAGCTACTAAGTGACACTGCAGTTCATCCTGGAGTCCGTTCATGAAGGTATCCACCTTCTTCTGTTCAGTGTTGGTGTCGTTAGGGGCATACCGAGCCAGGTCAGTGTACTTATCTAAATATTGCAGTATAGCCATTCCTCCTTACTTCAGGTCACGAAATTGGTCTCTCATCATCTTGATCAAACCTGGAGGGATGTGGCGCTTGTGGAACCTTTCCTTGAAGTCCTCCTAGGTAATGGCTTGTCCCGCGGGCAGAATGTCCTTGACGCTAATCCACCAGGTCCTTGCTTGACCCGTCAAGATGTGGGTGGCTAGGGTGACTTTCTCATCATCTCTGACACGAGCAACTTCCAGGTTGTTCTCAATGGTGCGGAGCTAGTCATCGGCATCAAGGGGATTGGTGCACTTGGTGAACATAGGTGGGTTGGTGTTCTGGAAGTCCCTGAGTCTTGATCTCTGCTCTCCATTCCCACCTTCGCCCTCGTTGTCGTGGGCGTTCCCAGCGGCTGCTTGCACAAGCTGCTGGAGTGCGGCAATGTTGGCTTGGCGCTCAGCGTTAGCTACTTGGCGGTCTTCCATGAACATGTGTAGAAGTTGCGCCATAGTTGGCGGTGGTGGAGGGGGCGGTCCGCAGGGCCGCACCATCCTGAACGTATACAGTTAGGACGGGATTGCAAAAGGGGCGGTTCTCAATCGAAACCTCAGGGTACAGAAGGTAAATGACACGGTAGGCATACATGCATAAGAGATAACAGATGCTTAGGAAATTAAGCAATCATAAGATCAACACCAAAATAACCAAATTCGTGCGTCACATCTCGACGCTAGATAGATAATACCACAAGTTCGACGGTACAAGCAAGTAGAAGACAAACAAATCGCCACTCAAAAGGGGGACACGGCGACAATCTCACTTTCTCTCATAAGTTAGCACGCGACCTACTCCTCATCGTGACGTGCGGTGGTATCCTCCTCAATGATGATCTTGGTGTTTTCATCCTCATACTCAAAGACGCGCTCCTCCGGATCCTCTTCCTCCTCATCCATTTGATCATCATCCTCTGGGTCACTCTGTGGCTCCATGTCGAAATCCTCCTTATGTGCAGCGTCATTATCAGTCTCGTTCAACAGATCATCGTTGTCCTTGTTGAGATCAGCGCATTCCTCCTCCGGCTCCTCTATCTTGGCCTCCATGGTCACTAGGAGTTTCTTCTGTTCCTTGGTCGTCTCCAGGAGGCGCTTGTTCCTAGCAACAGCGGCCTGCTTGTTCAGTTTGGTTTGGGCGTGCTCCAACTTTTCCACCCTCAGGTCCTCCTCAAGGGTGAATAACTCCAAAGTCTTGTTGTCCAGGCACATGCGAACATCATCCATAGCATCCTATGTCTTCCTCAAGAGATACTCCATGTTCTGGATGTGCTCCCCGAAGTTGAAGTGCTGCGGGGTCACGGCTGCGTAACCCTGGGGATGGCGCCTCCCAAAGTAGTAGAAGTTGGTACCCTCCAACTGCTCACGGTGGTGATAGGTGAGGCATGCCAGCGCCTCCTGGGCCACACGGAGCACACCATCGCCCAGTCCTTCTCCATTATTTCGACCTTAAGCTCCTCGGAATATGGGGGCACTATGCCACCTCTCATGGTGCAAACCACCAACCAGTTCATCTCTCCCTCGACGAGCTTGGGGATGTGAGCACCCTGGATCTCCGGCGTTGGGCGGCCCACATGCTTGGCCAAGTCCCTAAGCTCAGCCTCAAACAACTGGAGTGGCAGGTCCAGTCCTACCTGGCGGTACTTGGTGAAGACAACATCCATCTACAAAAAATTTAGGTAGATTTAAGTTAGTGAATAGTGTGGAAAATTTTAAGTATGCAAAGCTTAAATTTAATGCAAGTAGTTTTAAAAATAGAGGGGAGGAGACGTAAGCATTGTTTTCGCAAATACCAAGCTCCTTCCTTTATAAAGAAAATAGTTTTTTTGGGTCCGGGTCTAACGTCCAAGCTAACTAGGGGCTCCTAAAGTCAGGATGGCTCTGATACCAAGTCTGTGGCGACCCCGGATTTGACATCCAAGATTATCCATTATGCAAACCACCACGATCCCATGATCAGTGCATCGTGGAGCATAACCGACATAGTATCAAAGTACACATTCATTACAGTACGAATACAACAAGTCTTACATAAATAGTCTTACATAACTGCCACGATGGGCACAAATAGATAGAAGCAGCGGAACTACTAAACGTGGAAGACCTGAGTCAAGCCATAACCCAACATGTGCCTGACTCGGAGTAACGGCCTAGTTCGCAACGTCATACCCTCCATTGTCTCCACCATCATGCTCATAGTCTGGCCAAGTAGATAGCCAGGGACAATGCCAATGAGTACTTTGAATGTAGTCGCAAACCACCATACAAGGGAATAAAATGAAAGAGTGTGCAATATGGTTGTGGATAGGATGGCTCCAATGGGATCTTTGTAAGAGTAGTATCTCTTAAATATGTAAATTCTACACCTCTAAGTATCTCATTTATAAAACCTTTTTGGGTAAAATAGTTGAAGAAACTCGAGCTACTAGGATGGGGTCACCCCTTTTCTTTTATCTTGGTCATCCCATGACCAACACTTCCTTTAACTCCGACCATCCCATGGTCCATCATTTATTCCTTCCGACCATCCCATGGCCAAAATCTTTTCCGAAAACCTTTTATAAAACAAAACCACACCGCTCTACAGTAGTTTGTCCAACCGTCCATAACCACGGACACGGCTATTCGAGTAGATTTACGCTCTGCAGAGGTTGTACACTTTACCCACAAGATTCGATACATCCGCCACGAACAGTCACGGATCGTCATACACCAGTATACGGGGTTCGGATAATCGATCGAGACCTTTGGGAAATCTGCTCTAGTATAAGCACCTACCCTATGAGTGTTATTCCCCTCAACGCCGGGACGTCAGGTACCGAGGACCAACCAGAGGGCATTTTACACTGCACAAAGTGGGCGCTCTCAATGAGGTTGCTCATAGTAACGCCTGGCCGCCTGCAGATAGTTCATGCCTTCACCAGGTCGATGTCCCACATGGACCTTTACAGGAGAAGGCCCAGCCTCCGGGGATCGAGATCCCTTGTAGTAGTTGTGAGGCAACTTATACCAAAGCGGACCACCCTTAGATCAAGCCCCTTCCCATTAGGAGTAATGTGGTTGCACATGTAAGTTATTATAGCTAAGCTGGAAACAACCAGGCGCGTTTTCGAAAACACTTCTTCACCACCTCTTTTGCCTTGATGTCACCACTTGAAAACCAAAAGCCTTTCTCTTTTTAAAATCTCTCGGCAAGTCCCACTGGCCGAGGTTTTTATTCAAATCCTTTGTAAAACCTTCTTGATCTCGGGTTCCCAACCTAGAGTTTTCGGTGGGCTGAACAGGGGTCTCCAAAGGGGTTGTGGCATAACAAACCACCTTAAAATATGGGGGAAAGAATAGGTATATACAAGGGGTGTACTTAAACAGTACCATAAGTATAAGTTTGGAGGAGCCAAACCAATACCCCTAATAGAGATATATATGAATAGAAAGCGGGTAAAACAATGCATTAGTAAGAATAGGTAAAACAAGATGCATAAAGTAAGGGTGGGACAAGTCTCATGAACTTGTAGGTGGCTTGCCTTGATTGGCAGCTTGTTCCTGATCTTCTTCCTCAAAGTCCTCCCAAACACCTTCCTCAAACTCGTCCTCATTCGTATCTATCGCCGAGAAAGGAAAAGAATCAAACCACAATACCAACCATCAACCACATGACAATCATTACAAACAGTATAGATCAGATGCTCAACTGAACAAACCCAACCACACACATGTAGTTACAGATCCTAACAACACCATGCCACTGGAATCAATTAAAAAGATTAAGCCAAACAAATTTGGTGATTTTAATGGTGAAGACTAGATTAACAAACAAACAGATGACTCGACCAAGACCTGTTGGTGATCAGTGACAAAAAGTTATATTTCTGGATCAATACCGAATTCTCAAGCCAACCCAATTGGATTCATGTTTTTATCTATTATGATTGATTTTTTGCAATTAAATTACTGAAAACAGGACTAGATTCAGCAAGAAAATTCCTAGGGAAAAAATACTGAACCAAAAATTGTGCCCTTCAAGGATCAAGGATTACTAACAGAGGTCTAACTCTGGGAGTTGGTCTCATCCCAAAAGTAGGTCTACAGTAGCCTCTGGAATTAAAGTAAAAACCTTCTGTCCAATTCTTATAAAATTAAGAATAGGAGCTATGCACCTCCAAACTAAGTGATTTCAATTTTATTAGGTAGATATATTCACAAGCAAGGCATGGAAATTGGTTTCACAATTTTATGAGTCACAGAAGTATTGTTATGAATTAAATACTAGTAACAGCATATTTTTACCATTATTATTCTCAACAAAAGCACAGACGAGGTTTCAGTGATCTAGCAGATCCATGTGTTAGAGATTTATAGGGGCTGTCATACAAAATTTGTTTCATGCCAAAACATCAAACAGGTGAATTTTAAGCTACAACACCAAAATCTGGAAACTAAAATAGCCTAAATAAATAAAAGGGGGGAGTGCAGAGGCCGGGGTCACGGCCCGCTCAGGGGCTGGGCCGGCCCATGCACACGGCGGCCTAGGCAGGAACCCCGGGTTTTCAAAACCCGTGGTGGGGCCTGTAAGTCAGCGGTGGGGAGGCCTGAAGGGGTATTGGGCGATGTGGGGCGTTGGATTAAAACAGAATCGACGGTCGGGGCTTTTCTTCTTCCTGAGAAGGAGACGCCGGCGACAGTAACCCTAGCTAGGTGGAGCGGTTGTCAGGGCGGATCACCTAGGGGCGGAGAGGGGTCTGAGACAATGGGGTTGGATGCGGTTAACGATGGGGACTCGAACGAGGGGCGGCAAGGGTGGCTTCGGCTGCTGGCGGCGTCACGGACGTCCACGGGCTCCTCGGTGCTCTCGGGCGTCCTCGTTGCTCCGGTGTTCCTGGCAAAGGGGAAGGGGAGGGTAGGTCACTGGTTGTGCGGCAAGCACGACGGAGTAAAGGGGCAGAGCTAAGGGGGTTAGCCTCTACAGCAACCTTCACCACTTTCGACAAAGCCGTGGTGGTGCGGCGGTGGTGAAACCAGCAGAGACCGAGCGGGGCTCGGCTCCACTCTGGGGGTGGAGTGGGAGTTGTTGGGGAGTGAAGTGGCGTGGGGTTCTGAGGTGGGGGTGGTCTGGTTCCTTTAAACCACAGAGAGGGCGCCCACGGTGCGCCGGGTGCAGGAGGCCGTGGCGAGAGTGGGCGCGGGGATGTGATACGTTGCAAACGTATCTATAATTTTTGATGTTCCATGCTTGGTTTATATCTACTTTCTTATGTTTTGTCCACACTTTGGAGTATTTTTATACACTTTCTTGGACTAACCTATTAACAAGATGCTTGATGCTAGCTGTACTTTCTGTTGTTTTTGGTTCTAGGAAGGTCAGAAAATGAATATTCTCGGAATTGGACGGGACAAAAGCCAAAGTCAATATTTCACCGAGGGGGACCCGGAGCCAGAATACGAGACGGAGAGGGGCCAGGGGCCGCCCACACCACCTGGCCACGTGGCCAAGCCTGTCCTACGCCAGGGGGTGGTGTGGCCACCTAGGGCACCCCCTCGGCCTCCCCTTTCGCCTATAAGATGCCTCCGATACAGAAACCCTAAGTACCCGATCAAAATTCCATGAAATGCAGAGTCATGCCATCTCTATCCCTAGATCGGGAGGGATCTGAAGCTCTTCCCGGCACCCTGCCGGAGGGGAGAATTCACCCTAGAGGCCTTCTTCATCACCATGCAAGCCTCCGGTGTGATGCGTGAGTAGTTCATCCTTGGACTACGGGTCCATGTAGTAGCTAGATGGTTGCTTCTTCTCCTTTGTGCTATCATGTTTAGATCTTGTGAGCTCCGTTCATGATCAAGATCATTTATTTGTAATCATATATGTTGTGTTTGCAGGGATCCGATGGATATTGAGATGCTATTTCAGATTGATTATTGATTCTATCATGTCTTTGTTATTTGAGATCTTGCATGCTCTCCGTTGTTAGTAGCTATCTTGGCCGAGTATATGCTAGGAACTCCAAGAGGGAGTATTAATGCTCGATAGTGGCTTCATGCCTCTAGTAATCTGGGGAAGTGATAGAAATCTCTAAGGTACTAGATGTGCTATTGCTACTAGGGATAAAATAGCAATCATTTGTTCATAGAACAATCATATTGTTTACTTTACACGTAATGCGTAATGCAATTATCTGTTGCTTGCAACTTAATACTGGAGGGGGTTCGGATGATAACCTGAAGGTGGATTTTTAGTCATAGATGTAGTTGGATTACGGTCCATGTATAATGGTGTAATGCCCAATCAAATCTCATAGGAGTCAATATGATTAGTATATGCATGTATGCTTTCTCGATGTTTGTCAATTGCCCTGCTGTAATTTGTTCACCCAACATGTTATCTATCTTAAGGAGAATCACCACTAGTGAACTATGGACCCTAGTCCTTTCTTTTACCATCAATCTACAACTGTTTACTATTTTCTATTTAATTTCTGCAAGCTGTTACTTTCTTCCACACAATACGTTTAATCCTTTGTTTTCAACAAAATTGGTGAGATTGACAACCTCACTATAAGTTGGGGGCAGAGTTCTGTGGTTGTGTTGTGCAGGATTCCAAGTTGGAAACAACACCTTGGAGGTGTTTCCTTGCTCCTACTGGTTCGATAACCTTGGTTTCATAACTGAGGGAAACGTACTACTATGCTCATCATACCTTCCTCTTGGGGTTCCCCAACAAGCTCGATATCAACCACGCGCCAGCATGCTAGGATTGGCTGCTCGCGGCGGCGGGATTGCATATCCGCATGAGAGGGGCCATGGGGGCGCGTTTATTCGCAACGCTTAGCCTCGGGAGCGCACGAGGCACTAATGGGGTGGTGCACACAAGGTGTTCTTGTGCTATCACGCTCGACAGGGCACGGGGAAGACGGTATGTAGCACGGGTCTCGGCACGGGGTGGTTGAGAGGGAGAGGAGGGGTCTCCTCCGAGGTGGGGATAGCATCGTTTTGAACCAGCGAGCGGAAAACGGCACAGCACGCATGACGTGCTCTGGGCAACGTGGCTAGCTCGGGTTGGGGGTGGCCAGGGCCACGGGTGAGCGAGGGTAGTGCCTGGGCGGTGCCTGGGGAAGGTGCGAGTTGTGGCGTGGGTCCAAACGTGGCATGGCGGGGGCGTGCGCGGCAAACAGGGCTGGTCGAGCTAGACCGACCTGGTGCGGCGGTCTCTCTCCTCTGGGTCGGGTCTGGTCGCATGGGGGTGGCCAGGGGTGGTACATGGATGTGTGTGGGCACGTTGGGGTCGTGCCAGGGCCACGAGTTAAGGTGCACCATGGGTGGATATGGGGAGAGGTGGTTTTAGGTGATCTAGGGTCAGCTAGATGGGATAGCCACTTTGGGGGCTTGTATCTTCGGGCTCGGGCCACCAATGGCAGAGGGGGAACCCTGGGGTGTAGAGGGATGCTGGGTGGAGAGGTTTAGACCCTGGGTGTGTCTTGGATCCGACTCATGTGCTTGCAAGGATCCTCCAAAAATCAGCCAAAATAAGGTGGCCATTACCTATGTGGCAACTAGTGAAGAAAACCCTCACATGCAAGTGGCTTATGCTAGTGGTTTAACCAGGGCTAAGGTAGGGTTTTCAAGTACTCATAGCAGGGTACCTCATGGTGCTCTTGCATGGTAGAAAGGGTGATGGGTTTGCTCATTCCTTAGTTCCAGAAATGGAACATGACTAGAAAGTTATGACTTAGCCATTTTTCCTTAGCTTCAGAGAAATCAAACCAAGGTGATCTTAGTGGTTACCCAAACATTGGTTTAAGAACCTAGGCATGTAAACTAGCAAGCAACAACAAAGATAAGCTACCATGGCAACACACATGATCATGCATTTCAAGAATAAGCAAACATCATATGCAAACAACTATAGAAAGTTTTATTTCCCCCTAATTTTCTAGACTCCTACTCCTAAACAAACATGGATGCAAAAGATGGGATGTTACAGTTCCCTTAAGTGTTTCCCTTTTTGTGACAAGCGGTGTTCCTCATAATAATATTTTTGTTCTTCTGTGAACCCACCTTGCCACTTAGATTCAGTTTCGAAGAAACTAACCATTGATAGAAAGCATGATAAAGCAAGACAATAATAGACCAACAAAAATAACAACTATAGTAGGAACTATTTTTTTATATTTTTGATAAAAGAACAAGCAAACAAAGCAGAAGTAAACTAAGCAAAACAAAAACAAAAGTAAAGAGATTGGTTGTGAGGGACTCCCCTTGTGAAGATGTCCTTGACTCCCCGGCAACGGCGCCAGAAAAGCTTGATGATCGACTCAACACGTCGAGCTCGTTGGGGAACCCCAATAGGAAGGTATGATGAGCACAACAAAAAGTTTTCCCTCAGTTATCAAACCAAGGTTATCGAACCAGTAGGAGCAAGGAAACACCTCCAAGGTGTTGTTTCCAACTTGGAATCCTGCACAACACAACCATAGAACTTTGCCCCCAACTTATAGTGAGGTTGTCAATCTCCCAGTTTTGCTGAAAAAAAGGATTAAACGTATTGTGTGTAAGATAGTAATAGCTTGCAGAAAGTAAACATAAAAAAGTAAATAGCTTGTAGATTGATGGTAAAAGAATGGACCGGGGTCCATAGTTCACTAGAGGTGATTCTCCTTAAGATAGATGACATGTTGGGTGAACAAATTATAGTGGGGTAATTGACAGACACCAGGAAAGCATACATGCATATACTAATCATCTTGACTCCTATGAGATTTGATTGGGCATTACAACATTATACATAGACCGTAATCCAACTGCATCTATGACTAATAATCCACCTTCAGGTTATCATCCGAACCCCCTCCAGTATTAAGTTGCAAGCAACAGATAATTGCATTAAGCAAAGTGTGTAAAGTAAACAATACAAATGTTCTATGAACAAAGGATTGTTGTTTTCTCCTTAGTAGCAACATCACATCTAGTACCTTAGAGATTTCTGTCACTTCCCCAGATTACTAGAGGCATGAACCCACTATCAAGCATAAATACTCCCTCTTGGAGTTGCTAGCATCTACTCGGCCAAGATGGCTACTAACAACGGAAAGCATGCAAGATCACAAATAACATAGACATGATAGAATCAATAATCAATCTGAAATAGCATCTCAATATCCATCGGATCCCCGCAAACACAACATGTAGATTATAAATAGATGATCTTGATCATGAACGGAGCTCACAAGATCTAGACATGGTAGCACAAAGGATAAGAACCAACCATCTAGCTACTACATGGACCCTAGTCCAGGGATGAACTACTCACGCATCACACCAGAGGTAGTCATGGTGATGAAGAAGGCCTCCAGGGTGATCTCTCCCCTCCGACAGGGTGCCGGGAAGAGCTCCAGATCCCTCCCGATATAAGGATGGAGATGGCGGCGGATACAGACTCTTTCGTGGAATTTTGATCGGGTACTTAGGGTTTTCGTCCCGGAGGCTATATATAGGCGAAGGGGAAAGGTCGGTGGAGTACCAAGGGGCCCACACCTGGTGGTGGCGTGGCTAGGGCTGGCCGCGCCACCCTAGGGTGTGGACGCCCTAGTTCCCTGCTTCATCTCCCGTCCAGACTCCGTGTTGCTTCGGGTAAAATATTAACTTCGGCTTTTGTCCGGTCCAATTCCGAGAATATTTCCTTACTAGCTTTTCTGAAACCGAAAACAACAGAAAACAAGCAACTGTCACTATGGTATCTTGTTAATAGGTTAGTTCCAGAGAATGTGTAAAAATACTCCAAAGTGTGGACAAAACATATGAAAGTAGATATAAAACAAGCATGGAACATCAAAAATTATAGATACGTTTACAACATATTAGCCATCAGTGGACTAGGTCAAGTCCCCTGAGGCCCTTATGCTTCATCAAAAATTCAGTTTGTCTCTTGGCACGGATCAAATCTTTAGAGAGAGTCGGCGCCTCCGTGTCGCAAGATTCTTCCTTGTGAGCTGGTCAACACAAGCCGGCAACCTTTCTGGCTTGCTGGGTGCTGGCTTATCCTTGTGATAGAAAAAGGTGGAATGCCACCTCTTCACTGATTCACTGGCTATGACCTTGGGATAGACTCGGTCTCTCCTAAGGACTAGGCTAAGGGTTCCGGTATTGTATGGAACACCGGCAATGATAGAGTTCTTCCTAGTACTAAAATAGTACCAGAACAAAGTAAGACTCGATTTAATTCCGAGATAACTCTCACAAAGAGATACATGGGTGCTCATCTCAAGAATCGAATTGGGAGGAAGATTGTGGAGTTGTTCGCCGTAGTAAGTAATCACCTCGGAAAAGAAATCCGAGGGTGGAAAGCTCAAACCTCGGTCGAGATGAGTCCCGAAGTGGACCCGCTCGTCATTACGGGGGCGGGAAGAGGATCGTCGAAGCCGCTCCGCCACTCGCCGATGCAGAGAAGAGCCTCCTCCTCGACACTACAAAGCTTCTCGTCGTCCAAGATGCAGGGGATCTAGACCCCACAATAGCCTTTGTCATCCGTGATGCACTCGACTTTCAACGTAGAGCTTGTTGGGAACCCCAAGAGGAAGGTATGATGAGCACAGCAGTAAGTTTTCCCTCAGTTATGAAACCAAGGTTTAATCGAACCAGTAGGAGCAAAGAAACACCCCAAAGGTGTTACTAGCTGAGCTTTGGTAGGGCGCACTACGGGTGCTAGTAGCAACGTGGAGACCTGCACAACACAACCACAGAACTTTGTCCCCAACTTGCGATGAGGTTGTCAATCTCACCGTGTTTTCCGGAAAACAAAGGATTAAACGTATCGAATGGAAAGAAGTAATAGTTTGCAGAAAATAAACACAAAGCAGTAAAAGATTGTAGATTGTATGTAAAGTAAAAGGACCAGGATCCATAGTTCACTAGAGGTGGCTCTCCTTAGATAGATAACATGTTGGGTGAACAAATTACAGTGGGGCAATTGACAAACACCGAGAAAGCAATACATGCATATACTAATCATCTTGACTCCTTTGAGACTTGATTGGGCAATACAACATAATACATAGACCGCCATCCAACTTCATCTATGACTAATAATCCACCTTCAGGTTATCATCCGAACCCCCTCCAGTATTAAGTTGCAAGCAACAGATTATTGCTTTACGAACTTCGTGTAAGGTAAACAATACGATTGTTCTATGAACAAAGGATTATTGTTTTCTCCCTAGTAGCAACAGCACATCTAGTACCTTAGAGATTTCTGTCACTTCCCCAGATTACCAAAGACATGAACCCACTATCGAGCATAAATACTAACTCTTGGAGTTGCTAGCATCTACTTGGACAAGATAGCTACTAACAACGGAAAGCATGCAAGATCTCAAATAACAAAGACATGATAGAATCAATAATCAATCTGAAATAGCATCTCAATATCCATCGGATCCCCGCAAACACAACATGTATGAATTACAAATAGATGATCTTGATCATGAACGGAGCTCACAAATCTAAACATGAAAGCACAAAGGAGGAGAAACCAGCCATCTAGCTACTACATGGATCCGTAGTCCAAGGATGAACTACTCACGCATCACACCGGAGGCTTGCATGGTGATGAAGAAGGCCTGTGGTGAATCCCCTCTCGGCTGTGGTGCCGGGAAGAGCTTCAGATCCCTCCCGATCTAGGGACAGAGATGACGGCGGCTACAGACTCTTTCATGGATTTTTGATCGGGTACTTAGGGTTTTCATCCTGAGGGCAACTTATAGGCGGAAGGAGAGGCCGAGTCTGGGGTCACCGGACCACTGGCGTAGGCCAATCCTGGCTGCGCGGCCAGGTGGTGTGGCCGGCCCTTGGCCCCTCTCCGTCTCGTATTCTGGCACTTGATCCCTTTTGGGAAAATAGGCACTTTGGCTTTTGTCCCGTCCAATTCCGAGAATATTCATTTTCTGACTTTCCTGGAACCAAAAACAGCAGAAAACAGCACCGCACTGTGGCTCTTGTTAATAGGTTAGTCCAAGAAATCATATGAAAAGTACTCTAAAGTTGGAACAAAACACAAGAAAGTGGATAAAACCAAGCATGGAACATCAAAAATTATAGATACATTTGCAATGTATCAACATCCCCAAGCTTAACTCCTGCTCGTCCTCGAGTAGGTAAGTGATAAAAAGAAATAATTTTCGAGGTGACATGCACCATCAAAGACTTGATCAAAGTATTTGCAAAACATTCAAAGTTGGGATCATAGTACTTCAATCATAACATGAAAGACGAAGTTCTAGCAATAAGCAAAGAAACTATGACGCAACATGAAAAGGCACAAACAAAAGATTCATGAATAACAATGCTTTGCAAGACGTTTGTTTGTTTCACATAAACAAAACATAGCATAATAGTATTCAGCTTGTCCCTCAATAGAGTAGCAAATATAAATGCAAAGGACACCTTCAAAGTTCATAAGAGTGACTAGATACAATAGTTTCAAACAAGCAATAACAAGTTATGCATCAATCCACTAGTCTTGGGACAATGCACATAGAACTAAGAATGGCCACTATGCTCTCAAAGTAGTGCATAAAGATAGAAGGTGGAGACTCAATATAATGGTGGAAGAAAGGCCTTTTGTAAAAGGAAGTAGGGATTCAAGTCTCATAAAGAGCTTCCAAAAAATTATGGTACTTATAGCTTTCAGCTCTCATTGCCCCTATCATAAGCATCTTGAAGGTGATTAAGGTTAAAGTGACACAACTAAGAGGATATGCTTGACAAGTTATAAACCGAAATCTCATGCCCCTTACTTATAAAGACCGATCCTCATGCTACTCAACTTCAGTCACGAGTAAACTCTTGTCATTGTAAGTATATGTGTATCATTAAGAACCGCCAACGGGGTACCCCTTGCACATGATACGGGAGCTTTCCCATAATCAAAATGACAAGGCAAGCAGACAATGAGCATCTCAGCGATCTTTTTATTTGCTATTTGCATAGGTTTTTATTGAGGATGCTTCATAGAGTGCTCATTATGGTGATGCTGCAAGTTTCCACCATGATTAGGCATGGCTTAGGCTAGCGGCCCAGGAGTTTCTCTAACACACATACAAACTCCATGATCTTATAAGTTCCACTTGTATTTCACACTGCCGGGATCCGTAAGCAAAAGAACATGATATCAACGGGGTACAAAGTACAAGTGCAATGTTGAAAGCGTTCCCCATGAAACATGGTTCTGCTAATTTCAACTTATAAAGCGCAAGCATATACTCAACAAAGAAGGGCCCAATGGTTCAAGTTTATTAGAGGCAATAAAGTAAAGTGTGCCATCAAGTTCGTGAGAGCTTTAATCACTAGTTTTCTCATAACAAGTGAAAGGTAGACAAAAGCATGAATATACTTGGAATAGCATAAGCTAGTAGGTAGGTATGGTGGACTCTTTGGAATAACTTGGTTTAGGGAGTTGGATGCATGAGTGGAACTCATACTTGGTTGTGGAGGCTAGCAAAAGACTGGGAGCGACAAACTAAGAGAGCAATAATGGCCATAATCATGCAGAGCGACAAAACATCATTGAAGAAAGCATAAAGTGATACTACAAGTTGAAAACTAAAGGATCATAAAGGCTATGGTGACTTGTGACAGTCATAACATGGTGTGATCATGTGCCAAGTCAACCCAAATAAAGCATCAAAGGAGAATACCACTATACTATGCTTTAATATGCTAAAACAACGCATGATTCATCCAAGGCACATTAAGCAATCTCAATTGTTTATAACAAGTCATGCTACAACAAAGAATACTAAGCATAAAGTCAAAACAATATCAAGCATGGCATGACAAAGCATAGCCACAGTCAAAAACGAGCTCTTTTTACCACATAAGCATGAGCTTTCCTACTCTTTTCCAAACCAAACCAAACTATTTGCAAACCAATGTATGAGAGAGGGGGTCCAACCAACTTATTCAGAAAACTAAGAAAACCAAGCAAACTAAAAACCAAAACAAAAAACGAAAAAGAAGACGCTCCAAGCAAAACACAACTGTGCATGAAACAATAAGAATGAAGCGTTTGGAAGAAACCTGGAATTTTTATTGATGAAGAAGGGGATGCCTTGGGCATCCCCAAGCTTTGACGCTTGCACTTCTTGGATATTTCTTGGGGCGACACGCGTGGCATCCCGAAGATTGAGATTTAGTCCATCCTTCATCTCATTATTCATTCCTTCCATACACCTGAAAATTTTCCTTCATACAAAACTTCACACAATCTCATTAGCAACATTAGTGCACTAAAGATAAATAAGTCTTAAGGTACAGTTCTAACACCAAATAAACTTCCATTAGAACACTAGCTACTGTATAACTTCCCTCAACAATCTCAATTCCCCAAAGGAACTCAAGAAGGAACTAACAAGAAGCAAATGCAGAAAATGGCAGAAATATGTCAAAACAGACCAGCAGGTAAATACGAATTTTTCCGAATACCTTCTGTTGCTCAAATAAAAAAGTGTTAAACTAACGAAAGTTAGATAACAACCTGGGGTAGAATCACAAACAATTACAGCTCAATCCTACGTACAGAACTCTCTCAGGAATTTTTACGGTGAAGCACAGAAATCTGTTTCGGGACAGCAACTTTCCCAATCATTACTTCACTCTCATTAGAGGTTACTCTTGGCACTAAAAGCAAATAAAAAGGATAAGGAGAGGTTATTACAGAGGTAATAACTTCCAAGACTCATCTAAAACTCTTGGGTTATCTCCCAACAAGTACTTTTCTTTAACGCCTTTAAGTTAGGCATAAGAACCACAGAAAGAATCAAGTGTTCTCAAATGAAGAAGCATTAACACCAAATTTTGTTTCCACAGGAGAAGCAAAAGAAATCTCTCTTTTTAGGGAAGTTTTCTATACCTTTCTTGAGTGGGAGTTGATATTTAATGGTGCCTTCTTTCATATCAATGATGGCACCAACAGTTCTAAGAAAAGGTCTTCCCAAAGTAATAGGACAAGAAGTATTGTATTCAACATCCAAAACATAGAAATCAACGGAGACATAGGAATCATTAACCATAATAAGAACATCATTAAGACTCCCCATGAGTTTATTTTTATCATTAGCATCAAGTGGAACATTCAAATAGCAATCTTCAAGAGGAGGCAAATCAAGCATATCATAAATCCTTCTAGGCATAATAGAAACACTACTATCAAGATCACACAAAGCTTTGAAATCAAAGTCATTCACTTTCATATTGATGATGGGTTCCCAACCATCTTCTTGCTTTATAGGAATAGAAGCTTTATGTCTCATCTTTTCTTCTTTAATTTTTATGAGAGCATCAGTAATGTGTTTTGTAAAAGCCATGTTCATAGCACTAGAATTAGGACTTTTAGCAAGCTTTTGTAGGAACTTAATAACTTCAGAGATGTTGCAACCATCAAGATCAAAATCAACTTTATCATCTAAAGTAGTAGGACTATTACTAGCCTCAACACTAGTGGTAGTGATAGTGGAAACACTAATGTTTCTAGCAATTTCATCTTCTCTTTCCCACTTAGCATGTAATTCAGCTAATAGTCTAACATTTTCATCAATTCTTACTTGTATGGCATTAGTAGCTGCAAAGGGATTGTCATTAGTTTTAGGTTTAGCAGCCATTTTATTCAAAGAAGATTGAGCTTCAGCCAAAGATGCTATATTTCTTTCAGCATTAGAGAGTTTTTCCTCAATAGTTTTATTGAAAGCAGTTTGTTTACTAATAAACTCTTTAAGCATAACTTCAAGTTCAGAGGGAGCACTCTTATTATTGTTGTAATAATTTCCATAAGCATTACCATTGTTGGGAGTATAAGGTTTATAATTGTTGTTACCAAAATTGTTCCTATAAGCATTATTACCATAAGCATTGTTGCCAAAGTTGTTATTTCTTATGAAGTTCACATCAACTTGCTCTTCTTGAGCAACCAAAGAGGCTAAAGGAACATTATTTGGATCAATATGGGCTTTCCCATTAACAAGCATAGACATAATAATATCAATCTTATCACTCAAGGAGGAGGTTTCTTCAATAGAATTTACCTTCTTACCTTGTGGAGCTCTCTCAGTATGCCATTCAGAATAATTAACCATCATATTATCCAATAGTTTTGTTGCAGCACCCAAAGTGATGGTCATAAAGGTACCTCTAGCAGCTGAATCCAATAGGTTCCTTGAAGAATAGTTCAATCCTGCATAAAAAGTTTGGATGATCATCCAAGCAGTCAGTCCATGAGTGGGACAATTCTTTACCAAAGATTTCATTCTTTCCCAAGCTTGAGCAACATGCTCATTATCAAGTTGTTTAAACTTCATTATTTCACTTCTCATGGATATAATCTTAGCAGGAGGATAGTATTTTCCAATAAAAGCATCTTTGCACTTAGTCCAAGAATCAATACTATTCCTAGTTAAGGAATTCAACCATTCTTTAGCTTTTCCTCTCAAAGAGAAAGGAAACAATTTCAGTTTAATAATATCACCATCTATATCCCTATGCTTTTGCATCTCACAAAGTTCAACAAAGTTATTTAGATGGGAAGCAGCATCTTCATTACCAATACCAGAATTTTTTCTCTCATAACAAGATTGAGCAAAGCAGGTTTTATCTCAAAGAAAGTATTTTTAGCCACAGGTGGAGCAATAGGAGTGCTCATAAAATCATTGTTGTTGGTGCTAGTGAAGTCACACAACTTAGTGTTTTCAAGAGTAGTCATTTTTTTTGGGTTTTCAAATAAGAAAGCAAACAAGTAAAACTATTTTTTGTGTGTTTTCGAAGAACAAAACAAGCAAACAAAGCAAAAAGAAACTAAGCAAAACAAAAACAACAAAGTAAAGAGATTGGTTATGAGGGACTCCCCTTGTGAAGATGTCCTTGACTCCCCGGCAACGGCGCCAGAAAAGATCTTGATGCACTCGACTTTTAACGTAGAGCTCGTTGGGAACCCCAAGAGGAAGGTATGATGAGCACATGAAGTTTTCCTCAGTTATGAAACCAAGGTTTAATCAAACCAGTAGGAGCAAGGAAACACCCCAAAGGTGTTACTATCTGAGCTTTGGCAGGGCGCACTACCGGTGCTAGTAGCAACATGGAGACCTGCACAACACAACCACAGAACTTTGTCCCCAACTTGCGATGAGGTTGTCAATCTCACCGTGTTTTGTGGAAAACAAAGGATTAAACGTATCGAATGGAAAGAAGTAATAGTTTGCAGAAAGTAAACACAAAGCAGTAAAAGATTGTAGATTGTATATAAAGTAAAAGGACCGGGATCCATAGTTCACTAGAGGTGGCTCTCCTTAGATAGATAACATGCTGGGTGAACAAATTACAGCGAGGCAATTGACAAACACCGAGAAAGCAATACATGCATGTACTAATCATCTTGACTCCTTTGAGACTTGATTGGGCCATACAACATAATACATAGACCGCCATCCAACTGCATCTATGACTAATAATCCACCTTCAGGTTATCATCCGAACCCCCTCCAGTATTAAGTTGCAAGCAACCGGATATTGCTTTACGAACTGCGTGTAAGGTAAACAATACTTTTGTTATATGAACAAAGGATTGTTGTTTTCTCCCTAGTAGCAACATCACATCTAGTACCTTAGAGATTTCTGTCACTTCCCCAGATTACCAGAGGCATGAACCCACTATCGAGCATAAATACTAACTCTTGGAGTTGCTTGCATCTACTTGGCCAAGATAGCTACTAACAACGGAAAGCATGCAAGATCTCAAATAACAAAGACATGATAGAATCAATAATCAATCTGAAATAGCATCTCAATATCCATCGGATCCCCGCAAACACAACATGTATGAATTACAAATAGATGATCTTGATCATGAACGGAGCTCACAAGATCTAAACATGAAAGCACAAAGGAGGAGAAACCAGCCATCTAGCTACTACATGGATCCGTAGTCGAAGGATGAACTACTCACGCATCACACCGGAGGCTTGCATGGTGATGAAGAAGGCCTCCAGGGTGAATTCCCCTCTTCGGCAGGGTGCTGGGAAGAGCTTCAGATCCCTCCCGATATAGGGATGGAGATGACGGTGGCTACAGACTCTTTCGTCGATTTTTGATTGGGTCCCTAGGGTTTTCGTCCCGAGGGCAACTTATAGGCGGAAGGAGAGGCCGACGGGGTGCTGGGGTCGGCCAGACCACCCCCTGGCGCGGGCCAAGCCTGGCCGTGCGGCCAGGTGGTGTGTGGCCCCCGGCCCTCTCTGTCTCGTGATTCGCACTTGATCCTTTCGAAAAATAGGCACTTTGGCTTTTGTCCCGTCCAATTCGAGAATATTCATTTTCGACTTTCTGGAACCAAAAATAGCAGAAAAGCAGTAGCTGCAATGTGGCTCTTGTTAATAGGTTAGTCCAAGAAATCATATGAAAAGTACTCCAAAGTTGGAACAAAACACAAGAAAATGGATAAAACCAAGCATGGAACATCAAAACTTATAGAAACATTTGCAATGTATCAGTCCGCCACCGCCATCGATGCCACACCGCCGGAGCTTGATGCATCAGCCATCTCGCTGGAGAATATGACCGTAGGTGGGCAACCCTATTGGGATTTGGGGGCAGATAGAAGGAAGATGGGGGTGCAGGGGAGAAGAAAGGCAAGGGCTCAGATCAGAGAAAAATGAGGAGATTTTACCCCTTATAGCCTCGTCTACGCCAAGATTAGTGTAAACACGTGAATGATTGCACCACACATCATGGAAAGAGCAATGAGGCTTCCCCGTGAAGGATACGCCGCCTCGATCTCCATGCATACATTGAAACGGCGCCTCGGTTCCGCACACTGTGGACCCACCAATGGTCACACTGACAAAAATATTTGTTAGTGACGAGACTAGACCTAGACTGACGTCAGGTTGCCTCAGCGACCAAGTTCCGTCTCAATCTGAAATCGAGCAGGGAAAGTAACGATGAGATATTGACAAGGCCGACGCATATTTGAGACTTGGATCCTACGTTTTGTTTTGGAGTTTCAGGAACCCTTCAAAATTCTACAACCGAAGAAGAATCAAGCTAGCGATGAAATATGACTTTGGATGTTGGAGGCTTCTGGGGCTACTATTGGGGATATACTTTCCGGGTATACCCAATGTGACTCGCTAACCAGGGGGTCCCACTTCGGGTTAGAGTTATGCTTCATGAGCGTTCCAGTCAGGGAGAGAAGTTGGAATCCCATCCGGCTACGGGAAGGCCCAGAATACTTATCGACTTAGACCTGTAGGAATACTTGTAGTCCAAGATGTACTATGTAATCGAATTTGTATCATATTCAGATAGGACTCTCTTGTAACCCTAGGAGCAGATGACTATATAAGTCGGCCTAGGGATAGGCCTTTAGGGCATCGACAATCAGAACCTCAACTCGCATAGGCGAAACCTCTCTTGTAATCTATAATTCCGGCTCTGCCGTACTACTGTATTGCTAGTAGGAATAGGATCCGTCCACCACAGGCAGATTCAAACCTGCGTAAGCTTGTGTGCTCACATCCCAGAAGACTGTACGTTTCACACCCCCACACTTTTCGATGCCCCGAGGACCCCCTCATGGCGTACTTGTCTTCAATCTGATGACACCCACAATACAAAATTGGAATTATCTAAGTATTACTCAATAAAAAGCATTATATAGCTCTACCATGAGAAAAAACCCAATATCCTAGGAATGGCCATCCAACATGACCTACCATCGGAGAAAAATGCCAGGGGTCTTAGACATGAGGAATTCTTGCACCTCTTTTGGAAAAATTCGCCCATAATTCAATTTTGTGGATTCAAAAAATTGATTTTCTTCCATAGAACCTAGAAATCCCTAGTTGGAGTTGTTTCAAATGCCTATAGGTACCACCCTTTCCAAGTTTGGGCTCAATCCATTGAGGGATGCCACAGAAACATCATTGCATAAACAAAACAACTTTACAAAATTTAAATTTTCTTGAGATTTGACCAGATGACAAGTGGGTCCGCGTCATCGGAATTTCTTAACATCGTGGACTTTTTATGTGCTAAACTAAAATCATGGACTTGTTTCCGCGGAATATTTGCCACTAGGTATCTTACTAGATAAGGATCAACAAGAAACACGCCCACCTTGAACAACACACATAGCACGCCTGTCACTGCCTCCTCCTCCACTATGGAACCCCCAAAATTATGATTGTGTCATTATGTCCTCAAAGTGGAGAGCCAATGAGAAGTGAGGCGTATCATTGGCTTTGCTTTGTATTAATCATCATATTCTCCACAATCCTAGTATCCGCTCGTATGCCCACCATTAATCTCTGCCAGTCTCCTTCTTATTTAACTTCTCCTTCCCCATAATTTTATCACACCTTACCATCTCCAATCCCGTCCTCATTGACAAAAGGAAGGTCTCCGTCTTCAACGGTGAACCCATGGACACCTTCCTGCTCTCTCTCACCGTACACCACAGCACATATCGTGTGCTCTGGCACTTATAAAACATTGAGGCATACGCCTAGTCGTCGCTCTCGCGCTGGCGTGGCAAAAAAAGCTGCCAGGGATAACTACGTCGATAAAAGTTTTTAGGCAGTGCTTTTTTGGCTTGGCACATCGTTATCCGTTGAGATACAGCTATCTAGGAGCGATAGAGGATCCGTCTCGGTACATAATGGAAGATGGCGTAATTTTAGTGATGTGTAACGCATATTACTCTGTCGTGTTCGGTACACCTTTCAGTGGCACAAATCTTAATGACAATTAAGAGTAACAAATTAGCTTCTCCATTAGATTTGTATTGTATTAAACATTTATTAGTATACAAAATATATTTCATTAACTCTAGAACTCATCACATTACACTACAACCACTTCTAATGAGATCTAATGGATCTCATTAGCCCTTTCATATGGATCAAGGTGCTAATTACAGTTTTTAAGAGAAGGAAGACTATTGAGATTCTCTCTATTTAGCACTTTAATACAAAAATATATAAAAAGAAAAAATCCTAGATAGGAGAATACTCATTATGAGTTTTCTACATATTGAGCATCTCTCTATTCAGTAGACTTTTGCATTGCGACAGGTTGAAGGATCTTCGGGTGCCATCAATCTTCGAGCGCCATATTTGAATGCCACCTTCAGATCTGGGTGGCATCAGCGAGCTAGGTAATACGACGATGTGGATCTGAAAAAAGGGATGGACTAATTCAAGAGAAAGAACATACTAGGAGACAACAAAGAAAGTAAAAAAATCTGTGGAACAAGTCAAAACATGATTTATAGGAAGGTTAATGAGCAAACCTAGAACGCTAGTGTACCAACAATTGGAATAGTATAGAGTTTGTCTAAAAACTTGAAAAGGGAGTGATGAGATGTATGGTTGGTTTTATCTTGGAGACCTAAGTCACTAACTAGGCGAGTGCTGAGGTGTATGTTCAGTTCTAGTCGTGGATATCTGGGACACTAAGGAGTGGGGAGTGGTGGTGTGAGGGAGAGGAGTAAGGAGTGGGGAGTGGAGGCTAGGGTTCCCTGTTTTATAAGAAAATTGGATGGGCCCTTTGAGCAAGTGCGGTCCAGCTATTGGACCACACTTGCTCAAAGGGCTATTAGCAGTAATGATAGCAATTTTATAATATTTAATAAGTATACTCCAAGATAACTAACATAGTCTAGACTGTATCATTTTTTTGAAGAAATCAAACAAACTACATCGACGATAGAGAGAAAATACAACAAGCAAACAATTTAAAAAAAGAGCACACAAACATACATTACATACCATTACTCCATCAATTAATAGCCAAAAATTAAGGATCAGCATGAGAAAGGGGATCGAGCTGTTCCCAAATCGGTTGTAGCTCATCGGCTAGAGTGAGAACTTCGATTCAATCGCCTACTCGATCTCCTTGTTCGACACTTTGCTTTTTTTCTCCTCGGGCAGTGCCCACATCTTCTTGAGCGCATGAGAAAGCTCCCGCATGTGCGTTTTATCAACCCACTCCACCAAGGTGCACCTCGCGGATTTGTAGTGGCATCCCATGAATAGGAAGCTAGTATCTACACCCACGTATGCTAATAGTCGATGCGGGAACATGTCACAGTCGCAATGATAACGCCACTACTCATCGATGTTATTCTAGTTGTCGCTCTCGATCCATTGCGGAACCTTGTCGTCCTAAGACCGTAAAATGAACCCCAACAGGATCGAGAGATTGTATCGGAAAAACAAACTTAGAATAAAATTAACCTTGGATGAAGATAACATATTATGCCACCTCCATGCTCGTGTTTGTTATTGATCGGATCCATCCTAGTACGATGTGTCACCTATGCCGTCGTCGGCCGATCGATGCCACCAGCCGACCAGATTTGATCGTCGGGCGTGTGTGCGAGATATGATTGGAGGTAGGATGGAGATGATGAGTGGTGGGTGGATCTCGGGGATACGTGTGTACTGTGGATGGTGCATAAATAGTGGCCACTCAAACAGCTCACCAGTGGTGGTCACACCTGTCAGCGAGACATGTCTGAACATGCATAGGGACAAGGTTGATTATTCTACAGTTACGACCCATTATTCACCTTGCTTCCAATACATGGCACAATACAGAATGCCTCCTTCGATGAAGAGCATGATTAAGAAACACTGCTCTTACATGCCCCTAGCACGACAGTAATATGTGATGATATCGACTGGCCATGATATATACTTGGTCGCCACGAAAAAATGGTGCCCTAATATCTCATCCGCCGGCTAACTAACTTTTTGAGATACTTTTTGCTTGTGTCACCCAAAAAAAGTGTCGTGCATAGGGGTATTTTTGGAGTGTGTACAAGATCTTTAGCCATTTGGGGTTCGAGAGGACAATCCCCTTCACATCTAGTCCTGCAGCCCACGGAAGAGCCGGTGGTAGCTAGTATGTGTCTTCCTCGACCGAGGCTATGACCACCGCCAGGATCACCGCATGTACGACCTCGAGCATAATTCATACTTGACACTGATGGTCCGCTTTGTCAACCCCCAAAGATGCCACTCTACTCTACGCTCGTGCCTACCACTATGGTTGCGAGATGGTGGTGTTCACCCGTGCCAACATGCACACCAAGTATTGGGACAGTTCCCCAATGGAGGAAGATTCATCCACTATGTCATATTGGAGCTGCCGATGACGGAGGTGGCAGCGGGAGCGGAGGTAGCGCCAGACCAACAATAGTGCAAAATTGACGGCGTGTACTATCGGTTCTACTAGTATCGAGTAGTCGTTTATCTTGATTGTAAACTTCTGCTTGTAATAATGAGAACTTCAATTTCTTCTTGAGTAGTGTTCTGCTCGTGATCGTGATTGCAAACTTATATTTCAATTTCAAGAGCAAATTCTTTTTTATTTCAGTTCTGTCAGAAGCTCATAGTCAACCACACATAAACTTTGTCCCATTATAATCATACGCACCTCTACTTGGCCCCTTAACGTGAAATGCAAAACAAAATTGGACCCATAGCATAATGTTGACAAACTAACCCGAAATGCGGTAAGGTTCGAACATGGGCTCCCTCCCAAAAAGCAGTCCGAGATCGACATCGTCCGCGACTTACCTAGATCTCCGATCGACTTGAAGAATCGGTTCACCCTGCTTGTCACCGACGGCCACCACGCGTGGCTAGAGGACATGGTCACGGGTTGTTAGCGAGTGACAAAAATAGGAGTACAAGATTCTGAAGATGGACAAACACAGAACCATCGGAGATCATGGATATTGTGATCTAAACGTTCTATCTGTATCTGTGATAGTTTAATAAACTGATAAATTTAAGATCCGTTTGATTAGTTGTCATATAGTTCGTTATCAAACACTAATTATGCAATACTAATATTGGATCAAAGCTTGGCTCACGGTGTTATCTATCTATGGATCTAATATTCATGTATCAATAAATATGTGCTACCGAATGGGTAAGATCAATCGCATCGTGGTGTTGGGCATGGCTATATAGCCATTCGGCACGCTTAGAGCGTCCATTGCGAGGCTTGGTAGGGCTCAAGGATAAACTTTATTGAGCGTTATTTCAACGTTGTTGACGCGGCTATGCGCATGTCCCACGAGTCCCGTCATCCCATTTTGTTAGTTCAACAAACACCTTAAATGCAGTACTCACATTCTCTATAAACTAAGCTCAAACTCGTTTTTTCCATGGATTTAATGTTCATGTACCAATAGACGTGTTCTTATGAGTGGGTAATATCAATCATATCGTCGTGTTGAGATCAGCCGAACTTGACCAGCATGGCTGGGTATCTGTCTAACATGCCCAGATTGGCTGCATTGGGCTTGCGAGGCCTCAGGGATAAAATGTTTTGACCGTTCTTTCAACGCTGCTGACGTGGCTATGTGTTGGGTCCCATGGGTCCCGTAGTTCCGTCTAGTTCATTCAACAAATACCTAAAATATAGTACTCAAAATCACTATAAACTAAGCTCAACCTTGTTTTTTCCATGGATCTAATGTTCATGTACCAAAATACATGTGTTGCCTAGTGCATACGATCAATCGTACCATGGTACCGATATCAGCAAAACGTGACCGTCATGGCTATCTATCCGTTCCCCATGCCCAGTGCGAGGCCGCGTTGGGGCTTGCGAGGTTTCGGGATAGACATTAACCGTTATTTTCCTGTTGCTGATGGGGCTAAGTGATGGATCCTACACATCAGAAGAAATACAAATCTAATTGTTTTTATTTCATTGGTGGCTCATGTAATGGATCCTACAATCGGAAGGCAAGATATCTATTTGCTTCCATAGCTACTGATGGGACAACGGAGATATCCACATGTAAGAAAACGAGTCAAACAGACGACAAGCAAACCCAACGTAACGGCTACCGACATCAGGTCCGTCCAGAGGCATAACGTAACGAGTCCGCGTCGACTGGTGGCGTTTCTCCAATTGGCCGATTCGTAGTGGCACAATCTCAATTTATGTGTGGACGGGGACATAGTCGTAATAAACTATCTACTAAATGCACCCCACGCTTGCTCACCGGTTATATTCTCAAAATATGTCTCATTCCATTCTCCAAGCAAACACGGAACCGCTTGCTCACCGGTTATATTCTCTCACACTTTTGCTCCGGTGCTTCTCCCTATGCAAATTTTAAACACAACAACGGCTGAGATCGTTCCATACCCTTTCATAACTAAGGGTATGATGGTCTTTATGAATAATTAAGCCATTATTAACGAATAATTACTTCATGTATACAGCCTTGTATAAACCTGTACGTCTCTAAGGCCATACACTACGTGGAATCGATTCAAAAGAAAAAATGTCAGCTATTGAAGTCGGGTCCGTTCCGCTGCTATGTGGAATCGGTTTTGTTTGACCCCACTCTGACAACATGCATACATCTTTTTCTGCATGTAAAGCAACATCTTTCTCCTCTTCCCTCTATGACATATGGGGGCGGCTCTTTACATTCTGACACACCATCGAATGGAACCGAACGAAAACATTGGTTCGCTTCTTCTTTCTGACACAATGAACCGATTCCCTGTTGTGTACGGAACCGAACCATATAGGCCATAGAACCGCTTTAAGTGCACATAGTGCATGGTCTAAGCAAACACTTAAACCAAACACATGAATGGACCAACCAATTCCTCTGTAATGTGACCATGATATTACATTCTACTTGGTTCCCGAACTAAACACACCCTAAAGTCTTTTTAGCTGAACTTCTCTCTGGAACTTGAAAATGGTGTGGATTTCTTCTGCAGAAGAACACTGTGTGGACTACAGGGAGTTCGTATACATAGGTTTCAGAATAAACAAGGAAACATCCAACTCTGAAGCGAAGGGGTGATCGAGATTACTCGTAACAAAATATGCAAATCCAGATGGATGATTACAATACACATTAGTAGTACATGACAACGAGGATCGTGTCTTTACACAAACTATAGATCCTTATTCAAGTGGAGCAAATCCGTAGCAGCAAGCAACACACAATACTAGCAAAGATAACGACCGAAATAATGAAGCTGGCTAGGCTAGGGCACACACACATCACCTGTAGGTACATAGGCAAAGCAATATATAAATCTCAAACACTTGCTTACTTAATAAGCTCACTAATTAATGCAGGCAGCGACGTGTACGTAGTCGCGATCAGGCGGTGGCTACCTGCAGGAACTCTCCGTCCTTCTCGAGGTTCTGCATGGGCTCCGGCTGCAGCGCCAGCTCCACGTCGATGCCTCCGCTGCCGCCGCCGCGGCCCGGATACAGGTACACCATCCCGTCGAACTTGTTGTTCCCGCCGCTGCGGACGCGCTCCGGCTTGCCGAAGCCGAAGTCCACGTCGTAGACGCGGAAGCGCGGCGAGCTGCCCACGGCCACGCAGTTGGGCCCGGCGTCGCTGTAGTGGAACAGCTTGGGCGCCGCCTCGTACTCGTCTAGCCTCCGCGTCACGGCGGCCGCGTCATGCTCGTCGATCGCCTTCTGGAGCATCCCCGCCGCCAGCTCCGGCGGCCCGCCCAGGAGCATCCCCGCCGGCACGCCAGTGAACACCGCCTGGATGAGGTTGCCGAAGTAGGCCGCGGGCACCGGCGGGTCGAGGCGGGCGCGGCAGTCTGCGAACACGGCGAAGACGGTGATGTCGGCCGGGCCCAGGCCGCGCGCGCGGGAGACGGCCCGCCAGATGTGGGCGCCCAGGGACTGGAAGGTGGAGAAGGGCTTGGCCCCCGGTGGCAGCACGGAGTTGGCGGCGGCCTTGATGCGGGCCACAGTGTCCTCCGGGAAGGAGAAGACGCGGGCCACGAGCGGCTTCTTGGGCCCGTTGGGGTCCGTCGCCTCGTGGGCCTCGGCGGAGGCTGGCAGGGTGAGGCCGACGCGGACGGAGCGCGCCATGGAGCGGTTGTGGACCGGGAGCACCGAGGGGGCGGCGGCGCCGCGGCTGAGCTCGGCCCAGGAGGTCATGAAGTGCCACGTGGCGGTGCCGTCCAGCACGGCGTGGTTGAAGGCGCAGCCCACGGCGAGGCCGTCCTTGAGCTTGGTGAACTGCAATGCATCTCCATCATATATGCGTCAACATTACCTTCAGTTCAAGTATCAATTCGCGGAAATTTAAACTGAATGAAGAATCGGTAAATTTACAGGAAAATAAACTCAGTAGCTTCTCTATAGCTAGCTTTCTAAATAGTTCGCGTACGTGCAATGTCCTATTATGAATCAACTATTTATTCAATCAGTAATGCTGCCCGTATTGGTTGTTGGTTTATAATTTTGCGTATTTATTACACGTGGGCCATGTATCCGGCCAGAATGTAGTCCTATACTCCTTTGCAATGCACTATGCCACGACTCACGACTGGAGCAGTAGATCTGCAGCTTGTAGCTGTGTTTTTTAATTAGGAGTATACGGGTATATATACCCCGTCTAATTATGCCAGCAGTGGACATTGACAATGTGGCCACAGAGAAGCCAGGTGTCGGTGAGACATGGGTGACAAACTGACAATACCATTCGTTCGAAGTAGCAAATGTCTGTCCTTTGCTATAGTAAAACTAACATTGCATATGTGTGCTTCTAAATTCACAATTTATAAATGATTTATTTGAAAAAGGTAAAAATACACCGGGCGTCTTGGTTCAAGTGTATTCTTACTGAGATATGCATACATCACACATACCTGCACGGAGAGCAGCGGGAGGTGGAGCCCCTCGAGATTCATGACGCCGGTGTAGGGTATCAGCTGCTGCATCAGCTTCTCCGCCTCCTCGCCGCAGGCCTCGCCGGCAAGCTCGTCAATAGAGACGCCCTCGGCGGCAGCCTCGACGACCTCCACGCCTTCCTCCCCGTCCACGTACAGAGCGCCGCCCTCGCCCTTCTCCTGGCGGATCCGGCCGGCGAGCGGGTAGAAGTACGCGAGCGCGTCCCCAAGCGCGTCGGCCATGCGGCCGGTAACATCCTGGAAGTCGCCAGCGCCGGGCGCGAGGCGGTACAGGAGCAGCTTCTGGTTGTAGTAGAAGGTGATGTAGGGGAGGTCGAAGGTGGCGAGGGTGACCTTGGTCTTGGCCGGCGCCACCGTGCGAGTGCCGGTGACCGTGACGGCCATGGCGGCTTTCCCGTTCTCCACGGCCATTGCGGTTTGATTAGCTAATCTGGATTGTGAGCTGTGAGTGTCACTGTGTGAGTGGAGTGGAGAGGAGCTTGGTGAGTGATATAAAGGAGGGAGAGGCGGAGGTGGGGGCATTAATGGAGGAGGCAGATCGAGCAGGACTTGAATGTGTCATGCTCTCATCTTGATGGGGAAAGGAGGACGAAGACGATGGCCGTTGGGAGAGGGAGGTGGAACATTTATGGCGGCCTTGATGCGCCCTAGCTAATTAAGCGACCGAGCGCCACCGCGTTCCGAGCCACCCGGAACCGTGCACACACCAGCTCATCCACCTGCTGACCAAAATTTTGAAATGAAATTTTACATTGACACCATTTCGTCATTGAGATGCGAGGCAGTGCAGTCGAGAAATATTTTCAAAGATAGTCTGTGTCTAATTTTTTAAGATTCGCTAACAGGACTCTCTAACAAAAATATCAGAAGGACTTTTGGAATTCTAATACTTATAGAATATATATGTTGTTTATTTGGTAGGATTTCAAATGATTGTTGATATGTAGTAGCATGCAACTATATGCAGGGTGATCCACGTATGCATTCGATATACGGGTCATTAAACGAGGACTCTCTAACAAAAATATAGAATATACATGTTATTTTATTGGTAGGATTTCAAATGATTGTTGATATTGTGGTCCAAACTATGAATACGGTAAGAGGAGGAAGAAGGAGAGGCAGAACACACTCAAGAAATTTGGTGCTTGTTCTCCACATCTTTCTCATTCACAATCAATCGTATATATAGGTGCTGGTAAAGGAAACTATAAGTAAGTTACCTAATACATGCTAAACAACTACATATATGTACACGGTGTGGTAGACTTGACCCTAGTCAAGTCTCCTTTAGTGGACTTGACCCAAAGTCAGTCAAGTCATGTGCTTCTTAGAAATTACCTAGCAAGCAACATGAAACTTCCTAGAAACTACAAGCCTATTCCAACAATCACTCCCTAGGCTTGAGTTCTCGTGACACCTCAACCATGCCGATGCTTGTGCGCAGCTCCGCCAGGCGGACTCGTCCAAGGGGCTTGGTCAGCATGTCGGCGAGCTGATGATCCGTTCGCACGAACTCCAGCTCGATCTTCTTCATCTCCACGCAGTCTCGAATGAAGTGATACTTCAACTCGATGTGCTTCGAGCGATCGTGGAAGACGAGATTCTTAGCGAGCGAGATGGCCGACTTGTTGTCGACCTTGAGCACGACCTGCTCTGCTTCGCTGTTGCTGAACTCGCCCATCAACCGAGCGAGCCAGATTCCCTGGCAAGCAGCCGTGGCAGCAGCCACGTACTCTGACTCGCAGCTCGAGATAGCCACGATCTTCTACTTCTAGGACTGTCAAGTGATTGGGCTGCTCCCTAGAAAGAATAGCGAGCTGGACATGCTCTTGCGCGAGTCGACGTCCCCAGCCAAGTCGATGTCGCTATAGCTGACTAGGCGTGGTGCTCATGTGCTTCTTCCATACCTACATCCGAGTCGCACGGACCCGGCGATGTAGCGAAGGATGCGCTTGACGGCGGCGAAGTGCTCCTCCGTCTGGGTCTCCATGAAGCGAGAAACGAATCCGACTGCGAAAGTCAGATCCGGTCATGTGTGGACCAAGTACCAAAGGCTCCCGACGATGCTCCGGTACCCATTCGCATCTGCCGTGGGCGTCGTGCTGCATTTGGACAGCTTGAAGCGTGGCTCCATGGGCGCGTGGCAGGGGTTTGATCTGGCCATCCCTGCTTTCTCCAGCAGCTTCTGGGCATAGGCTGACCGCGAGATGACGATCCCGCTTGGCCCTTGTTGCACCTCGATTCCGAGGTAGTAGCTCAGCAGCCCGGGGTCGGAAATTTGGAACATGCTCTTCATCTCCGGCTTGAACTTGTCGATGTCGCTGGAGTTGGAGCCAGTGATCACCAAGTCGTCGACATAGACTCCAACGATGAGCCGAGTGGGTGTCGCTCCTCGTGAGTACATGTCGTGCTCCGAATCGCATTGCGCGAAGCCGAGCTTGACGAGGCACCCGTCGAGCTTGGTGTTCCATGCCCTTGGCGCTTTCTTGAGGCCGTAGAGCGCCTTGTCCAGTCGGAGCACCAGGTGCTCCTTCCCTGCTGCAGTGAAGCCCGGTGGCTGCTGCACATACACCTCCTCCTCTAATTCGCTGTTGAGGAAGGCCGACTTGACGTCCATGTGGTGGACGTCCCACCCAACACTTGCAGCAAGGGCCGGCATGAGTCGAATTGACTCTAGTCGGGCCATAGGAGCGAAGACCTTGTCGTAGTCGATCCCATGCTATTGTGCGTAGCCCTTCGCCACGAGGCGAGCCTTGTGCTTAAGGACCGCGCCTTGCGCATCCTTCTTCACCTTGTACACCCACTTCAGGCCAATCGCACAGTGACCTGGTGGTGTGTCGCCAGGTCGAGTTCTCATCCATGGCCCTCATCTCTTCCTCCATCCCACGCCTCCAGTTGGCGTCTGACTTGGCCTCACTGAATGAGCCGGGCTCCTCAGTGGCGAGGAAGTGGAGCTCCTCTTCCAGCTCCGTAGCCTGTCCTGTGTCGAGTACGTTCTACAGCATGCGGAACCGGTACTCGAGGTTGGGGTCGTCCTTTGCGTCGAGCGTGCTTGCGTACCTCGAAGGTGGCAAGACGAAATCGACTCTAGTGACAATCGGAGTCTGAAAATCCATTGCCGAGCTCCCTGGTGTCGATGGCGAGCCGGCTGGGGAAGTCCCACTCACCGCTGGTGGACTCGGTGAGTGCGACGAGTCGGAACCAAGATCCGCACTCCCGTCACTTGGAGTCGGCAGTGGTGCGAGCACCATGTGCTCAACTATGAACGTGTCGGCTCTGAAGGTGTTCACTGGAGTCTCTAGGGAGTTCCAATCCCAGCGCACGCTCTTGTCGAACATAGCGTTGCGGGTGATGGTGACTCGGACTGTAGCCGGGTCATAGGCCAGATAACCCTTCGTGCCGGCTTCGTAGCCCACGAAGATCATCGGCTTGCTACGATTGTCGAGCTTCTTTAGCCCGTGTCGCGTCTCTCTGACGTGCACCACATAGCCGAATGTGCGTAGGTAGTGCACATCTGGCTTGCAGCCATGCCAGGCCTCGAACGACGTCTTGTCGTCCACGCTCTTGGTCGGCGACCTGTTCAAGATGAACACAGACATCGACACCGCCTCACCCCAGAACTCACCGGGGACTTTCTTGGCCTTCAGGAGACTACGGGCCATGCCCACAATCATCTGGTTGCGGTGCTCAACAATGCCATTCTGTTGCGTGGAGTAGGGAGCCGTCAGGTGACGCTCCACTCCGAGGTCCGCGTAGTACGCGGTGAAGGAGCCGGAGGTGAAATCGCCTCCATGATCCGTCCTTAGCGTCCGCAGCTTGTTGCCGGACTCCAACTCGACTCTCGCCTGGAGTCGGACGATGGCGGTTATGGCCTCGTCCTTCGTCGAGAGAAGGGCGAGCCACATGTACCGCGTTAGGTCGTCGACTAGGAGGAGGACGTACCTCTTCCCGCTTGGCGTAGCCGGCGTGAACGGCCCACAAAGGTCGCCATGGATCAGCTCGAGTCGCTCCTTTGCCCGATATTTCCCCTATAGCGCGAACGAGGCTCGCCGCTTCTTCCTTGCTAGGCAGGCGTCGCATAGCTGGTTCACGTGGTCCACGAGGGGAAGCCCACGCACCATGCCGCCTTTCGCCAGTTGGCGCAAGCTATCGAAGTTGAGGTGCCCGAACCGCGCATGTCAAGTCCATGCTGAGTCGACACCAGTGTGTATCGCCAAACACACCGACTGGGCGACTCGCACTGCCAGCTTGTATAGCCGGTTGGCTTCGTGAAGGAAATATGCCCTGAGAGGCAATACTAAAGTTGTTATTATGTATTCCTTATATATGATAGATGTTTATTTTGCATGCTAGAATTGTATTGATCGGAAACATCAATACATGTGTGTTTAATAAACAAAAAGGGTTTCTAGTTATGCCTCTCTTATAGACTAGCTTGTTGATTAACAAGATGATCAAGGTTTCCTGATCATGGACATTGGATGTTGTTAATAACAAGGTCACACCATTGGTGGAATGATGTGATGAACATTCATCTGAAGTATAGCATTACGATCAAGTCATTATGTTTATATTGCTATAACATCATACGAAGTAATCTTTATCCTTAGACCATGAGATCATGTTAATTGCTAACACCTGAAGAGTATCTTGATAACATCAAACGTCACACCGTAACAGGGTGACTATAAAGATGGGTTCAGTATTATGAAGGTGTTATGTTGAGGCTCATGGATCAAGAGTGGAATTTGTCAATCCCGATGATGGATAGATATACTCTGGGCCCTCTCGGTGATATCACATTGAGATAGCTTGCAAGTAAGTGTTATGATCACTAGAATGTTATATCACGGGAACGAGAAAAGAGTGCATGTATTATATCAAACTAGGTATTTGGATACCGATGATCGAATCTCAGACATGTATTATATCAAGAGACAAAGGGATTTAGTTACAAGCGTTAAAGGTTCTCACGATCACAGAAGTCATCGTTGAATATGCAGGAGTCAGTATGGATCTCCAGGTCCCGCTTCTGACTATTGATCTGAGAGGAGTCTCAATCATGTCTGCATTATTCGCGAACCATAGGGTGACACACTTAAGAGTTACCGGACACCATTTTGGAGCACATATGTTTCAGACGAAAGAATTGCAAAGCGCAGGAATTGTTTCGATAGAAACCGGAAATTGTTTCGGGTGAAATTGCAGAAAGTGGTTTTGCATGTGATATTGAAATATTGCAAGGGGCTATATGTGAATCTTTGTTAATTAAATTAATTAACAAAATTCTGAATAAGTTTAATAAAAGAGTTTTATTAAATGAGAGAGCATTAAACTTGGAGAATTTTAATGCATTTAAAGTAGGGACTTTAAAGGGGAATGTGAAGAGGCATTTTAATGTGGAGGGGTTACCACCACATGAATGGGGGAGGTGAGGGGTCACCCCCCATGCGCCGGCCATGGAGAGAGGGGGTACCCCCTCCTCCTATAAAAGGCCACCATCTTCCTCCTTCTTCCTCACACCTCCTTGTGAAGGATCTCTCTCCCCCTCTAGAATTATTCCCCCATGGTCTCGGATTAGCGAGATACATGTTCCTGGTGGCATTTTGTCTGGAAGGAGTTGCTGCTTCCGCTAGATCGCTGGAGCGAGCAGGTGGAGGTTTTTCGGTGGCTTGAACGTGTGTGCGAGTACGGATGCGCTGCTGAGTTGCGGCGCTCGGACTTCCACTCGATCTTGAGATCGGCAAGTGTACGACTACATCAACCACGAGTTCCTACTCGTTAACAAAACTCGTTGTTTCGAGGGTAAGTTCTCGTTGGAGGTATGTCCACCCGTTGCTTTGTACCTAGTAGATAGATCTTGGCGTGTAGTTCTCATCGTAGGAATTTTTTTGTTTTCTATGCTGCGGACCCAACAGTGGTATTAGAGCCTGATCTATGCGTAGGTGCTTTGCACGGGTAGTACACATATGTTTATATGTGGGCGATGATGATCATGTTATTGCATCTTCTATGTATTTTGGATATTGGTGGCATAGTGGGATGAAGCGGCCCGGACCAACCTTACATGTCATCGTACATGAGACCGGTTCCACGACTGACATGCAACTTGTTTTGCATAAGTGGTGGCGGGTGTCATCTCTCCTACTATAGTCAATATCTGATTTACAACGAGTTGCTAATAACTTAGTTATCCTCGTTGTGGTTCATGTTCGTAGGTGAGAACGGTTCTATCTCCGAAAGCCCTAAGCCACATAAAACTTGCAATTGATAAATTAGAGGCATCTAGTTTAGATCGTTGCTGGGCTAGTGTATTGATATGATATTGTTGTAAGTAGATGTATGATAGATACTCTTACAACACACTCAACATGTAAGTTCCATAGACCTTGGCCTTACACACGAAGGAATGATAGAGATCATACCACGATGCAAGTGATAGAGATGAAATGCATGGACCATATCATCTCACTTTACACAGATGTTAGCATCTTATACTGCTAGTTTGGCGCTTTCTGTAGCATTGTAAGATGATCCCTCATTTAGGTATCAAGATAAAAATGTGTTCTTCCTTGAGTATGCACCATTCTGTGGATCGTGTTTCGAGACATCACGTGATGATCGGGTGTACTCGAATCTACGCTTTCATAGGAAAGGGTGTAAGACTGTTTTACACACGCGAATACTAAGGTTCTTACTTGGCGAGCCTAGCATGTACAGACATGGCCTCGGAACACGGACCGAAAGGTTAAGCATGAGTCATATAGTTGATATGATGCCCATATAGATGCTCGCCTTTGAAGCTACATCAACTCACGTGATGATCGGACTTGGTGTAGTGGATTTGATTCATGTAATCACCAAAAGGACACGAGGGATGTCATTTTTGAGTGGGAGTTCATTTGGATTAGTTGAACTCAATCTATCATAAACTTAGTCTAAATAAACTTTACAAATTCTGTTGTAGATGGCACCACCTGCTTTTAATTTCAATGTGTTCATGGAGAAAGAGAAACTTGCTGCGAATGGTAGCAACTTCACCAACTGGGCTATGAATTTGATGATTCTCCTCACTGCTGCACAAAAGCAATATGTGCTAGATGCGCCGCTAGGCCCCCCACCAGCTCCTAATGCCCCTGACGAGATAAATAATGTCTATGTGACTCGTCAGGAGGACCACAACTTAGTTCATTGCGGCATATTGTATGGGCTAGAGCCAGAACTTCGAAAGTGTTTCGAAAAATGGCAATGCCTTTGATACCATGGGAGAAGAAAATGATTTTCGACACCCATGCTGCCGTAGAGAGTTATAATGCTACTGAAAAGTTCTTTAGCTGCATGATGGAGGAGAACAGCTCCGTTAGTGAGCATGTACTCAAAATGTCTGGGTACGCCGATAAGCTTGTGTCCTTGGGAATAACGATTCCCGTTGACTTGGGCATACATCGTGTTCTCCAATCTCGGCCACCTAGCTACAAGAGCTTCGTGATGAACTATAATATGCAGGGCATGAAGAAGACTCTTCCTGAGCTTCTGTCAATGCTTAAGACTGCAGAAGTGGAGATTAGGAAAGAACATCAAGTGTTGATGATCAATAGGACCACCGGTTTCAAGAAGGACAAGAAAGGCAAGCACAAGGGAAAGAAGGGTGGCAAATCTGTTGCCGCACCTGAAAAGAAACCCCGAGCTGGCCCTAAGTCCGATACCGAGTGCTACTATTGCAAGGGGACTGGCCATTGGAAGCACAACTGCCCCAAGTATTTGGCGGACAAGAAGTCCGACAAGGCAAACAAAGGTATATGTGATATACATGTTATTGATGTGTACTTGACTAATACTCGCAGTAGCACCTGGGTATTTGATACGGGATCAGTTGCTAATATATGTAACTCGGTTCAGGGGCTACGGAACAAGCGACAACTAGCAAGGGATGAGGTCAGGATGCGGGTCGGCAATGGATCAAAAGTTGATGTGATCGCCGTCGGGACGCTACCTCTCCATATGCCATCGGGATTAGTTATAAACCTAAATAATTGTTATTTGGTGTCTGCACTGAGCATGAACATTGTATCCGGATCGTGTTTGATGCAAAGTGGTCATTCCTTTAAATCTGACAACAATGGTTGTTCGATTTATAAGAATGATATCTTCTATGGTCATGCACCTATGTTGAATGGTTTATTTCTGATGGATCTCGATAGCAATATTACGCATATTCATAATGTTAATGCTAAAAATATTAAACTTGATAATGATATATCTGCATATATGTGGCACTGCCGTCTAGGTCATATTGGTGTTAAACGCATGAAGAAACTCCATTCTGATGGACTTTTGGAATCACTTGATTTTGAATCATTTGATACATGTGAGCCATGCCTTATGGGCAAGATGACTAGAACGCCGTTTTCCGGTTCAATGGAACATGCATGCATCTATTGGAAATCATACATCTTGATGTGTGTGGACCAATGAGTGTGTCGCCGAGGTGGATATCGTTATTTTGTTACTTTCACGGATGATTTGAGTAGATACGGGTATATCTATTTGATGAAACACAAGTCTGAAACTTTTGAAAAGTTCAAGGAATTTCAGAATGAAGTGGAAAATCATCGTAATAGAAAGATCAAATTTCTACGGTCCAACCATGGAGGAGAGTATCTAAGTTACGAGTTTAGCACACACATGAAGGAGTGTGGAATAGTTGAACAACTCACGCTTGCCGGAACACCACAACATAATGGTGTGTCGGAACGTTGTAATCGTACCTTATTGGATATGGTTCGAGCTATGATGTCTCTGACTGACTTGCCACTATCATTTTGGGGTTATGCACTGGAAACAACTGCATTCACTTTAAATCGGGCACCATCTAAATCCGTTGAAATGACACCGTATGAATTATGGTTTGGAAACAAACCTAAGTTGTCATTTCTTAAAGTTTGGGGATGCGATGTTTATGTGAAGAAACTTCAGCCGGATAAACTCGAACCCAAAGCGGAAAAATGCGTCTTCATAGGATACCCTAAGGAAACGATTGGGTATACCTTCTATCACAGATCCGAGGGCAAGGTTTTTGTTGCCAAGAAAGGATCCTTTCTTGAGAAGGAGTTTCTCGCGAAAGGTGTGAGTAGTCGGAAGGTAGAACTCGAAGAGGTTATTGAACCTTCTCTTCATGAAATGGCGAGTAGCGCAGCACCGGAAGTTGTTTCGGAGTTGACTTCACCTAATGAAGAGAGAGCTAATGATATTGATCATGAAACTCTGAAAGAGGACACTACCGAACCTCGCAGGTCAAGCAGGACACATGCAGCTCCTGAACTATATGGCAATCCTGTTGTGAATTTCATGGTTGATGAAATGGATGAACCTACGACGTATGAAGAAGCGATGATGAGCCTGGATTCCAACAAATGGCTGGAAGCCATGAAATCCGAGATGGAATCCATGTACGAGAACCAAGTTTGGACCTTGGTGGACTTACCTCACGATTGAAAGGCCGTTGAGAATAAATGGATTTTCAAAAGAAAAACTGATGCTGATGGTAATGTGACCATCTATAAGGCTCGACTTGTCGCAAAGGGGTTTCGAAAAATTCAAGGAGTTGACTACGATGAGACATTCTCTCCCGTAGCGATGCTTAAGTCAGTTAGGATTATGTTAGCAATTGCTGCATATTTCGATTATGAAATATGGCAGATGGATGTCAAAACTGCATTCCTCAATGGTAATATTGAAGAAGTGTTGTATATGATACAACCTAAGGGTTTTGTCGATCCTAAGGATGCTAATAAGGTATGCAAACTTCAGCGATCCATCTATGGACTGAAGCAAGCATCCCGGAGTTGGAATCTCCGCTTTGATGAGGTGATCAAAGAGTTTGGATTTGTCCAAACTTATGGAGAGGCTTGTATTTACAAGAAAGTGAGTGGGAGGAATGTGGCATTTCACATATTATATGTGGATGACATATTATTGATTGGAAATGATATAGATCTTTAAACAGTGTTAAAAGTTATCTAAACAGCAAATTTTCGATGAAAGACGTTGGTGAAGCGTCATATATATTAGGCATTAAAATCTATAGAGATAGATCAAGGCGCCTAATTGGGCTATCGCAGAGTACATACCTTGATAAGATATTAAAGAAGTTTAATATGGACGAAAGTAAGAAGGGGTTCTTACCTATGTTGCAAGGCAAGACATTGAGTAAGACTCAAAGTCCGGCTATGGCAGAAGAAAGAGAGATGATGGATAAGATCCCCTATGCCTCGGCCATAGGCTCTATAATGTATGCCATGCTATGTACAAGACCGGATATGGCACATGCTATTAGTTTGACTAGTAGGTACCAATCTGATCCAGGTTCGGAACACTGGATAGCGGTCAAGAACATCCTCAAGTACTTGAGAAGAACCAGGGATATGTTTCTTATATACGGAGGTGAAGAAGAGATAGTCGCTAAGTGTTATGTCGATGCTAGCTTTGACACCGATCCAGATGACTCTAAGTCTCAATCCGGATACGTATTTCTCTTGAACGGAGCTGCAGTTAGTTGGAGGAGTTCCAAACAACCTGTGGTGAAGGGATCAACGACGGAGGCATAATATGTTGCTGCTTCAGAAGCGGCGGAGGAAGCGGTTTGGATGAAAGAGTTCATTATGGAACTAGGTGTGGTTCCTAGTGCGTTGGACCCGATGGTGATCTATTGTGACAACAATGGAGCCATAGCCAACGCAAAGGAACCAAGGTCTCACAAGAATTCCAAGCATATTAAGCACCGGTTTCACTCCATCCGCGAGCATGTCAAGGATGGAGATATAAAGATTTGTAAAGTACACACGGACCTAAATGTAGCAGATCCATTGACTAAAGCTCTCCCTAGGGAAAAACATGATCAACACCAGAACTCCATGGGTGTTAGATTTATCACTATGTGAACTAGATTATTGTCTCTAGTGCAAGTGGGAGACTGAAGGAAATATGCCTTGAGAGGCAATAATAAAGTTGTTATTATGTATTCCTTGTATATGATAGATGTTTATTTTGCATGCTATAATTGTATTGATAAGAAACGTCAATACATGTGTGTTTAATAAACAAATAAAAGGTTCCTAGTTATGCCTCTCTTATAGACTAGCTCGTTGATTAACAAGATGATCAAAGTTTCCTGATCATGGACATTGGATGTTGTTAATAACGAGGTCACACCATTTGTGAAATGATGTGATGAACATTCATCCGAAGTATAGCATTACGATAAAAGTCATTATGTTTATATTGCTATAACATCATACGAAGTAATCTTAGTCCTTAGACCATGAGATCATGTTAATTGCTAACACCTGAAGAGTATCTTGATAACATCAAACGTCACACCGTAACAGGGTGACTATAAAGATGGGTTCAGTACTACGGAGGTGTTATGTTGAGGCTCATGGATCAAGAGTGGAATTTGTCAATCCTGATGACGGATAGATATACTCTGGACCCTCTCGGTGATATCAGATTGAGATATCTTGCAAGCAAGTGATGTGATCACTAGAATGTTATATCACGGGAACGAGAAAAGAGTGCATGTCGGTAACGAGATCAAACTAGGTATTTGGATACCGATGATCGAATCTCGGACATGTATTATATCAAGAGACAAAGGGATTTAGTTACAAGCGTTAAAGGTTCTCACGATCACAGAAGTCATCGTTGAATATGCAGAGTCGATATGGATCTCCGGTCCGCTTGACTATTGATCGAGAGGAGTCTCAATCATGTACGCATTATTTATGAACTGCGGTGGCACACTTAAGAGTTACGGACACCATTTTGGAGCACATATGTTTGAATGAAAATAATTGCAAAGCGCAGGAATTGTTTCGATAGAAACCGGAAATTGTTTCGGGTGAAATTGCAGAAAGTGGTTTTGCATGTGATATTGAAATATTGCAAGGGGTTATATGTGAATGTTTGTTAATTAAAGTAATTAACAAAATTCTGAATAAACTTAATAAAAGAGTTTTATTAAATGAGAGAGCATTAAACTTGGAGAAATTTAATGCATTTAAAGTAGGGACTTTAAAGGGGAATGTGAAGAGGAATTTTAATGTGGAGGGGTTACCACCACATGAATGGGGGAGGTGAGGGGTCACCCCCATGCGCAGGCCATGGAGAGAGGGGGTACCCCCCTCCTCCTATAAAATGCCACCCTCTTCCTCCTTCTTCCTCACACCTCCTTGCGAAGGATCTCTCTCCCCCTCTAGAATTATTCCCCCATGGTCTCGGATTAGCGAGATACATGTTCCCGGTGGCATTTCGTCTGGAAGGAGTTGCTGCTTCGCTGGATCGCTGGAGCGAGGAGGTGGAGGTTGTCTGGTGGCTTGAACGTGTGTGCGAGTACAGATGCGCTGCTGAGTTGCGGCGCTCGGACTTCCACTCGATCTTGAGATCGGCAAGTGTACGACTACATCAACCACGAGTTCCTACTCGTTAAAAAAACTCGTTGTCTTCGAGGGTAAGTTCTGGTTGGATGTATGTCCACCCGTTGCTTTGTACCTAGTAGATAGATCTTGGCGTGTAGTTCTCATCGTAGGAATTTTTTTGTTTTCTATGCCGCGGACCAACACTTCGTGCCTGACCTTCATCAGCAGCTTCCGCTGTTGGACTCACACTCGGAGGATCCTGCCCTCGATCAGCAACTGGCAACCGTTCTCGTTGAACTGTCCCAGACTGATGATGTGCATGTTCAGCCGGGGTATGTAGTACACCCTGGTGATGGCTCGGTGCTCGCCTGACATGCAGATGAATAACACCGTCCCTTGCCTGCAGATGTCCACCGTGGAGCCGTCTCCGAACTTGATGGAGCCGGTGATGGTGGTGTCGAGCTTTGCGAACGCGGCGTGATCACCAGTCATGTGATTGGTCATGCCCGAGTCGATTTACCAAACGCCCTCCTTGGCGTCCCCCTCTTGCAACAGGTTGACCTGCACCTTCTCTTCTAGTAGAAGGAGGGTCGATTCCGAGACGGCGGACTCGCCCACTTGTCATCTAGGTGCGAGTGCCTCTCGAGTCTCTGCGGCCAGTAGCGAGGTCTTCCGTGCTGGTGTCGCCTCCAGCTCCAGAGTCGAGGAGAGTCTGACTCCTCCTAAGTTGAGTGATCCCACTGGGCGACCTAGTGAATCCGAGAGTGCTCCATTGAAGGGGTCGACTCGCCCTCTGACTCTGCCACCGGTCGATACAAGGGTGTCGCCTCGTGTGTGCCCGACTCTGCTCTGGAGCGAGTGATACATTGCAAATGTATCTATAATTTTTGATGTTCCATGCTTGGTTTTATCCACTTTCTTGTGTTTTGTTCCAACTTTGGAGTACTTTTCTTATGATTTCTTGGACTAACCTATTAACAAGAGCCACAGTGCCAACTGCCTGTTTTCTGCTGTTTTTGGTTCCAGGAAAGTCAGAAAATGAATATTCTCGGAATTGGAAGGGACAAAAGCCAAAGTGCCTATTTTTCTGGAAGACATCAAGTGCCAGAATATGAGACGGAGAAGGGCCAGGGAGCCACCACACCACCTGGCCGTGTGGCCAGGCCTGGCCCGTGCCAGGGGTGGTGTGCCCGCTCCCGGCACCCCCTCGGCCTCTCCTTCCGCCTATATATTATCCTCACGACGAAAACACTAGGTGCCCGATCAAAAATCCACTAAAGAGTCTGTAGCCACCGTCATCTCCATCCCTAGATCGGGAGGAATCGGAAGCTCTTCCCGGCACCCTGCCAGAGAGGGGAATTCACCCTGGAGGCCTTTTTCATCACCATGCAAGCCTCCGGTGTGATGCGTTGGCCAAGTAGATCTTGCATGCTTTCCGTTGTTAGTAGCTATCTTGGCCAAGTAGATGCTAGCAACTCCAAGAGTTAGTATTTATGCTCGATAGTGGGTTCATGCCTCTGGTAATCTGGGGAAGTGACAGAAATCTCTAAGGTACTAGATGTGCTGTTGCTACTAGGGAGAAAACAACAATCCTTTGTTCATAGAACAATCGTATTGTTTACTTTACACGCAGTTCGTAAAGCAATAATCTGTTGCTTATAACTTAATACTGTAGGGGGTTCGGATGATAACCTGAAGGTGGATTATTAGTCATAGATGCAGTTGGATGGCGGTCTATGTATTATGTTGTAATGCCCAATCAAGTCTCAAAGGAGTCAAGATGATTAGTATATGCATGTATTGCTTTCTCGATGTTTGTCAATTTCCCTGCTGTAATTTGTTCACCCAGCATGTTATCTATCTAAGGAGAGCCACCTCTAGTGAACTATGGATCCCGGTCCTTCTCTTTTACATACAATCTACAATCTTTTACCGTTTTGTGTTTACTTTCTGCAAACTTTTACTTCTTTCCATTCGATATGTTTAATCCTTTGTTTTCCGCAAAACACAGTGAGATTGACAACCTCATCGCAAGTTGGGGACAAAGTTCTGTGGTTGTGTTGTGCAGGTCTCCACGTTGCTACTAGCACCGGTAGTGCGCCCTGCTAAAGCTCAGCTAGTAACACCTTTGGGGTGTTTCCTTGCTCCTACTGGTTCGATTAAACCTTAGTTTCATAACTGAGGGAAACTTGCTGCTGTGCTCATCATACCTTCCTCTTGGGGTTCCCAACGAGCTCTACATCGACACCGCCATCAAGCATTTTTCTGGGCGCCGTGCATTGAGCCATCGGCGAGTCGACACTTGGAGCTATAGCGCGGACGCCACAATGCAGGCCTGCATCATGAGCAGCGCCTCATCATTGTCGGCTCCGCCACGCACGAGATGAGCCTCCTCGCGCTTCTTCTTGCGGCAATCCCGCGCCCAGTGGTCGGCGATTCCACAGTAGCGACATGTGTCGCGGTCGTCGGTGCGTCTCTGCACACCGGCTTTGCCCTTGCCGCGGCCACGGCCGTGAGGCTTGCCGCCTCCGCCACGTCCGGTTTGGGTGGACGATGCTCCTTCTCACAGCTTCATCCGCGCGAACCACTCCTATTTAGAGAGGAGTAGCTTGCCGACATGCTTGGCCTCCGGCTCCTCCTACTCGTAGCGCTCCTCAGCCGCCTTGAGCCGGCCGATCAGCTCCTCTACAGAGATGGTGTCGAGGTCGAGCAAGGTCTCGATGGAACATCCCATCTGCGAGAACTTCGAGGGACGACAGAGAGGAACTTATGATGGCTCGCTAATCTTCACGCCGAGCACCCCAAGCTGCGACACGAGGGACGACAGGCGCATGCCAAAGTCGTCGATGTCCTCTCCGTCGATGAACTTGATGGCCTCGAGCTTCTTCTTCAGTGTCGTCGCCTTTGCCTCACGCACCCAGGTCACCCCAAGCCACATCGTCTTCACCACCTCCCATACCTCCTTCGCCGTCGCCTTAACTGCGAGGGTGGAGACCATCTCCGGCGGGACAGACCATAGCAACACTCCATAGTCGTGTGGTCCGTCTCAAGCTCCGACGTCCTGTCAGTGACGGCGACCCAGAGTTGGCATGCCTCTAGCATGACCTGCATGAGGAGGGCCCAGCTAGCATAGTTCGTCCGATCTAGCATGGGCACGAACCACCACTCTCACGTACTACCCGCTGAAATATCTATGGGCTCCCGATATCCTTCTTCTCGTGTTCCGCGGCGGCGGTGGCATCAGCCAATGCCTTGGTGTTGTTGCCCATCGCCGCCGCTCTCTCTCAAACTCAGGCTCTGATACCAATTGTTGGCCCAAACTATGAATACGGTAAGAGGAGGAAGAAGGGGAGGCAGAACACACTCAAGAAATTTGGTGCTTGTTCTCCACATCTTTCTCATTCACAATCAGCCCTATATATAGGTGCTGGGAGAGGAAACTACAAGTAAGTTACCTAATATATGCTAAACAACTACATATATGTACACGATGTGGTGGACTTGACCCTAGTCAAGTCTCTTCTAGTGGACTTGACCCAAAGTCAGTCAAGTCGTATGTTTCCTAGAAATTACCTAGCAAGCAACGTGAAACTTTCTAGAAACTACAAGCCTATTCCAACAGATACTACCTTAGTTCCAAAGAATAAACCTTATATTTTTTCTAAAAGTCGAACTACGTGATGTTTGACCAGATTTTTAGAAAAAATTATTAACATGTACAAAATCAACATCATTTGATATACCATGAAATATATTTTCATATGATATATGTATAATATCGTAGTTCTTAATAGTTTTTTCTAAACTTTTGGTCAAAGTTTACTTAGCTTGACTTCTCTACTATCTAAAAAGAACAAATTGTTCCATTGTCGCCAATACGTCTCATCCCTTCGTCCTTTGTCCATCGTTCATTTTGCACTTTAGCCCCTCGCGATTTTCCTTCCCTTCCATATCTGAAAGCTAGGAAGAGGAAACCCACGCGCAGTCCCTTCTCCTCCCTCCCGCGGTCTCCACCGCTCACACCACCAGTCGGAAACCCCATCCTCTCCAACGCTCGCAGATGCCCCCTCCTGCGCCAACCTCCTCCCTCTGGTCCCCGCCCTAGGGAACATTGCCGGCCTCCTCCGTGACTCGATGCCGCCACTAGTAGAAAAAGGGTCTTCCGTGCGGAGCACTAGTCTTGGTCGTGTCTGCTCCCGGGACTAATGTAGCATTAGTCCCGATTCCAACGGCTAGTACTGCCGCAAGGGCACGACCAGCTCTAGTCACGGGTCAAACGGGACCTTTAGTCCCAGTTGGAGATACCAACCAAGACTAAAAAGGTTGCGTCAGGTTGAGGCTGGTGTCAACCCCTTTAGTCCCGGTTGGTATCACCAACCTGGAGTAAAGAAGACACCTTTATTCTCGGTTCGTAATAGCAACGGGGACTAAAAAAACAGACAAAAAATCGTGGGTTCTGCCGCGGTAGGAAAACGGGCAAAAATCCTACTGCGGCAGAAGAACGGCTGTCCACCCCCCTTGGCAGGTGATCGCCTTTTCTAGTTTCAAAAGCATGCCAAAAAATTATAAAAAATTCCAATTTTTTCCTTCAAACTGTAGTTATATTAAGTGATTTAGTTGTTACGAAAATTAACAAACATGAATTTCGAAATAATTGCAAAAGAATGTCACGAAAACTTCAAATGGCCACAACATTTGATACAATGTCAAAAAAATGTACAACCTATCAAAACATGTAGAAAAAATTTCTAGTTTGATTTCAACGGCCGTAGGCCGTTTTGGATCTTTTTGATTTTTAAAATTCGGAAAGGAAAAAAATTATTTAAAAAATAATTTTTTTATTATATTTGGATTCCTCACATTTTTCTGTACTATTTGTCGAATTTCGATTTACGAATTTAAAGATATTATTTATGTCATATTAAATGAATAAATGGCAAAAAATGAATAAAATATTATTTTATTTAATTTTTTATTTTCATTGGAATAAAATATTATTATTACTTTTATTGTTGTTTACTTAAATAGTTGTTTGTAGTTTTGAAAAATAAAGACGTGTGCATATTGATATGAGTTAATAGGATTAATATGGTAGTGTTAACAACAAGGTACAATGTCCTTCGCGCGAGGACATCCTGATGGAATGGAGAAGTTAAAGCGTATTGGGGGTGGAGTAGTGCTAGGATGGGTGACCGGGCGGGAAGTTTGACCATAAGTGTAATTTGACCCAAGATTAAGTATAGTTAGTATTAAAAATGTTCCAAGTGAGAGATTAACGAGTCAAACCATTCAAAAGTTCAAGAAAAAATTGAAAAAAAATCGATTTTTTTTAAAAAAATCTTTAGTCGGTCCCGCACGCTCGACCACAGCCCCGTGAAGGCCTTTAGTCCCGGTTTGTGGCCGGGGGGGAGCTTTAGTCCCGATTTTATAGTCCCGGTTGGGCAACCGGGACTAAAGGCCTTATAAACCAGGACCGTAGGCCTGTTTTCCACTAGTGCGCCGATGCTCCGGAGCCCCGTGCTCTGCAAGATCCTCCTCTCGCCGACGGCCTTCAGCAGTGCCTACATGGAGTTCTGCCACTCGGCTCCTTCCCCCGGGACCCCGATGGCGCCGCCACGTACGAGCCCGGGGATCTCGACTTTCTAGAATTTACTGAATCCAAGTACGAAACCTTGAGCGGAGATAGAGAGCTATGTTACAAGCAAGAGCTTCCCAGCTGTTCCGGTGATTAGATCAAAATAGAGTTTTTTCTACAAGAGCCTCAAGTGTTGGTCAGGCGTCCCCAGGAGTGTTTCGATATCAGCATGTGGAAGTTTGGTGCTTTAGAGATAGGGCCAGCACACTTTGCTGGAAGGCAATAAGTCAACAAAACAAGGTAGGTCTACGCTCTAATAAAGGTTTCGCTCGACGACCCTGTATCCATTCTCGATTAAAGCACGGAGAGTTAGGTTTATTATCTCCAGTTTGATGGATCAAGCCCAAGGCGAGAAATGCCTATTTTTAGGGTCCCATTTCAAAAATTTCTTTCCGGAAAAGCACACAATTTCTTTTTGGTTTAGGTTTTGGAGAAGCAGTAAGCTGTACAATCCATTTGTCGATCAATTCCTCGGGTCAAGGGGCGCACCTATTATGTATAAGCTTGATAAAAGGATCTTATGACTATCCGTAGAAACGATCTTTCCCTCGCGTTTGTCTATAATGGAAACCCTCGAATCTAGAGCTGTTTAGCGTTCCAATCCAGTTCCAACAATGCATTTTTCAGACCGATAAAGGGGAACTACTTGGCGCTGCATATTAGAACTCATTAAAGCCCGATTGCCCTCTTTACTGCTACTATAATTTTGAAAATGAACGCGCAAATACCCATCAAACGTAGGTAAATATATCTGAAACATATAAAAGGCAGTTAATCCTACAGTAAAGGAAGCTATTATTCCAAAAAAGGGAAGAAACTAAATAAAAGAAAGAATAAAATATTAATGAAAAACATCCATTGTCTAATGGATATGACATAGGTCTTCTAAACCTTTGGTATAGGTTCAAATCCTATTAGACACAATCTTATTTCTATCTACCATCAAAGATCGTTGAAGTGGCTAATTCCTCTAAATAGGGGGCGAATTCTTGGAGCTATTGTTTTTTCTAGCATTAATAAAATTCATTGGTGTTAAGAAAAACCTCTTGCGAGAAGGTTGGCTAGAGATTTCTTGGAAAAATACCAGCCCCTTTTCAATTGCCTGAATCTCAAGACGTTCCTCAATGAGGCCACGGCGTTGTGCTTTGCTCTGCCCTCCTGCCCCTCGACATCCTCCTTGGACTCCACCGCACTGGTAAGCCACCATTGTCGTCACCTGCGACCCTTTCCCTTGCTTGCCTAAGTCGTCTCCGCGGATCCGTGCTGGTTCTATATATCTATGCGCAGGTACATATCGGAGGAGCGCGCCGCCGTTGTCACCAGCACCGTGAGATTTTAATCACGTGGTTAGGGTTTCTTTATCCTACTGTCGAATCTTCTGATGATGAATTGCTATGTTGTTGCTCAGGAACCGGGTCTCGGGAAGCATAAGCATCTGGAGGTGGGGAAAGAAGAACAAGATCCTCAAGGTACTACGCTCATAGTGTCCTAAATTAAGCATCCATACTAGATTGGCACTTGTGGATGACAAAAATGATGGTAACTTTGCATGTTATATTACTTTTTTGGGTAATATGCTTTGGACTTCCTGAGTTTCATGCCCAAATTCTGGGGTGATTCTTCCCGGTAGTTTTCTATAAAATGTTACTTTCATGATTGGGGAGTTCAATCATGCAATACACGTCTGCTTGCGGTCCACGGATCTACCTGCCAAATCAAAATCCTCCTCGGTTAAGCTAAGTATAATGAGACCTCACTTTGCATGTTATTAATTTTGTTGGTAATGTGCTTTGGACTTTCTAAGTTTCATGCCCAAATTCTGGGGTGATTCTTCCTAGTGGTTTTCTAAAAAATGTTACATTCATGATTGAACTCTGCAATAGACGTCTGCGTTTGGTCCACGGATCTCTCTGCCAAATCAAAATCCTCCTCAGTTAAGCTAAATATAATGAGACCTCAAAGAATAGAGGTAAGAAATACGGGATCAGGTAATGTGTTCTGCTACTTTGACTTGGTTTAGTACATGCTCCAGTCATCCTTCTTATTGTATACAACGGTGTTTCAGGATCTCATACACAAAGAAGATATGCATTGTAAACATCTCTTTCTTGTTCTATTCTCTACTTGTTTGGTATACTTCTATTAAGAATTTGAGTAACAAACTTTTATGCATTTATTATATTTATTTGTTTTCTGCAAAGTCAAGGCTTAAGAGAATTGGGAAGCTCAGTTTGGAAATATGTGAATAAGTCGACATACCAGATTAAGAAATCCATGATTTGCATAAGTGGTTTTTATATTATTGGTGAAAGGATATTGATTTCTCTTTGTATTTTGGTATTGATGACAATTTCAACTGTGGTTTAACCGTGTGCCTAAGTTGCAGGTTTTACCTATGGACGGTTTAGTGTATGGACTTATCTCTTGAAGGAGCTTGAAGACGGTGTCTCTTATTTACACTTTCTCTCTCTTTATATTAGGAGACCGTACTATCAAGAGGGGGTCCACCTGGGAAGGTTGTGGGAAATCACGCTTTCATGCACAAACCATACTTGCACATCCACAACCATCCTATTGTTCAGCGAGAGAGTGTGTTTCTAAGGTGGTTGAGGGTTTTCTTCCCTGACCAGAAGTACAGGCCGAGCGCCGGTAGTACCGCTCAGCGGGTTCTGTGTGGCTAGCCTAGGGGTATTTCCGGCCCTTATTCCGGCGCTACTTCCGCTCACATTTAGTACTCTTCTGTGTCCATATGAACTATTTGATAGAATTAGAGTCGGAACTTGGTCCGGTAGTACTGGCCAGAAGTTTTAGCCGTTCCTGGATGGTACTTCTGGCCAGCTCAGCCAGCCCACACCCTTTGAGCAGTAGTACCACTAGGCCCCGGTAGTACCGGTCAGGACCCCGCGACCTAGTATTTCCGGCGCTAGTTCTGCTCCAAATTCTGCCTAGCATTCAGTATACTTCTATCTAGAAGGGACCTATTTGCCAGAATTTGCACCAGAATTGTGACCGGTAGTATCGGTCGGGAAGCCATGCTTGTTGAGCTGGCTTTTCTGACCGTCCCGAGGAGCGGCTCTGGACCGTTGGAGCCCACCCACCGGAAGTACCGGTCCCCCACTGGTAGTACCGGTGGTGTCATGTGGACAGAAAGCTGTACATTTTGAAGGGGCCTATTTAAGGCACCCTTCTTCCTCCTCTCTTCTTATCTCTTCGTTTTCTCTCTCCTCCATTAATACAAGAGCTTCATCTGACTAGATCTCCCTCCCTAGAAACTCAAACCTCTTGATCTTTTGAGGAGTGGGAGAGGAGAGGTAGATCTACACTTCCACCAAAGGAATCATGATTTCCCCCACCCATCCTTAGTGGATCTTGTTACTCTTGGGTTCTTAGAACCCTAGACGGTGTAGGGCATACTCGGAGCTAGGGCAATTTGTGTGAAGCTTTGTGGTGTCGTTGAGGGCGTCCACTTTAATTGTCAAGTCTCCCCTCAACCTTGTTGTAAAGGTTTCGGTTGGCATCTTCAAGGTCACTGGTTAGTGGATTGTGACGCTACCTTGTTGGTGGTGCTCACCGGAGAAGAAGGTGAGGCCTTTGTGGCGCTCGGGTGACCTTGTGTGGCCCCGACACCTCTCCAACATAGACGTAGATTCCTTGGAAGTGAACTACGGGAATTATATCTCCGTGTCCCCTCGCCGGTTTATCCGTTCCTCTCCTTTACTACTTGCAATTACCGTCTTGTTTACTTGTTGTTTCGTTTGGCATATAGGTTGTTCATCTAGTTGCATATCTAGATAACTTAATTTTGTGCAAAGCCAAAATTTGTAAGAAAAGACTAAAAATTGGTAGTCTCATATTCACCCCCCCTCTAGTCGATCAAAGTTGGACCTTTCAATTGGTTCACTAGGAAAAGGATTGAATCATAATTGAAGAGAAAGATAAAACATCTTCATGTACTTAATGGATAGTGTGATGTGTTTGCTATTCTTTGGTGATATTTCTCTAGAGTAAACTACATTTTAGACAAAAATTTGATTGTGGATACAAATGACAAAATTCATTCTTGATTTTGTTCTCTGGATTCTTGCTGAAGCATTTTTTGTTGTAGCATGAATTTTTATTTTGGCTGGCAAGTAGTTAACGATACTGCTGGGTCAGTCTCACAAGTTCATGCTTCCCTCCATGGACATTTGGAATTCCACCAAGTGCAGATTTCCTCCCTAGGTGTTAAGATTTTTTAATTAAATTCTTGCTTAGCAAACTCTTGATATCCACAATCAGTTATCATAAAACTCTGATAATATGATGTTTTCAGCCTACTACGCATAACTTAAAGAATACCGTCAATCTATGCCACAACTCTGTTATTGAATAAATGGTGCCACATGTCTGCACTATATATTTTAGAGTTTGCTATGTTTCTTCCGGTAATGCAGGCTTAAAGTAGTTTGTTTCAGAGAAGCCGTGTCATTTTATTAGGTGCAGATTTCCTCTACATCTCAAGTTCTGTTTTATTTTTCAAGTATGCATCCTTTGGTAACCATTGTTCGTGCATTACCAATCCAGGAACCTGAAACTATGATGCATGGCAATGTAGAAAACAGAGCATTAGGATATTGGCATAATGAAGATATTTATAATAATAATACTAAATGTCCAGCCATATATGTTAAGAAACTATCTTCATGATTTCATTTAACATAACATCCATGACATAAAGAACGTGTGGCCCGGTATCCCCTAGGTTCTTCTATCATTGTTGTCAATCAAAAAATAATTTGGACTCAAACATCCTGAATTTGAACTATTTTTAATCTTCAACTTGATGAAAAGGATAAGCATCTTGGTGGTATCTTAATTTTTAATAAGTGTAGAAAGATTTCGGGTTGTGTCCTATCTTTTGTTTTTATGATCGGGATGTGTCGTCTTGCAATGCAAGATTGTTCAGCGATTACCATTTATTGGGTTATTGTCGTAAATATTAGCCCAACGATTATCATTGCAAACTACAGTATTAATCAGAGCTCATCTTTTAGTGGGTTACTTCATTGAGCTTATTTTGTCCCAGATCATCTATTAAGGCCTTGCCTCCACTCACACGATCGTCAGCAATGGCCCGAAAGGTGGATCAATGACAAGGCAGTGAAATAAATGGCACCACTGCTCAACAAGTGTATCCCCAAACGACGGAGGAAAATCAGACCCGTCTCTGAGGGTTTGCACAAGAACTGTGGCACACGATATCCACGTCACCATAATCATACAATAGATATGACAGTACTTGATGATTTGGTGACAAATCGAGCACATGATCCTCTTACAACAGCCTGATCAGCTTGTGTGGAAGTGGAATGCGAGCGGTACCTACTCGGTGCAATATTTCTACCTTGCCACCTACCAGGGCTCATCTCATCTACGGTGCCTGAAACATGATATGGAAAGCTTGGGTCTCGTCGTGTGTCAAGCCCTTCTACTGGCTGGCCAACCAGGACTGCTGCTAGACAGTAGTACGCCTTGAGCGACCCGGCCTACATCACAGCACCCTCGATGCCTCCTATGCGGTCAAGAAATTGAGACAAACATGTGTTGTAGCATCTACCATCTTTCATATTTTAAGTCATGCAAAACTATGGATTAGAAACTTATGCTGACTTCTGAACTAAAATGACCACATTGAGCCCCTATGTCATAGCTTGCTAAACTAATGGTCATTTTTGCTTAGTGCATTTTACATTAGACATAAGCTTACGTAGTTGAGCATTCGGCTTGCAATGGAAAAAATGAGCATATACTTTATGTATTTTCTATTCTGAACCAAAATAATTGATTTTCTTTAGTTTTCCTCCATCGGCTGCTGCATCAACACATTTGTTTTGCTACTCTTACAAATTCATGGTAGCGCCAACTCCCATCCTCCATCTATGCTCCTAGGGACATGGTGGTTATGGTGACTGCAGAGGTGGAACTGGCAATGGTAAATACAGCTACAAGTAAGAGATATGGCACCACTAGCGACATTTCCTATGCACTGCAGGTCTGCACCACGATCACTGAAACATGATTCATTTTGTGGTCTACTTGTCTGCTTTCCTTTTGTGTTTAGTAATTTTCCCTTTATTTTTTCAATTTGTATTTCTATTTATATTTTCTAGCTTACACATAGGTCCTGAAAGATGTTTATTACATTTAAACATTATGTTCTGCATTGTTCTCTTGAATATAAACCTGTCACAATTTTAGGTTATGGCTTAACCGGTTTGACACTTCAATGTTGTACATAATGTAAAATCTTGTAGTGATTAGCCTTATGTTTTTATCTACATCTAAGAACTACCTGTAGTGAGCCTCTATCATAGATCAAAGCCTAAATGTTTAAAGTTTGTAAATAGGAGAGAAAATTGTTTCTTCAAAAAGCGTATTCAATGAGAAGCAAATTTGATTTATTGTACTATAATTAGTTAAGATGTAATCTGTGTAGTTTTGCAACAGAAAAATAACTAGGTTATTCATATCTTGTGCCATTGTTTACTTCTAAATTTCTTGCTTTGGTGTAGGGGTGCAAAGAGGATGTGCAGTGACAACACAGGCAAGCTTATATTGTTCGAGACTTGACACTATCCATTTTGCACTCCCATATCTTCACGCCACACATCACTGCCTCTCTCGCAACATGTCTGATTGTTGTCTCCCTCCCTGGTAAAGTAATTCAATTCATAGTCCATTTCCTTGCAGTCAATTTCTTTTTTACTATCTTTCTCGAAATTCATTCATACGTCTGAATAACAAATGGAGAAATTGATTAGTCGTTCTATACATGTGTATTCGACATACCTGAGGCATGTGCGTTCGACATACCTGATTATTTTGCAGTAATTTCCCTTCCTCATTTCTTTTGTTTTTATCTTGAACTTACACTTTTCCACTTATTGATCAATATTTTTTTTGTGTTTTGTTGTTGCAATGAAAAAAATGGTTAAGATGTGGTTCCCGATGGAACAATTAAAGCAATAGTTGAGAACCAATTCTTGTGCACTAGACATCTAAGTTCATATCCATGTTTGATATCCTTCATATCCAATTCTTGCCATATGATCATGTGGAAATTACAATTTATATCTGTTGGGTTCCGTGGCAGGAAACAAAAAAATTCTAACTACACGAACACAATAACCAAGATCTATTCTATATAGACATCAGTAACAGAGAGGGAAAACAGTATTCATACCCTTGAAGACCGAGATACACCTTACGCAGGTAGGTGTATGTTGATGAATATGAACAACTCCTCGCTCCAAGTGTCGAGCTCCGAGCGTCCCAAGTGTGGCACCACCAAAGTTCTACACACGTCCGGTGTATGCGACGTCTCCCGGGCTATGATCCAGCCGAGCAGCGGAAGAATAAAAATGGTGGACCCAACGACGCATGATGGTAGTGTGGAGGTGGAGAACTCAAGTCCCTCAAAGTTCTCTCCAATATTATGGAGAAATTCCTAAAGGAAAATGAGAGAGAGAAAGAAGAGAGAATGGGACGCCTTCCAAGGGGAGGGGTGCCCCTTTATTTATAGTAGGAGGGAAGGGCCAACACCGAAGAGCCAAGTGGTGTGGGACTAAAGTCCCACATCCGCCGGCCACCAAGGGAGCCGCCGGCCACAAGGTGGGACCCAGGCAGGGAGCCCACTAGGGCTCGGTCGGCTGGCCCCTCCTCTCCATGCGCCTTGCCCTCTTGGTCCTCCCCTCTGGTTGAGGCCCATAAGCCATGGGCTGCCTTTAAAATAAAATAAATATATATGTTTTACTATTAATTCAATTAATTAATATAAAACACATATATTATTATATCTTTCACTCCGGAACTCCTTCCGGACCCCTCCGATCAACATCGGGTGCTACACAGAATTTTTCCGATTTCTCTCTGATTTCTCCTGTGGTGTCGAATCAATCCTTATGCGTCCCCACCCTTAAGTGTGCCACTCTTCGGTTAGAAAACACTTCGGACATGATAGATACCCCTCTCGTATCTATGATCATCAGCGGGACCTAGATGCCCATAACGACCCACATGTGTTTCACGAATCTCATCGCTTGAACCTTCAACATCGCGTCCCACTCCTTTTGCCATTTGATACCTAGTTCATCCGAGATTTGATCTTCGATATCCCCATACCTAGTTTGATCTCGTTACCGATGAACTCATTTACTCGTCCCCATGCCATTGCATTCCATGATCTAGTCACACGCTTGCAAGCTTCGTTAATGCAATGTCACCGAGCTGGTCACATGTATCTATCCGTTACTTGGATTGGCAAATCCTGGTCTTGATACATACTCATGTACACGTCCCTTTGGAAAACCTGAGTGGTACCTTTTCGATCACCCTTTCACAGCTTGATACTTGATACCCTCAAGGCTCCCTCCAGTAATGGTGATTATGTATTATCTCACAGTCAAAGGATTAGGTTGCAAGGTTTCTTTGTTATCATCAATTATGAATGTTTGTAACTAGATCTCATTATGATATAACTTTGGGTGTTTGTCTATCACATCATTCAACCAATGATATGCCCTCATTGTCAATTGGCATAAATACCCATGATCTCGAAACCCTAGATCATCCATTTGACCAATGAGCTAGTTCACTAGAGATAACTAGAGACACGGTTAGTTTACATACCACATGTGTATTAACGTTTCGTATTAACATAGTTATAGCACGACATGAAACGTATTATGAACATACAATATATACATCAAATAATGTTGGGTCCGCAGCATAGAAAACAAAAAATTTCCTACGGTGTGAACTACACGCCAAGATCTATCTACTAGGTACAAAACAACGGGTGGACATACATCCAATGAGAACTTACCCTCGTAGACAACGAGCTTTGTTAACGAGTAGGAACTCGTGGTTGATGTAGTCGTACACTTGCCGATCTCAAGTTCGTGAGGAAGTCCGAGCGCCGCAACTCAGCAGCGCATCACTTTTCCTTTTGCACGTTCAAGCCACCGACAACCTCCACCTCCTCGCTCCAGCGATCCAGTGAGCAGCAACTCCTTCCGCATGAAATGCCACGGGAACATGTATCTCGCTAATCCGAGACCATGGGGAATAATTCTAGAGGGGAGAGATCCTTCACAAGGAGGTGTGAGGATGAAGGAGGAATGGGTGGCCTTTTATAGGAGGAGGCGGTGCCCTCTCTCCATGGCGGCGCATGGGGGGTGACCCCTCACCTCCCCCATTCATGTGGTGGTAACCCCTCCACATTAAAATGCCTCTTCACATTCCCTTTTAAAGTCTCCACTTTAAATGCATTAAATTTCTCCAAATTTAATGCTCTCTCATTTAATAAAACTCTTTTTATTAAATTTATTCAGAATTTTGTTAATTACTTTAATTAACAAACATTCACATATAACCCCTTGCAATATTTCAATATCACATGCAAAACCACTTTCTGCAATTTCACCCGAAACAATTTCCGGTTTCTATCGAAACAATTCCTGCGCTTTGCAATTATTTCGTCTGAAACATATGTGCTCCAAAATGGTGTCCGGTAACTCTTAAGTGTGCCACCGTACGGTTCGCAAATAATGCAGACATGATTGAGACTCCTCTCAGATCAATAGTCAGAAGCGGGACCTGGAGATCCATACTGACTCCTGCATATTCAACGATGACTTCTGTGATCGTGAGAACCTTTAACGCTTGTAACTAAATCCCTTTGTCTCTTGATATAATACATGTCCGAGATTCGATCATCGGTATCCAAATACCTAGTTTGATCTCGTTACCGACATGCACTCTTTTCTCGTTCCCGTGATATAACATTCTAGTAATCACATCACTTGCTTGCAAGCTATCCTAATGTGGTATCACCGAGAGGGCCCAGAGTATCTCTATTTGTCATCTGGATTGACAAATTCCACTCTTGATCCATGAGCCTCAACATAACACCTTCGTAGTACTGAACCCATCTTTATAGTCACCATGTTACAGTGTGACGTTTGATGTTATCAAGATACTCTTCCGGTGTTAGCAATTAACATGATCTCATGGTCTAAGGATAAAGATTACTTCGTATGATGTTATAGCAATATAAACATAATGACTTGATCGTAATGCTATACTTCGGATGAATGTTCATCACATCATTCCACCAATGGTGTGACCTTGTTATTAACAACATCCAATATCCATGATCAGGAAACCTTGATCATCCTGTTAATCAACAAGCTAGTCTATAAGAGAGGCATGACTAGGAACCCTTTTTGTTTATTAAACACACATGTATTGATGTTTCCGAATCAATACATTTCTAGCATGTAAAATAAACATCTATCATGTATAAGGAATATATAATAACAACTTTATTATTGCCTCTCAGGGCATATTTCCTTTAGTCTCCCACTTGCACTAGAGACAATAATCTAGTTCACATAGTGATAAATCTAACACCCATGGAGTTCTGGTGTTGATCATGTTTTGCCCTAGGGAGAACTTTAGTCAACGGATCTGCTACATTTAGGTCCGTGTGTACTTTACAAATCTTTATATCTCCATCCTTGACATGCTCGCGGATGGAGTGAAACCGGCGCTTAATATGTTTAGAATTATTGTGAGACCTTGGTTCCTTTGTATTGGCTATGGCTCCATTGTTGTCACAATAGATCACCATCGGGTCCAACGCACTGGGAACCACACCCAGTTCTGTAATGAACTCTTTCATCCAAACTGCCTCCTGTGCCGCTTTTGAAGCAACAACATATTCCCCCTCCGTTGTTGATCCAGCCACCACAGGTTGTTCGGAACTCCTCCAACTAACTGCTGCTCCGTTCAAGAGAAATACGTATCCGGATTGAGACTTAGAGTCATCCGGATCGATGTCAAAGCTAGTATCAACATAACACTTATCGACTAGCTCTTCTTCATCTCCGTAACATATCATTAGTTCTTCTCAAGTACTTGAGGATGTTCTTTACCGCTATCCAGTGTTCCGAACCTGGATCAAATTGGTACCTACTAGTCAAACTAATAGCATGTGCCACATCCGGTCTTGTACATATCATGGTATACATAATAGAGCCTATGGCCGAGGCTTAGGGATCTTATCCATCATCTCTCTTTCTTCCGCCGTAGCCGGACTTTGAGTCTTACTCAATGTCTTGCCTTGCAACATAGGTAAGAACCCCTTCTTACTTTCGTCCATATTAAACTTCTTTAATATCTTATCAAGGTATGTACTCTGCGATAGCCCAATTAGGCGCCTTGATCTATCTCTATAGATTTTAATGCCTAATATATATGGCCTTCACCAAGGTCTTTCATCGAAAATTTCTTTGTTTAGATAACTTTTAACACTGTTTAAAAGATCTATATCATTTCCAATCAATAATATGTCATCCACATATAATATCAGAAATGCCACATTGCTCCCACTCACTTTCTTGTAAATACAAGCCTCTCCATAAGTTTGGACAAATCCAAACTCTTTGATCACCTCATCAAAGCGGAGATTCCATCTTCGTGATGCTTTCTTCAGTCCATAGATGGATCGCTGAAGTTTGCACACCTTATTAGCATCCTTAGGATCGACAAAACCCTTAGGTTGTATCATATACAACTCTTCTTCAATCTTACCATTGAGGAACGCAGTTTTGACATCCATCTGCCATATTTCATAATCGAAATATGCAACAATTGCTAACATAATCCTAACCGATTTAAGCATCACTACGGGAGAGAATGTCTCATCGTAGTCAACTCCTTGAATTTGTTGAAACCCCTTTGCGACAAGTCGAGCCTTATAGATGGTCACATTACCATCAGCATCAGTTTTCCTTTTGAAAATCCATTTATTCTCAACGGCCTTTTGGTCGTGAGGTAAGTCCACCAAGTTCCAAACTTGGTTCTCATACATGGATTCCATCTCGGATTTCATGGCTTCTAGCCATTTGTTGGAATCCGGGCTCATCATCGCTTCTTCATACGTCGCAGGGTCATCCATTTCATCAACCATGAAATTCACAACAGGATTACCGTACAGTTCAGGAGATGCACGTGTCCTGCTTGACCTACGAGGTTCGGTAGTGTCCTCTTTCGGAGTTTCATGATCATTATCATTAGCTCTCGCTTCATCAGGTGAAGTCAACTCCGAAACAACTTCCGGTGCTGCGCCACTCGCCATTCCATGAAGAGAAGGTTCAATAACCTCTTCGAGTTCTACCTTCCGACTACTCACACCTTTCGCGAGAAACTTCTTCTCAAGAAAGGATCCATTCTTGGCAACAAAAACCTTGCCTCGGATCTGTGATAGAAGGTATACCCAATTGTTTCCTTAGGGTATCCTATGAAGACGCATTTTTTCCGCTTTGGGTTCGAGTTTATCCGGTTGAAGTTTCTTCACATAAACATCGCATCCCCAAACCTTAAGAAATGACAACTTAGGTTTGTTTCCAAACCATAATTCATACGGTGTCGTTTCAACGGATTTAGATGGTGCCCGATTTAAAGTGAATGCAGCTGTTTCCAGTGCATAACCCCAAAATGACAGAGGTAAGTCAGTTAGAGACATCATAGATCAAAACATATCCAATAAGGTACAATTACGACATTCCGACACACCATTATGTTGTGGTGTTCTGGCAGGCGTGAGTTGTGAAACTATTCCACACTCTTTCATGTGTGTGCTAAACTCATAACTTAGATACTCTCCTCCATGGTCAGACCGTAGAAACTTGATCTTTTTATTATGATGATTTTCCACTTCATTCTGAAATTCCTTGAACTTTTCAAAAGTTTCAGACTTGTGTTTCATCAAATAGATATACCCATATCTACTCAAATCATCCGTGAAAGTAACAAAATAACGATATCCATCTCGCGCCGACACACTCATTGGTCCACACACATCAGTATGTATGATCTCCAACAGATTTGTCGCCCGTTCCATTGAACCGGAAAACGGCGTTCTAGTCATCTTGCCCATAAGGCATGGCTCACATGTATCAAATGATTCAAAATCAAGTGATTCCAAAAGTCCATCAGAATGGAGTTTCTTCATGCGTTTAACGCCAATATGACCTAGACGGCAGTGCCACATATATGTAGACATATCATCATCAAGTTTAATCTTTTTAGCATTAACATTATGAATGTGCGTAATATTACTATCGAGATCCAATAGAAATAAACCATTCAACATAGGTGCATGACCATAAAAGATATCATTCTTATAAATCGAACAACCATTGTTCTCAGATTTAAAGGAATGACCACTTTGCATCAAACACGATCCAGATACAATGTTCATGCTTAGTGCAGGCACCAAATAACAATTATTTAGGTTTATAACTAATCCAGATGGCAAATGGAGAGGTAGCGTCCCGACGGCGATCACATCAACTCTTGATCCATTGTCGACCCGCATCCTGACCTCATCCCTTGCTAGCCGTCGCTTGTTCCGTAGCCCCTGAACCGAGTTACATAGATTAGCAACCGATCCGGTATGAAATACCTAGGTGCTACTACGAGTACTAGTCAAGTACACATCAATAACATGTATATCACATATACCTTTGTTTGCCTTGCTGGACTTCTTGTCCGCCAAATACTTGGGCGATTAAGCTTCCAATGGCGATCCTTGCAATAGTAGCACTCGGTGTCAGACTTAGGGCTAGCCCGGGGTTTCTTTTCAGGCGTGGCAACAGACTTGCCACCCTTCTTTCCCTTGTGCTTGCCTTTCTTTTCCTTCTTGAAACCGGTGGTCCTATTGATCATCAACACTTGATGTTCTTTCCTAATCTCCACTTCTGCAGTCTTAAGCATTGACAGAAGCTCGGGAAGAGACTTCTTCATGCCCTGCATATTATAGTTCATCACGACGTTCTTGTAGCTAGGTGGCAGAGATTGGAGAACATGATGTATGCCTAAGTCAATGGGAATCGTAATTCCCAAGGACACAAGCTTATCGACGTACCCAGACATTTTGAGTATGTGCTCACTAACGGAGTTGTTTTCCTCCATCATGCAGCTAAAGAACTTTTCTGTAGCATTATAACTCTCTACGGCAGCATGGGTATCGAAAATCATTTTCAGTTCTCCCATGGTATCAAAGGCATTGCCATTTTCGAAACGCTTTCAAAGTTCTGGCTCTAGCCCATACAATATGCCGCAATGAACTAAGTTGTGGTCCTCCTGACGAGTCACATAGACATTCTTTTCTCGTCAGGGGCATCAGGAGATGGTGGGGGGCCTAGCGGCGCATCTAGCACATATTGCTTTTGTGCAGTAGTGAGGAGAATCCTCAAATTCATAGCCCAGTTGGTGAAGTTGCTACCATTCGCAGCAAGTTTCTCTTTCTCTATGAACACATTGAAATTAAAAGCAGGTGGTGCCATCTACAACAGAATTTGTAAAGTTTATTTAGACTAAGTTTATGATAAATTGAGTTCAACTAATCCAAATTACTAATGAACTCCCACTCAAAAATGACATCCCTCGTGTCCTTTTGGTGATTACATGAACCAAATCCACTATACCAAGTCCGATCATCACGTGAGTTGATATAGCTTCAAAGGCGAGCATCTATATGGGCATCATATCAACCATATGACTCATGATTAACCTTTCGGTCCGTGTTCTGAGGCCATGTCTGTACATGCTAGGCTCGCCAAGTAAGAACCTTAGTATTCGCATGTGTAAAACTGTCTTACACCCGTTCCTATGAAAGCGTAGATTCGAGTACACCCGATCATCACGTGATGTCTCGAAACACGATCCATAGAACGGTGCATACTCAAGGAAGAACACATTTTTATCTTGATATCTAAAAGAGGGATCATCTTATAATGCTATCAAACGCGCCAAACTAGCAGTATAAGATGCTAACATCTAATGTGTAAAGTGAGATGATATGGTCCATGCATTTGATCTCTATCACTTGCATCGTGGTATGATCTCTATCATTCCTTTGTGTGTAAGGCCAAGATCTATGGAACTTACACGTTGAATGTGTTGTAAGAGTATCCACCATACATCTACTTACAACAATACCATATCAATACACTAGCCCAGCAACGATCTAAACTAGACGCCTCTAATTTATCAATTGCAAGTTTTACGTGGCTTAGGGTTTTCGGAGATAGAACCGTTCTTACCTACGAACATGAACCACAATGAGGATAACTAAGTTATTAGCAACTCGTTGTAAATCAGATATTGACTATAGTAGGAGAGACAGACACCCGCCAGCCAATTATGCAAAACAAGTTGCATGTCAGTCGTGGAACCGGTCTCATGTATGATGACATGTAAGGTTGGTCCGGGCCGCTTCATCCCACTATGCCACCAATATCCAAAATACATAGAATATGCAATAACATGATCATCATCACCCACATATCAACCATATGTGTACTACCCGTGCTAAGCACCTACGCATAGATCAGGCTCTGATACCACTATTGGGTTCGCAACATAGAAAACAAAATTTTTCCTACGGTGTGAACTACATGCCAAGATCTATCTACTAGGTACAAAATAACGGGTGGACATACATCCAATGAGAACTTACCCTCGTAGACAACGAGCTTTGTTAACGAGTAGGAACTCGTGGTTGATGTAGTCGTACACTTGCCGATCTCAAGTTCGTGAGGAAGTCCGAGCGCCGCAACTCAGCAGCGCATCCGCACTCGCACACACGTTCAAGCCACCGGACAACCTCCACCTCCTCGCTCCAGCGATCCAACGGAAGCAGTAACTCCTTCTAGACGAAATGCCACCGGGAACATGTATCTCGCTAATCCGAGACCATGGGGGAATAATTCTAGAGGGGGAGAGAGATCCTTCACAAGGAGGTGTGGGGATGAAGGAGGGAATGGGTGGCCTTTTATAGGAGGAGGGGGGTGCCCCCTCTCTCCATGGCCGGCGCATGGGGGGGTGACCCCTCACCTCCCCCATTCATGTGGTGGTAACCCCTCCACATTAAAATGCCTCTTCACATTCCCTTTTAAAGTCTCCACTTTAAATGCATTAAATTTCTCCAAATTTAATGCTCTCTCATTTAATAAAACTCTTTTTATTAAATTTATTCAGAATTTTGTTAATTAATTTAATTAACAAACATTCACATATAGCCCCTTGCAATATTTCAATATCACATGCAGAACTATCTTCTGCAATTTCACCCGAAACAATTTCCGGTTTCTATTGAAACAATTCCTGCACTTTGCAATTCTTTCGTCTGAAACATATGTGCTCCAAAATGGTGTCCGGTAACTCTTAAGTGTGCCACCCTACGGTTCACGAATAATGCAGACATGATCGAGACCCTTCTCCGATCAATAATCAGCGGGGACACGGAGATCCGTACTGACTCCTACACATTCAACGATGACTCCTGTGATCGTGAGAACCTTTAACGCTTGTAACTAAATCCCTTTGTCTCTCGATATATTACATGTCCGAGATTCGATCATCGGTATCTCCATACCTAGTTTGATCTCGTTACCGACATGCACTCTTTTCTCGTTCCCGTGATATAACATTCTAGTGATCACATCACTTGCTTGCGAGCTATCCTAATGTGATATCACCGAGAGGGCCCAGAGTATATCTATCTGTCATCTGGATTGAAAAATTCCAGTCTTGATCCATGAGCCTCAACATAACACCTTCGTAGTACTGAACCCATCTTAATAGTCACCCTGTTACGGTGTGACGTTTGATGTTATCAAGATACTCTTCCGGTGTTAGCAATTAACATGATCTTATGGTCTAAGGATAAAGATTACTTCGTATGATGTTATAGCAATATAAACATAATGACTTGATCGTAATGCTATACTTCGGATGAATGTTCATCACATCATTCCATCAATGGTGTGACCTTGTTATTAACAACATCCAATGTCCATGATCAGGAAACCTTGATCATCATGTTAATCAACAAGCTAGTCTATAAGAGAGGCATGACTAGGAACCCTTTTTGTTTATTAAACACACATGTATTGATGTTTCCGAATCAATACATTTCTAGCATGTAAAATAAACATCTATCATGTATAAGGAATATATAATAACAACTTTATTATTGCCTCTCAGGGCATATTTCCTTCAAATAAAACACTTTATTATTTGCCTCTAGGACATATCTCCTCCAATCTCCCACTTGCACTAGAGTATAAATTAATCTAGTTTACATTAGACAAAAATCTAACACCAATAGCAGTTTGGTGTTGTCATGATTTGCTTGTGGAAGACCCTTGGTCAGTGGATCTGTAACATTCAGATCCGTATGTACTTTGCAAATCTTGATTTCACCCTCTTCAACATTTTCTCTAATGGCGTGAAATCGTAGCTTGATATGTTTGACCATGGAATAGTTCTTGGTTCCTTCGCGTTTGAAATGGAACCCAAGTTGTCACAATAGATTGTCACATGGTCATGCGCACTTGAAATAACTCCTTGTTCGATGACGATTTTTTTAGCCAAATAGCTCCATTCACTACTTCATTAGCTGCAATGTATTCCGACTCCATTTTAGACTGCACCACCACTAGCTGCTTCTTGCTTTTCCAGCTTACTGCACCACCATTCACCAAAAACACATATCCCGTTTGAGACTTTGAATCATCAGGATCCGTGTTCAAGCTTGCATCCATGTAACTAGTTACGTTTAGAGCTTCGTCACTTCCTCCATAGACTAGGAACATACCCTTAGTTCTCTTGAGATTACTTTGGAAACAGCCCATCAAACTAAGAGCTAAGGCCACATCAGGTCGAGTGCTCAGCATAGCATACATGATAGAGCCTATGGCTGAGGCATAGGGGACTTTATACATCCTCTATCCTTCATCATTTGTTACTAGACATTGAGTCAAACTCTGTGTTCTACCTTTTATCACATGCACAAAACCTCTTTTGGCCTCTTCCATTTTGAACTTCTTCAAAATCTTCTCAAGGTAGGTACTCTAACTTAATGCAATCAGGCATCTTGATCTATCTCGATAGATCTTGATGCCCAATATATATGCCGCTTCACCTAAGTCCTTCATGGAAAACCAACTACTTAGATATTCGTTTACGCTCTCTATAAGTTCCACATCATTCCGAATCAGTAATATGTCATCCACATATACTACTAGGAATGCCACTGAGCTCCCACTAACTTTCTTATAAACACAAAACTCTTGTTTATTTTGGACAAGTACAAAACTCTTGATCACTTGATCAAAACAATGGTTCCAGCTGTGAGATGCTTGCTTCAGTCCATAAATGGATCGCTGAAGTTTGCATACCTTTATAGCATCCTTAGGATCAACAAAACCTTCTAGTTGCATCATATACAACTCTTCATCAATGTGTCCATTGAGGAACGCGGTCTTGACATCCATCTGCCATATCTCCAAATCAAAATATGCAACAATTGCTAGTAAAATCTGGACAGATTTTAGCATCGCTACGGGAGAGAAGCTCTCATCATAGTCAACTCCTTGAATTTGTTGGAAACGCTTTGCGACAAGTTGAGCCTTGTGGATGGTCACATTACCATCAACATCTGTCTTTTTCTTAAAGATCCATTTATTTTCCACGGTCTTGTGGCCTCCTAGAAGATCCACCAAGGTCCAAACTTGGTTTTCATACATCGATCCTATTTCAGATTTCATGGCTTCTAGCCATTTCTCAGAGTCAGCACTTTCCATAGCCTCTTTATAATTTGAAGGTTCATCTTGTTCAACCAACAAGACAGTCATCACAAGACAACTATATGAATTAGGAGAGGTACGTATTCTTGTAGACTTACGAACTGTAGGCCCTTCGATGTGATTACTATGATCATTATCATTTGATTCTTCCTCCACTGTGGAGGGCGGTTTCGGAACAGCTTCCGTTGTGCTACTCGGTATTTGGAGAGAAGGATCAATAACCTGATCAAGCTCAATCATCCTTCCACTAACTCCTCTAGTGAGAAACTCTTTCTCAAGAAAGGTGATGTTCTTCGTGGCAAACGTTTTACCCTCGGCCTTGTTGTAGAAGGTATACACAATAGTCTCCTTTGGGTATCCTACAAAGATGCACTTTTCCGCTTTGGGTTCGAGTTTGCTAGGCTGTAGTTTCTTAACGTAAGCCTCACGTCCCCAAACTTTCAAGAACGACAACTTTGGCTTCTTGCCATACCACATCTCATATGGTGTTGTCTCCATGGATTTGGACGGTGTTCTGTTTAAAATAAAAGCGGCGGTTTCTAATGCATATCCCAAAAACGATATGGACAAATTGGTCAAAGACATCATGGACCACACACTATCTAATAAAGTATGATTTCGCTGTTCCGACACACCGTTTCGCTGAGGTGTTCCGGCTGGTGTATGATGTGGTACGATACCACTGTCCTTCAAGTGAATGCTAAACTCATAACTCAAATACTGGCCTCCCTGATCGGATCGAAGATGCTTAATTTTCTTGTTAATTTGATTCTCTACTTCCTTCTGAAATTCCTTGAATTTTTCAAAGATTTCAGATTTGTGCTTCATTAAATAGATATACCCATATCTACTTAAATCATCAGTAAAGGTAACAAAATAAAAATAACCATTGCATGTTGAGGCGCTCATTGTACCACACACATCTGTATGTATGATTCCCAACAGGTCGGCCACCCGCTCCATAGTGCCGGAGAAGGGTGTCCTAGTCATATTGCCCATGAGGCAAGGCTCACACGTGTCAAGGGATTCAAAATCCGATGATTCCAGGATTCCATCAGAATGGAGCTTCGTCATGTGCTTTACACCAACATGACCAAGATGGCAATGCCGCATATACATGGTATTATCATTATCATGTTTACAATGCTTAGCATCGATATTATGGATGTGAGTACCGCTATCAAGATCCATCAAGAATAAACCATTACACACAGACGCATGAACATAGAAAATATCATTCATTGAAATAGAACAACCACTTGTTCTGGATTTAAATGAATAATGATCTTGCAACAAGAATGATCCACTCACAATATTCATACTTAGTGTGGGTACATAATAGAATTTATTCAATACTAAAATTAATCAGGACGGCGGACGTAGAGGTAGAGTGTTGATGGCCACAACATCGATCTTCGAGCCGTTGCCGACATGCATCATCACCCCGTCCTTCCCCAGATGTCTCTTACTCCGTAGCTCCTATTGAGAGTTACAAATATGAGAAACAGAACTGGTATCAAATACCTAGTTGTTACTCTTGGCTCTAGTAAGGAATACATCTATAACATGTATATCAAATATACTTTTCTCTTTGGCGGCTATCTTGTCGGCTTTCTTGTCCTCAAGGTACTTGGGGTAGTTGCGACTGTAGTGCCCATCCCCCTTGTAGTAGAAGCACGTGACGCCGGGCTTAGGACTGGGCTTAGTAGCCTTAGCGATGTTGGCAACATATTTTCCATCCTTCTTATGCTTCTTGCCCTTGCCCTTATTCCCTGGCTTCTTAAAGTTGGCGGTCTTATTTACCATCAACACCATGTGCTCCTTCTTGATCTCAACCTCAGCAGTTTTGACCATGGCGAACAACTCAGCTTGGGACTTATTCATCCCCTGTATATTGTAGTTCATCACAAAATCCTTGTAGATAGGGGCAACGAGTATAGCACCCTATCAATCGCGAGCTTGTTCGGGATCTTGCAATCTAGGGCGTTCAAGCGTTGAACATAGCCAGACATCTTGACTACGTGCTTGCTCACACTGTTGTGCTGTTCCATCTTTGCGGAGAAGAAGAGATCGAAAGCATCATACCTCTCTGCCCGAGCCTGTGGAGCAAAGACAGCCTTGATATCTTCCATGATCTTGAAAGCGTTAAACTTCTCAAAACGTTTTTGAACTCCGGCTCCATGGTATAGATCATTCCACTCTAGATGAGGGAGAAATCGTCTTCCTTGGACTTCTAGACATTCTTGTCATCCTCAGAGGCGATATCTGTAGGCTTAGCGAGGAGCGTAGCCTCGATGGCATAAGTCAACTTTTAGGGGACTAGGAGGATCCTCAGGTTGTGGTACCAGGCGGTGAAGTTGGACCCATCTGTTTTCAGCTTGTCCTTCTCTAGGGAGCTAAGGTTGAAGGTCGATGGGCGAGACATCTACAATGGATTTGCAAAGTATTTAGGCCATGTTCATAATATGAGTTCAAGTTTTAATTTATGCTAAACTGAAAATAAAAAAACTCCCACTCAAACGAACATCCCTCAGTTTGTTCGGTGATCACACGATCCTAATTCGCTGCAACACCCCTGATCATCATGGCCGGCGATGCAGTTTCAAAGGTAGACATTCCCAATGTCAATCACATTATTCATGTGACTCATGCTCAACCTTTCGGTCTCTTGTGTTCTGAGGCCATGTCTATACATGCTAGGCTTGCTAATTCTAACTTGTTGGTATTGCAGTGCAACATGGCTTACATCCACCGTATGCGAACACAGATATGTATGACACCTGATCATCACGGCGTGCCTCGTAATAGAGAACTTTCTTGCTTGCGCACACACACGAGGGGAACACTATAATTGGAATTATGTGGGAGATCATCCTAGTATGCTACCGTCGTATATCTAATACACAAGAAAAATAAGATGCATAAATAAATACTTCAAAAGTATGGTGCCATGACATGGTTCCAGCGCCTTGATCGCCATCGACTGCTCCAATGAAAAACGTTTCACAAACTTACCATGTCATGACACATTCCCCTACAAAATAAAGTTAGATACCTCTATTTTATCTTTTGCATGTTTTATGTGGCTTTAGGGCTTTCGCGGTAGAACCCTCTTCCCACCTACGAACATAGAGCCACAACATAGATTCAATAATTGTGTTTTCTCTTCCCTTTTCAGGGCCCATTGTAAATATCATATCAACTACTGCTGAGAGACAGACACCCCCCAAAGACACTTACACTTGTGAACCAGTATCGTGAATCATCACGTAATGTCAGTTGAGAGCCGCTTCATCAAACAGGACCGCGATATAACCAACTACATGAAAGAGGGTAGCAACTATAATATCAATGCCCACATATCGCTATGTGTTATATACGTATGCCATGTCTAACCATAGATCGGCTCTGATACCACTGTTGGGTTCCACAACAGAAAACAAAAATTTTCTAACTACGTGAATACAATAACTAAGATCTATTCTATATAGACATAAGTACTAGAGAGTAAAACGGTATTCATACCCTTGAAGACCGTGGTACACCTTACATAGGAGGCGTATGTTGATGAAGATGAACAGCTCCTCGCTCCAAGTGTCGAGATCCGAGCACCCCAAGTGTGGCACCTCCGAAGTTCTACACACGTCCGGTGTAGGCGACGTCTCCGGGGCTTCGATCCAGCTGAGCAGCGGAAGAAGAAAGATGGCCCACTGAACAGCGCACGGCGGTAGTTCAGAGGTGAACAACTCAAGTCCCTCAAAGTTTTCTCCAATATTACAGAGAAATCCCTAAGGAAAATGAGAGAAAGAGAGAGAGAAGAGAGAATGAGATGCCTTCCAAGGGGAGGGGTGCCCCTTTATTTATAGGAGGAGGGGAGGGCCAACCCCCAAGGGGCAGAGTCCCACACCCACCAGCCACCAAGGGGAGTCGCCGGCCCCAGGTGGGCCCTAGGAGGAGAGCCCACTAGGGCTTGGACGGCTGGCCCCTCCTCCCCATGCGCCTTGCCCTCTTGGGCCTCCCCTCTAGGTGAGGCCCATAATCCATGGGCTGCCTTTTAAAATAAAATAAAAAAAATATATGTTTTATTATTAATTCAATTAATTAATATAAAGGGATTTCTATTTTCGTACCCTTGGTTCGTTAGTTGTACTCAGTTTTCCCCATCCGCTTAAATTTTCCTCCCTTTTGCCCATCTCTTTATATGAAACTCTCACACGGTCTGAAAACTCGTTGTCCGTTAGTCTTGCCGTTACGTGCTGACAAGTGAGGCCGCGTTTAGTCGGGTCCTATAGTGGACCCTCGTCGTTACATGCTAACAAGTAGGACCCGTTCTGTCGGGTCCCTTAGTGTACCCTTGCCGTTACATGCTGACAAGTGGAGCCGTGTTTAGTCGGTTCCCATAGTGGACACCTCTCTATCCAGTTATCCAGATCGGCATCGGACCGACAGCTTATTCACGTGAGCACTTGACCCACAGATTACCCAGGTTGGCATTGCAAGATAGGACCCCGAGCCAGCCCCATGCCCGCGCCCATGACGTTGCCTCCCCTTTCTTCTTCTTCTTCTCCGGTGACGACGGCCCTTTGTCTAGCTTCATTTTGATATAGTGAAATATAATTCATATACGAAAAATATACGAAAATTATATACCTTTGAACTATTTGAAATCGCACTTAGGACATGCTAATGTTGTTCTAATAAAATCCCAATCATTTATCATTTCCATGGAATGAAATATAATGCATAAACTTGTGTATACGAAAATATAAACCTCTGAACACTTTGAAATCCCACTTAATACGTGATAATGATGTGCTAACAAAATCTTGAGAGATTATCATTTTCTCTTCCATTTTCATAGAGTGGAATATAATGCATAAACTTGCATATACAAAAATTATACACATTTGAACTCTTTGAAATCGTACTTAATACGTGATAATGTTGTGCTAAGAAAATCTTGAGAGATTATCATTTTCATATAGTGGAATGTAATGCACAAACTTGCATATGCGAAAATTATACACCTTTGGACTCTTTTAAATCGCACTTAATACGTGAAATTGTTGTGCTAAGAAAATCTTGAGAGATTATCATTTTCTCCTCCATTTTCATAGAGTCGAATGTAATGCATAAACTTGCATATACGAAAATTATACACATTTGAACTCTTTGAAATCGCACTTAATACGTGATAATGTTGTGCTAAGAAAATCTTGAGAGATTATCATTTTCATATAGTGGAATGTAATGCACAAACTTGCATATGTGAAAATTATACACCTTTGGACTATTTTAAATCACACTTAATACGTGATAATGTTGTGCTAATAAAATCTTAATCATTTATTATTTCCATGGAGTGAAATATAATGCATAAACTTGCGTATATAAAAAATTTAAACCTTTGAACACTGTAAAATCACACTTAATAATGAGATAATGATGTTCTAGCAAAATTTTGAGAGATTATTATTTTCTCCCCCATTTTCATAGAGTGAAATGTAATGTATAAACTTGCATATACGAAAATTGTACACATTTGAACTCTTTGAAATCGCACTTAATACGTGGAAATTATACTCATTTGAACTCTTGAGAGATTATCATTTTCATAGAATGGAATATAATAAACAAATTATACACCTTTGAACACTTTCCCTTCAAATTATATTCAAGTTCATTTGTTTATGGAGTTAAAGTACCGGTGGCAAACTCGTTATTTTGCATGGATAGAGGGGTTCCCCTAACAGATATAGGGGTTATCCTGTCCGGTAGATCACAAAGGATCAACGGTTGGTGAGCACGATCCGTGTGACAACTGTCTCAACCAATCAGAGTGTAGCAGCCAAGATAAGTACAAGTGTGAGAGATTGACTAAGAGAGGAAAAAACTGAGTAGAACTTAAGAACCAAGAGAAAAACTGAGTAGAACTTGAAAACCAAGGGCAAGACTGACAAATGGATTCAAATAGAAAATAAAAAAATATTTTAAAAATGGAAAATGTGTTTTTTATACAATAAAATACATCTTGGCATACATCAAACTATTTGCAATTCAAATATATGCCATTTTGACAATTATTGCCTCATTCAGACAAACTATATTTTGGGGAGGGATGTTTTGGGAAGAGGCTTGAGTAGAAAGTCATGAACCTTCATAGATAGTAGGTGATTTGAGAAGTGGCGATTTAGGTTAAAACTTGATTTATATACATTTCTTATGGTGGCAGGTCACATAATAAGACTCACTAGGTAGATGCTACTATGTTTTGATCTTTTTGAATTTGTTGTACATAAAATAACTCAATTAGCTAGCTAAAACCCATTCGTTGACTCTCTATTGACCAGCCACCGGAGGATAAACTGAGTATATTGCACACGGTAGTGTTAGTACTGGAGGGAAAAACCGAGTACAACCAAACTGTCAATGTTACACTCGAGGGCAAAACTGAGCAAACTAAGTCACCAGGTTTAGACACAAGGGAAAAAACGTGACTCACGGTACGCGTGTGCGGTGTACGGGGCGGTAGCGGACACGTGTGGACGTGCACGGTGCAATAGCGTACGCGGTTACGCGGTGCACGGTGGTGCAATGAAACATTGCTTCCTTTCTCTTTTATAGAGGCCTCTTCACTCTCACTCATCACTCACTCACTCACTCAACCGTCTCCACTGTCATATCACCTTCTGCAAACCCCCAAGAAAACCCCAATCACACCGGTGATGGAGAAGAACGACGCAGTGGCCATCGGCGCCTCCAAGGCCGCCGACGAGGAGCTAACATCTCTGTGTCTACAAGGGTCCCAATCTCTAGGAATTTCATGTCTTCATGAGGAGAGGCGAACCACCACGCCGCGTGGAGCCTCGTGCGTCATGTGTAATGTGCCGAGACACACCCCTGGCAGATCAAACAAGAACTTGATGAAAAGATAGTTTTTTTGCAAAATCCGAAGCCCACTTTAATCCATTTTGTTGAGGATCTTGCACTTATTTTGGCCCTATATTTACATAGCAAAGGAAGGCTCCGGCGGTCATGCGTGACTGTGGAGCGGCTATCTCCCTCGCACGACACTCTAAAACATCCGCATTTGATCTCACGCCATCCTGTTTCACCAAATTTTCTATTAGGAACTAGAAATTCAAAAAATACGGAAAACCTGAACATTCTATCATTGCTTTGTACCTACTTGCAAGGAAAAATACCAAAACTGGAATTTGGCAATTGATGTCGAAATCCCTTCTCAAGGATGAGCTTCCATGTGAAAGACTCACTCTCTCAAGCCAAATGAGTTAGGTCATGACCATACGTATGTCATAGTTTGTTCAAGTGACCTCATATTGTGCACAAGTGTGTATGTTGTATGGCAAACAATGTTGCCAACGTAGGTTTTCAAATTCTCCCAAGAAAACTTCATTTTCCATTTTTAAAGTGCATTACTCAAATTGCTTGCAATGAATCGTTAACATCTTGTCTTTAGGTCCTCGTTGTCAACGGTCCATGGATAGTGAGGAAAGAGATCTAATCAATATCGCTCCAATGTTGGTGATGATGGGCAAAGTGACATCTCTGAAGTTAACTTGGATGACATTCATAGTGCAAGTGAGAAGGATAATGGCAGAGACCATGACCCGGAGGATAACCATGGCAGTGGTTGAGAGTGAAAGTGAGAAAAAGGATGACCATGGAAGTGAGGAGGCAACTAAGAGTGAAAGTTACAAAGAGGATGACAACGACTTTGAGGAGCCGACTCTACTTGAGGCCGTTCTAAAATATCATACTCCTTCCAATACAAAACAGATGGCGGACATTGGCGCTTATAGACGCCAAGGCAGACGCCTAATCGTCACGCTGGCGCTGGCACGACAAAAAAAGCTGCCAGGGGTAACTGCGTCAGAGAAAGTGAATACACGATGTTTTTTTGCTCGTCACATCGTCAACTGCCGACCTAGCGCTCCCACGTCACCAGACTGGATGCGCCTCGATACTTTAGTATCGTGTCACCTATTGTGTGTATCGTGATTTGTATACCATCAGCGATACATAAAAATAATTATAGTAACAGTAATCAAATGAGGTTTCTAATTCCAATCAAATCGAAAGTTCCGTCGTCCGGACGCCTTCGAGCAGACCCCATTCCTGAATAACTTTGCTTGAAACTGCAAGATAAATAATGGAGATGATTAAGAGAAGAAAAATAAAGAGATAGATCTAATAACAATACGATCAGAGATATGTAGAGGAAGATGAGCAAACCTGCGGATCGTGCATGGAAATACAGGAGTTTGGAGGGGGATCATGGGTCGCGGAAGATCCAGCGCAGCTACGCCACGCAAGATCCGGTGCGGCTAGGGGCATGCAAGATCCAGCGCAGCTAGGGGCACACAATATCCTACCGTGGAGTTCGCGTAATAGCTACCATGTGAGATCTAGGGTTTGTCTGTGTTGGATTTGGTAGAGAGTTGGAGGGTGGCAGGTGAGGATAGGTAGTGGGGAGTTGTAATGGGGAGTGGGGCCAGGGTTCACTCTGTTATATATAGAGTGTGGAGTGCGGAGTGATAACTCTGAGCCATTTGAGCAAGTGTGGTCTAGACCTCCATCTTTTTGCCCGCATTTGCCTAATGGGACCATAAAGAAATTTCTTAACATGTTCTCTCTCCATGTAACAACACACCAGAAAAATGGGAGGAGGCACATGGTCATGGTTTAATTGCGGAAAATGAAAAGGAAAATATTCGCAATCGTTGAGATTTACCAGGAGGCTTAGCAACATGATTATGAGACATTAACTATCATCGGACTTAGATATTACGCTCCACGTCTATGTTTTTTAAAAGGAAACTCTACAAAATATAAACAACCTAGTCCAATAGCTTGGCAGTGGTGGGTCTCACTACTCAGTGTGATGTGTTTGACTAGTCAGCACATCTCTTACCATCCATAGCACACTGTGAACTGACTTTATCGATCTAATGTGGCATTAGTTGGAATCGGGCTTGCCGGTCACGTACCACGGCACTAATATGTGTCAGTGCCGCGTCGTCCACGACGTATACATGGCCTCTGCAAAAAAAGGGAATCGCAAATGCTCATCCGCTGGGTATCCAAATTTTGCAGGTACTTTTCGCTGTTCTCATACGAAGCCGGCTGCTCCCGCTCCTCGTAAGAATACATCTGCTCATGGTCCTTATCATCCCTCTAAGCCTTGTGGCATGCTTGTTCTTGATGGCCTAGTACTTGATAAAAGAAGGCAAACATACACTAGAGCCTACGGAGTGCATAACTGGGAGAAAACAACAATGATAGAGTACATTGCTGCAAGGAGAGTTGATCATTTTGCCGAACGTAAACGTGCTACAGAAATAGCAAGGATAGAGTACATTGTTGCGAGGAGAGTTGATCTTTTGCAGAAAAAAAGGTGCTATGTAATCCAATGTTTTGGTCTCATGTGCACCAAGATATCTATGAACGCATCAATGTAATGCAGCCGCACACTATCATTCCTCAAAGATTAGTCAACATGGACTTCATTAATCGGAATAGTGCACACTTCCCAGGCCGTGTCAAGATAATTTGACTCTTTCTTGTGAATGGAGTGAAGAATCTGTAATGCAATTCTTTGCAAGTTGTTGGATTCTTATGGATGAGGAGAGGACACTTGTATGGAGTACCCAAGGGAGGCAATTGAGTGTGACCTTCGAAGAGTTTTCCAGTCTACTCAACATTCCTATGGATGCCATTCTCGATAGGATCCATAATAGATCTGAGACAAGTGACTCGATGAGAGGTGCTTCTGTTGCCCCTCTTAATCATATGGATCCTGGTGTTACTCTATATAATACGCAGAGCACATCTGTACTTGATCAAAGGTATTCTTTCATGCACACTGTCATCACCAAGGTGCTTGTTCCCAAGATTGGTGATAGGGAGAAGTGAGGACCTTTGCCACAGAGCTCTTGATTTGGATGCACACTCATGGTACTTAGACGTTTGATTTGGCAGATTTTCCTTCCAAACAAATCCTCCTTGCCTATTATCTGCAAGATAGGAGCTTCCCATATGCACCATATATCCAAGTTCTCATTGATGCAAAGTTTACCCATAAGATCTTCAATGATTCCAAGCACAAATTTTGGACTCCTCAAACAACTCACGCCATCGTTGTCACTCAAACCTCTAAGAAAAAGCCCGCTGCTCATTTTCCTTCTTTTATGCATCCAAGTTCGCGAAGTTCATGGCAAAGACTCAACACATGATCTTTTGGATTTTCAAATCCAATGTCGACCAGATAGTCAATATGAAGTCGGTTGATCTTGTAAAAATGAACAAATACAAGGCTCAAGTTCGTCAACTTGGTGGTCAGGCTAGTTGATGGCCCAAAATATATCGAGCTCGTTGGGGAACCCCAAGAGGAAGGTAAGATGAGCACAGCATCAAGTGTTCCCTCAGTTATGAAACCAAGGTTATCAAACCAGTAGGAGCAAGGAAACACCTCCAAGCTATTGTTTCCAACTTGGAATCCTGCACAACACAACCATAAAACTTTGCCCCCAACTTATAGTAAGGTTGTCAATCTCACCGGTTTTGCTGAAAACAAAGGACTAAACGTATTGTATGGAAGATAGTAATAGCTTGCAGAAAGTAAACAGAAAAAAGTAAATAGTTGTAGATTGATGGTAAAAGAAAGGACCGGGGTCCATAGTTCACTAGTGGTGATTCTCCTTAAGATAGATGACATGTTGGGTGAACAAATTACAACGGGGCAATTGACAAACATCGAGAAAGCATACATGCATATACTAATCATCTTGACTTCTATGAGATTTGATTGGGCATTACAACATTATAAATAGACCGTAATCCAACCGCATCTATGACTAATAATCCACCTTCAGGTTATCATCTGAACCCCCTCCAGTATTAAGTTGCAAGCAATAGATAATTGCATTAAGCATTGCGTGTAAAGTAAACAATACGATTGTTCTATGGACAAAGGATTGTTGTTTTCTCCCTAGTAGCAACAACACGTCTAGTAACTTAGAGATTTCTGTCACTTCCCCAGATTACTAGAGGCATGAACCCACTATCGAGCATAAATACTCCCTCTTGGAGTTGCTAGCATCTACTCGGACAAGATAGCTACTAACAACAGAGAGCATGCAAGATCACAAGTAACAAAGACATGATAGAATCAATAATCAATCTGAAATAGCATCTCAATATCCATCGGATCCCCGCAAACACAACATGTATGATTACAAATAGATGATCTTGATCATGAACGGAGCTCACAAGATCTAGACATGGTAGCACAAAGAAGAAGCACCAACCATCTAACTACTACATGGACCCATAGTCGAGGGATGAACTACTCACACATCACACTAGAGGTAGTCATGGTGATGAAGAAGGCCTCCAGGGTGAATTCTCCCCTCCGGCAGGGTGCTGGGAAGAGCTTCAGATCCCTCCTGATCTAGGGATGGAGATGACGGCGGCTACAGACTTTTTCGTGGAATTTTGATCGGTTACTTAGGGTTTCTATATCAGAGGCGATATATAGGCGAAAGGGGAGGCCGAGGGGTGCCCTAGGTGGCCGCATCACCCCCTGGCATGGGCCAGGCCTGGCCGCACGGCCAGGTGGTGTGGCCAGCCTCTGGCCCCACTCTGTCTCATCTTCTCGCTCCGTGTCCCCTCGGTGAAATATTGACTTTGGCTTTTGCCCTGTCCAATTCCGAGAATATTCATTTTCTAACTTTCCTGGAACCAAAAACAGCAGAAAACAGGCAGCTGGTACTGTGGCATCTTGTTAATAGGTTAGTCCAAGAAAGTGTATAAAAATACTCCAAAGTGTGGACAAAACATAAGAAAGTAGATATAAAACAAGCATGGAACATCAAAAATTATAGATATGTTAGCAACATATCAACATCCCCAAGCTTAACTCCTGCTCGTCCTTGAGTAGGTAAGTGATAAAAAGAAAGAATAATTTTTGAGGTAACATGCACCATCATAAAGTTGATCAACGTATTTGTAGAACATTGATAGCTGGGATCATAATACTTTAACATAGCATGAAAGATATAGTTCTAACAATAAGACATAGCAACTATATTGTAACATGAAAAGGCACAAACAAAAGATTCATGAATAACAATACTTTGCAAGATGTTTGTTTGTTTCACATATAGAAAGCATAATGAGAATGGTATTCAGCTTGTCCCTCATAGAGTAGCAAAACATAAATGCATAGGACACCTTCAAAGTTTATAAGGGTGACTAGATACAAATAGTTTAAGAACAAGCAATATCAAAGTTATGCATCAATCAACAAGTCTTGGGACAATGCACATTAAACTAAGAATGGCCACTATGCTCTCTCAATAGGTGCATAAAGATAGAAGATGGAGACTCAACATGAAAGTAAAAGAAAGGCCTTCATAGAAGGAAGCAGGGATTCAAGTCTCATTAAGAGCTTCCAAAAATTATGGTACTTAATAGCTTTCAGCTCTCATTGCCCTATCATAAGCATCTTGAAGTGATTAAGGTTAAAGTGAACAAACTATGGAGTATATGCTTGACAAAGTATAAGTTGGCAATCTCATGTCCCTTGAATACGAGGGCCGCTCCTCATGCTACTCAAGTTTAGTTACCGGTAAGTTTTTGTCATAGTAAGTACTTGTGTATCATAGAGAACCGCCAATGGGGTACCCCTTGCCCGATGATACGGAAGAATCCCCATATCAAAATGAACAAGGCAAGAAGATAATAAGCATCTCAACAATCTTCTTATTTACCATGGGAAAATGGTGCTTTTTTCTCTCTTTCCTCTTTTCTCATCTTTTTTTCCTTTTTCTCTTTTTCTCAATCTCTATCTCTTTTTTTATAAGAAGAATGCTTCATAGATTCCTCATTGTGGTTACGCTACAGGTTTCCACCATGATTAGGCATGGATTAGATAGCGGCCCAGGCGTTTCTCTAACATACATACATAACTCCATGGACTTACAAGCTCCCCTTTCATTTCACACCGACGACATCCATAGACAAAAGAGCATGATATCAACTGGGTACAATGTACAAGTGCAATGTTGAAAGCGTTCCCCATGACAACATGATTCTGCTAATCCCCAACATATAAGTGCAAGCATATACAACATAGATGACACAATGGTTCAAGTTTATTAGGGGCAAGAAAAGTAAAGTGTGCCATCAAGTTCATGAGAGCTTTAATCACTAGTTTTCTCATAACAAGTTTAATTCAGAAGATAGATAAAAAAATGAATATACTTGGAATAGCAAATGCTAATAGGTTGGTATGGTGGACTCTTTTGAATAACTTGATTTTATTTGGAGTTAGATGCATGAGTGGAACTCATACTTGGTATGGAGGCTAGCAAAAGACTGGGAGCAACCAACTAAGAGAGCAATAATGGCCATAATCATGCAAAGCGACAAAACATCATTAATTAAAGCATAAAGTGATATTACAAGTCGAAAACTAAAAGATCATAAAGGCTATGGTGACTTGGGATAGTCATAACACGGTGTGAGCATGCGCCAAGTCAATCCAAATAAAGCATCAAAGGAGAATACCACAATCTTATGCTTTAATATGCTAAAACAACACATGATTCTTTCAAGGAACATTAAGCAATCTCAATTGTTTATAACATGTCATGCTACAGCAAAAATCACTAATCATAAACCCAAAACAATATCGAGCATGACATGATAAAGCATAGGCCACAGTAAAAACAAGCTCATTTTTACCACTTAAGCATGAACTTTTCCTACTCTTTTCCAATCCAAACCATTATTATTTGAAAACTAATACATGAATGAGGGGGTCCAACCAATTTATTTAAGAAAACTAAGCAAACCAAGCAAATGAAAACCAATGAAAACGAAAACGCTCCAAGAACAACACAATTATGCATGAAACAATAAAAATGAAGTGTTTGGAAGAAACCTGAGATTTTTATTGATGAAGGGGATGCCTTGGGCATCCCCAAGCTTTGACGCTTGTACTTCTTGGATATTTCTTGGGGTGACATGGGTGGCATCCCCAAGCTTGAGATTTAGTCCATTCTTCATCTCATTACATCATTCTTTCCCTACACCTAAAAATTTTCCTTCATACAAAACTTCACACAATCTCCATTAGCAACATTAGTGTACTCAAGATAATAAGTCTTTTGGTTCAGTTCCAACACAAGTAAAACTTCCATTAAAACAAAATCTACTGCAACACTTCCCTCAAAAAGCTCAATTCCCCAAAAAGAACCCAAAAAGCAATCAATAAGAAGCAAATGCAAATAATGGCAGAATTCTGTCAAAACAGACTAGCAGGTAAAAACCAATTTTTTCGAAGACCTTCTGTTGCTCAAATCGAAAAGTGTTGAACTAACGAAAGTTGGATAACAACCTGGGGCGAAGCAAAAAAAATCACAGCTCAAACCGACGTACAGAGATTTTACACGAATTTTTACAGCGAACCACAAAAATCTGTCTCGGGACAGCAACTTTCCCAAGCATTACTTCTCTCTCATTAGAGGTTACTCTTGGCACAAAAAGAAAATAAAAAGGATAAGGCGAGGTTATTAATGGCCCAAAATATATCGAGCTCGTTGGAAAACCCCAAGAGGAAGGTATGATGAGCACAACAGCAAGTTTTCCCTCAGTTATGAAACCAAGGTTATCGAACCAGTAGGAGCAAGGAAACACCTCCAAGGTGTTGTTTCCAACTTGGAATCCTGCACAACATAACCACAAAACTTTGCCCCCAACTTATAGTGAGGTTGTCAATCTCACCGGTTTTGCTGAAAACAAAGGATTAAACACATTGTGTGAAAGATAGTAATAGCTTGCAGAAAGTAACAGAAAACAGTAAATTGTTGTAGATTGATGGTAAAAGAAAGGACCAGGGTCCGTAGTTCACTAGTGGTGATTCTCCTTAAGATAGATGACATGTTGGGTGAACAAATTACAGTGGGGCAATTGACAAACATTGAGAAAGCATACATGCATATACTAATCATCTTGACTTCTATGAGATTTGATTGGGCATTACAACATTATACATAGACCGTAATCCAACTGCATCTATGACTAATAATCCACCTTTAGGTTATCATCCGAACCCCCTCCAGTATTAAGCTGCAAGCAACAGATAATTACATTAAGCATTGTGTGTAAAGTAAACAATATGATTGTTCTATGAACAAAGGATTGTTGTTTTCTCTCTAGTAGCAACAACACGTCTAGTACCTTAGAGATTTCTGTCACTTCTCCAGATTACTAGAGGCATGAACCCACTATCGAGCATAAATACTCCCTCTTGGAGTTGCTAGCATCTACTCGGCCAAGATAGCTACTAACAACGGAGAGCATGCAAGATCACAAATAACAAAGACATGATAGAATCAATAATTAATCTGAAATAGCATCTCAATATCCATCGGATCCCCGCAAACACAACATGTATGATTACAAATAGATGATCTTGATCATGAACAGAGCTCACAAGATCTAGACATGGTAGCACAAAGGAGAAGAACCAACCATCTAGCTACTACATGGACCCGTAGTCCAGGGATGAACTACTCACGCATCACACCGGAGGCAGTCATGGTGATGAAAGGCCTCCATGGTGAGTTCTCCCCTCCGACAGGGTGTCGGGAAGAGCTTCAGACCCCTCACGATCTAGGGATGGAGATGACGGCGGCTACAAACTCTTTCGTGGAATTTTGATCGGGTACTTAGGGTTTCTGTATCGGAGGCGATATATAGGCGAAAGAGGAGACCGAGGGGGTGCCCTAGGCGGCCGCACCACCCCCTGGCGCAGGCCATGCCTGACCATGCATCCAGGTGGTGTGGTCGGCCTCTGGCCCCACTCCGTCTTGTCTTCTAGCTCCGTGTCCCCCTCGGTAAAATATTGACTTTGGCTTTTGTCCCGTCCAATTCCGAGAATATTCATTTTTTGACTTTCCTGGAACCAAAAATAGCAGAAAATAGGCAGCTGACACTGTGGCATCTTGTGAATATATTAGTCCAAGAAAGTGTATAAAATACTCCAAAGTATGGACAAAACATAAGAAAGTAGATATAAAACAAGCATGGAACATCAAAAATTATAGATACGTTAGCAACGTATCACTAGTGACCATGAAGTGGTTGCCTCATCAAGTAAGTTTCCCACGAAAGGCTACAAGGAGTACTTTGACAATTATTCAAGTAATGAATATGGTGGTGTGGCAATTAAAGGTGCCTCCTAGTGATAGTTTAGGGAATTAGTATGATAGATTCGATATCATGGCTAAAGTTGCACGCCTTGCTGAATATTTGATTACTATTGGCATGTGAAACTTTTTTACCCATTTACATATGTATAAGATTATGTTTGTTTGATTCCATGTGGTTAAAGTTTGTTGAATTTTTATTAGCATGTTTATTGGATTCCATCTGGTTAGAACTTGTGAAATTCTATTGTAAAACATGTTGGTTGGATTATTATTCCCATGTCAATTGAAGTTTGATATGTCATTCTAGCACTGGCCAGGCTGGCTGGCTAGGCCGGCGACAAGAAAACCTCATCCCAGATATCGACGTCGGCGGGACGACACTAACCGATATATATGCTGATAACTTGTCATAGTAGCTCCTATAAAAATTGTGATCCTATGAAAATACTTCACTGGCCTATCTGTCAGCCCTCCCCGGTCGGTCCTGCACAAGAGTGTGGCAGAAAAATCTTTTCACGGCTTCGCCGGCGTTGGAGGCTGGCCTGGTCAGCGATGTAGTTACATAGCGAAACTTGTGGCCGGTCTGGCCGGACTTGATCGCCGGCTTGTCTTGCGATGGTTTTTTTCATTTCTAAATATTTTGTTAATACTATTGTAAAATCATTTTTTACTTGGAGCACATAGAAACAAAAGAATTACTGAAATTCAAACTATCATAAATAAATCACAAATAGTTTCTCCCAGTTACAATTTGATTTAGAATATCGAACATAGAAACATGTGAATTTTGGTTTCCACCATCGACGAGTGAAGGTGCACTTCTACTTGTTTTCTTTTACTGTATACCTGCATGACATAACAGAATAATTTAGCACCAACAAACAATCATAGTTAACACTAAATAATCCAAGAAGATAAACATCCAAACAACTTACTATGGATGTAGGTTGCATAATATTTTTTTCATTTTCTATGACCCTTCGTACCACAAGCGCCATCACCCTTGATTCCGGTGTTTCCGCTCGTCGGATGCTAGTGGTCTACCATATATTTGTCACCGGGTGATTCACCTCTTTTGGAACTTTTGTGTTATTCTTAGGTGTGCCTTTCGTGGTAACCTTATCGGGTCAGCAACTGGAGCTGCATTTTCTTGAAAGTTAAGTGTGTCTTCCTCGACTGAAGGCTCTGTGACCATCCGGTCCATTGTTTTTCAGATGCTTCCTTGCCATTAAGCCCTTCATATATTCCATAAAATCAGCATACACGCTGGATCATTGAATGCCACAACAATAACATCTTCTGCTGCTATATACAGTTCGCCATATCGTTTTCACTTCCCTGCCCCTGACCAACCGTATGCGAAAAGATTGCCCCGACATCTCGTCAGCAAAGTGTTTCTTGCCATTTTGGAGAATCGTTGAAGAACACAACACTCTGGCATTCCAGATAATTTGTGGTGCTTCGCTGCATACATGATATGCTTGTATGGAAGCCCCTTAGGATCCATTCTTCGGCATCTCCAAGTTATTAGGGGTATACTCCATGACAAATGTGTACCTGATGGTATTCTTCCATTTCACCAAAAACTATGTAGAGCCCCCCATTCCTAAAAGTTCCTCAAAAGCTCTAGGGCGCTAAGCTTCTTAACATTTTGCTGCAAGATGTAGAAGTTGGTAGATTAAGGGCACGGGAATGAGAAACCTCAATGTTCTTGGATTCAGTTACTGCCACGGGAAAATTCTAAGAAGAGATGCAGTCATCATATGCTTTGCTCTCACGGATGTGAACTATGTCATTCTCGTAATGCATAATCAGGTTGAGTAAGGTCATAACAAAATCTAGGTGAAGGTCAAGGCATGACTTCAAACTCTTACTCCTCTGGTTGCTTTTCATATGAAATAAATATCGACCGGACAAATACGCAGCGACGCAAATTCTCTTCTTATTTATTGTACATCATTTTGAGCCAATCTTTGGTTTTATGTGTCTACCAATTGCAGACAAATGTGCTCCATATTTCCCTAAAGATGGCTTATGAAGTGGCGTAGTATAAGAATGACCAAAAATCCTGAAGTGACTTGTGACCAAGGTGTTTCTTCATGTTTTCCTCTGTGTGCCACGAACATAGACGGTGCCACACATCTCAGAGGAAATTTGGAATAATTTTTATCATTGCAACGTCCCCATATGTGATAATACCTTTGGCTTCTTCTGAAACATCACAACTAGGAATGTCTATAAACATATGTATCTTCCATCTTGTTAGACACAATGGCGCACACGAACACGGTAGCATTACACTGATTGTTCAGGCCTATGAAAGGAATGAATGACATACCATACTACTTCATCTTGTAGGTGTTGTCAAACACCACCACATCGACAAAATCCTAATAGTCTTGATGTAACTAGGAATCACACCAGAACATGATCTTCAGTCGTTCTTTACCATCTACATCTTACTCAAAAAATAAGTCAATATCACTCTTCATCCTAGCAGCCATAATACCAAGGGATCTGGCAGCATCACCCTTCGCAATAAGCTTCCTCTTCTCTATGTCATAGCCATGTTTCCTCATGAAGTGTTTCATAATTATATATTTCCTCATCCTAGCGGCTCCAATGATAGTATCTCAACTCTCTAGAATGGCTTAACCTTTCCATGCAACCGAAGAAATGGTACTTCGTCTAGTCTAGCTAAAACATGGCAAGTGATTGTCGTCAAAGCTTTTGACAACCTAGAGTCCATGGGATGGATCATACTTCACACTAAGATGGGAATTGCATTTGCACTGAGTCTCGGATCTCAGTCTTCGGTTGTGGCCTTCCCGTGTTAAGAGCTTCTACTGACGTTTCCCTGCTCTAGAACAGACATACTGCCTTAACCATATTTCTCTCTTATGACCTTTCCCTCGCTTCAAAATATCCTTTCAGATGCTGAAGTCATGCGCTCTCGCATAGCTGTTGTACTAGACTAAAACCACCGGTTCGGAATGTCATGTCAAATATTTTCCAGTTCTTATTCACTGAGAGTTTTTCATATCCATTAGTCACAACATCTGTATCTACGTGCCCGTGATGTTCATGCTCATTGTGAGCACCGGATATCACCTACACAGGTAAAGACAAATAACCCCTATAAGTCATCATTTTATTGGTAATATTAATTATTGGTTGCCATATAGTAAAACCATTTACTTATCTCACTCCTCTTTTCCGAGCTCGATTCCTCCTAATGCAGTGCTTCGAAACTATCTTCATCAAACCTAACTTCCATGTCTGAGTACCTGTTATATTCATCCTCGTTGTGACCACTGACTAGCACCTACACAAAGAAAAACAGAGAATGTAAGATGCCATTTCATTGCTTCCATTCATTGCTTGCCATTAAAAAAATAATCAAAATATTTCACTCATGTTTTCTATGTACGGTGACCATGATCGTTCTACCTAGTGGCGTAGCCAGGGGGTTTCTGTTTAATCAAATGTCCACACATGTTTTTGGTCAATCCTCCTTGTACATGAGAAAAATCACCAACAAAATATGTAAAAAATTGAGAATATATACATGTAAGATGAGTTTGAAAACACAGACTTTTGATTCTTGCACGGCCATTGATTCTGCTCCTTAGACTACTAACATGGAGGAGGTACATTTTCATAGGTCATGGATCATGATCTATTCTCCGAACTAGAATTATCATCGCCGCCGATGTATCCATTATCATTGCCCTTCCAAGTTGAGCTAGATTCCACCATCCCTTCGATAACTACATAGCAACAATAGTGAATCATCCAGAAATAAAGAACTAATGGAATCATGTTTCACATAGAAAATAATTTTTTTAGACACTACACAACTGGTTTTTAAACACTACACAACTCCCAAGACGATCGTGCCGTCGAACGATGGGAAAGGAGGATCGGGGAACCCACATGCCGACGACGATCGGGCCATGGATGACGGTGGATCACCTAGTTGCCGGAGGTGAAGGATCCCGGCGCCAGCAGCGCTCACGAGGTTAGCCGGCGATGATCGTGATCGTGCAGTTGGCCGGCAGCGGCGGTGATCAGCACCGACACGTAGATGAGCTGGATCGGGTGTTCTACAACTCGTGTGACACAGAGGTTGAAGAGTGCGTATGCCTATACGTGGGCATATATAATTTGGATATGGTATGGACATGGGCTTGGACGGCGCTCGTTGGATCTGGGTTGAGTTTAGGGGAGGGGTTGTACTGGACCAAGCCTATGTATAAATATGGGAGTATAAATTTTTTAATGTGTGCATGTCTGTTAAACTTTACGCTCAAATACTTTCTTCACTCCTTTAGTAAGCGGCGTAGCTGTCTTGTTTTCTTACTGTTCGACTGGTGTATCACCTTTTGACACCATAACCCAATCATCTGCCACCATTTCGTAAGAAAGGTTTACCAGCTAATCTTTTATTTAAGAGAAATGATATTGTTGCTTTCGTACGATGCAAAATTTCCTATCTCTTTGGATTCAGTTTCAGAGCATCTTGTGATCACAAGATTACAAAACACTAGAATAGGCAAAACACAAGAATCTGATAGGATTGCAGGTATAAATAAAGTATTGCACAACATAGGAAAACGGAAGAAATAGTTATTTGGATAGAACGCATGAAAACATAGGAAATGTACCTCGATTCTACACGGTTGAGTGTAAAAGGAGGTTAGAGTTGATGTTGAAATTCCTACGAATCCATAAGAATTTTGCATGTGTCATTTGTTTGATCCAAAGAACTTCCTAATAAAAACCTATGGATTGGATTCTCCTCTAAAATAATTTAAAAATACTGCGATCCAATGGGTGCCTTAGTAAGAGCATCTTCACTCACGCCCCCGAGCAAACCCTCACAGGCCGAATTTTTTGTCTGGACGGCAAAATTTGGCCCAGACGCGCCCCCAGGTCCTTGGTTTCGTCCGGATTTGGGCCAAAATCCGTCCGGCGACCACAGGCTGAACTCAGCACACAGGGGTTCGTCCGGGGGCGCCGGATGGAGTGAAAAGCTGAGTGGGCCCGGGTTGTCGGCGAGGGAAGCCGATTTCCACACAAAAAATTCTCCTCCTCCCCACCCAACCCGCAACAGTTTTCGCCGCCGGCACCACCCCTCTCTCCTCCGCCGCCCATACGCCTCCACGAAACCAACCAAACTCCGCCAAGCCTCCCTCCCTCCCCGCCGAGACATTCGCCGGAGTTCAGCTACACCGGCTATTCCGCGGACAGCTGCGCGCCAACCACGCCCGACAGGTTTTCAATGTTTTGCCTAGCACAACCATGGACTCCGACAACGACGAGCAAATGTTCACCGAGATGATGCAGGAAGAGATAGCCGCCGCCGATGATGATGGAGAGAACATGATGATCCTTGCTTGTCTGGCCGACCTGTACATCCAAAAAAGAAGCCATGACGCGACGGCTCGGCGCTGGAAGGGCAAGCCGAGGCAGCTGATGGAGGGCTATTGCATGCTATATGCCGACTACTTCGCGGATGATCCATTGCATGGTGAGGTAGTGTTTCGGCACTAGTTCAGGATGAGCCGGGACCTCTCCCTCTAGATTGTGTATGCCCTCCAGGACTTCGATGGCTATTTCAGATGCAAGATGGACTGCACCAGCATGGTGGGATTTTCCTTGCTACAGAAGTGCATGGTAACTGTGAGAATGCTGGCATACGAAGCTCCTGGTGACACACAAGATGATTATATCCGCATGGCCGAGTCCACTGCCATTGATTGTTTGTACATGTTCTATAGGGAAGTGATTGCAATGTTTGGGCTAAAATTTCTGAGATCACCCAATGCTGAGGACACTGCTCAAATCCTTGCAATCAATGAAGTTAGAGGATTCTTTGGGATGCTTGGAAGTATCGACCGCATGCATTGGAAATGGAAGAACTATCTGTTTTCTTGGTAGAGAATGTACAAAGGCCACAAAGGAGGTTGTAGTGTGGTACTTGAGGTAGTGGCTACACAGGATCTCTGGATTTAGCACTTCTTGTTTGGTATGGCAGGATCCAACAACGACATCAATGTCCTGTAGTGTCCGCCTGTCTTCTCCAAACTTGTTGAGGGACATGCTTCCCGAGTGGACTATGTGATCAATGGCCACCACTACAACAAGGGCTACTACCTGGTAGATGACATCTGTCCAAAATGGTGAACATTTGTGAAGACTCTCTCAAGCCCTCTGATCGGCAAGCAAGCCAACTTTTGCCAAGTAACAAGAAGCTTATAGGAATGATGTCGAGCGGTATTTGGTGTGCTCCAAGATCGATTTGCAATTGTCCGGTTCCCCACACTGACCTGGTCACAAGAGCAAATGTGGGAGGTGATTGATGCTTGTCAGCTTGTGTGATCTTGCACAACATGATCATTGAGAATGAGAGGAAGGAACTAGTGCTTGATCATGATCCGGTAGAACCATATTGCAGAAAGGGTCCTCTTGCAAAGCTTGATCACCAGGTGCCAACATCGTGCTGATCTTTTTTGCTATGCGTCAAGAGATCTGAAACCCGCTTGTGCATCAACAACTGCAGGATGATCTAGTGGAGCACATGTGGATGCTCAAAGACAACGCCTATTTTGAGGTGTTCTTGTGTTTGAAAACATGTTAAATCATTTGCTACGCACTTGTTCTGTGTGCCGAACTATGTGACCAAAATTTTTCCAAACTATGTGTGCAAAATTGGCCGAGATGTGTTTTGCACGAAAATTAGGTTAATGCGTCAAATTTAGTATAATTTAGCCGATTTTTGGCGAAATCGCCGTTCCTAGGGTGTCCAGCCAGGGTTGCGGCTGGGACTCGGCGCACCCTAGGCCAAAAGCTTCATCCATTCGGCGAAAAAACAAGCTGTATTTCAGCCTGGGACCCTCCAACGAGTGGAGATGCTCTAAGATACTCAGCTACGTCCACTAGTAGAAAACAAGGCTTCCGTCCAAGTGATCCGTCCCGGTTCCAATATGAACCGGTACTAATCGGAGCATTAGTCCCGGTTTGTTAGGCCAGGATGGCGCACCGGGCTGGACCACGGTTAGACCCGGTTTGTCTGGGACCTTTAGTCCCGGTTCATGCCACGAACCTGGGCTAAATGGGTTCAGCGCCTGCCTCTAGCCCTTTGGTCCGGTTCATGGTAAGATCCGGGACTAAAGGTCCATGCTTGTATATATATTGCACCCCAGCCTCACATGCTTGTGTGTGAGATTTTTTCCCCCTCGCATGCACTAGTGGTGCATGTTGTTTTGTTTTTCCCCTCTGTGCACAAGAGGTACTCGATAAAACGCCTATGAGCATGATGCCACTTGGGTTCACCCAAAACAAACATGATATGAAGTGCCTGAGCCACACTTAAGTTATCTCCTCTTTCTTTCCTCCTCGATCGAGGTTAGCAAATTAATTCTTTCATTTATCATTGATACAATAATGAATGTGTCTATGTACAGTATTGGTCATTTCTCTAGATCTTCTGTAATGGTTTTTCATAAACTCAATTATATAATGCAGATGAGCTGGCAATGGATGTATGGTGACCGACGTAATGGCGAGTTTATTACGGGCCTTCATAATTTTATCGGTGTGGTCGAGGCAAACAATGTGAATAGTTTTATGTGTTTTCCATGTGTTGTATGTCAGAATCATAAGGATTACTCTTCCTCAAGAACCCTTCACACCCACCTGCTTCAGTCCGGTTTCATGCCCAGCTATAATTGTTGGACCACGCACGGAGAAAGAGGGGTTATGATGGAAGACACTAAGAAGAAGAGGATGATGACAACTATCCTATGTTTTCTGAATACGGCGATATTGCAACGGGTGAAGCTGAAGATGAAGAGGCACCGGCTGAGATCATTGATGATCTTCACTGGGCTATTGTTGATGCGCAGAGAGAACGTGAAAGTGAAAATGAGAATTTGAAGTTGAAGCCCATGTTAGATGATCACAAAAAATTATTATACCCAAATTGCAAAGATAACAACACAAAGCTCGGTACCACACTGAAATTGCTGCAATGGAAGGCAGAGAATGGTTTGTCTGACAAGGGATTTGAGAAGATACAAATAATGAAGAAGAAGCTTCCAAAGAATAAAGAATTGTCTGCCAATACATATGAAGCAAAGAAGGTTGTATGCCCTCTAGGATTATAGGTATAAAAGGTACATGCATGCATTAATGACTACATCCTATACCGCGGTGAGGAGTACGAGAATAAGAATGAATGCCCGGTATGTGGTGCATTGAGGTATAAGATCAAACGAGATGATTGTGGTGATGTTGAGGGCGAGCGCCCTAGGAAGAGGGTTCCTACCAAGGTTATGTGGTATGCTCCTATAATACAATAGTTGGAACGTTTGTTTAGGAACAAAGAGCATGCCAAGTTATTGCGATGGCAAACAGAAGACCACAAGAAAGATAAGATGTTGAGACACCCTGCTGATGGGTTATAGTGGAGAAAAATTGAGAGACAGTACTCGGACTTGCAGATGACGCAAGAAACTTAAGGTTTTGTCTAAGTACAGATGGCATGAATCCTTTTAGGGAGCAGAGCTGTAGTCATAGCATCTGACCTGTAACTCTACGTATTTATAACCTTCCTCCTTGGTTGTTCATGAAGCGGAAGTTCATTATGATGCTAGTGCTCATCCAAGGACCGAAGCAACCCGACAACGACATTGATGTATACCTAAGGCCATTAGTTGAATAAATTTTACAGTTGTGGCACGGACAAGGTGTACGTGTGTGGGATGAGCATGAACATGATGAATTTGACCTACGAGTTTTTCTTTTCATAACCATCAATGATTGGTCTGCTCTTAGTAACCTTTCAGGACAGTCAAACAAGTGATATAATGCATGCACACAATGTTTAGATGAGACTGAAGGTACATACTTGCATAAATGTAACAAGGTTGTGTACCTAGGGAGTCGTCGATCTCTTCTGACCAAGCATACTGTAAGAAAGAAAGGAAAGCATTTCAAAGGTGAGAAAGATTACCAGAATAAGCATGTCCCCCGTACTAGTGATGATGTATTTGGTATGTGATGACCCACAAGTATAGGGGGTGTATCACAGTATTTTCGAGGGAAGTGAAACCCAATTTATTGATTTGACACAAGGGGAGCCAAGGAATATTTATAAGCCTTAATAACTGAGTTGTCAAAATTTATCAGTAGCAACAGTTTTGTAGTAGCAATAGCAAAGTAATAGCAGTAGTAAAAGTAAAGATAGTAGTAACAATTGCAGTAAACAGTAGGATTAAAGCGCGGTAGGCATAGCGATGGATGGACGGGCATTGTATGGACAAGAAAATTCATATAGCAATCAAGACATAGGGCATTTGTGGATAAATAAGATAAAGCATCCAAGTACTAAATAATCATAGGCATGTGTTCCATATATAGTCATACGTACTCGCAATGAGAACTTGCACAACATCTTTTGTCCTGCCAGCCCGTTTGCAGCGGGACCTCAAGGGAACTACTGGCAATTAATGTGCTCCTTTTAATAGTGCACCGAAGCAAAGCATTAACACTCCATGAACACATGTGATCCTCACATCAAAGCCATTCCCTCCGGTTATCCCGATTATTGTCACTTCGGGGCCTTTGGTTCCGGACAACAATATGTGTGTACAACTTGCAGGTAAGATCACAAACAATACTATCATCATGAATCAATAACATGTTCATGAAGGAAATATGCCCTGAGAGGCAATAATAAAGTTGTTATTATGTATTCCTTGTATATGATAGATGTTTATTTTACATGCTATAATTGTATTGATAGGAAACATCAATACATGTGTGTTTAATAAACAAAAAGGGTTCCTAGTCATGCCTCTCTTATAGACTAGCTTGTTGATTAACAAGATGATCAAGGTTTCCTGATCATGGACATTGGATGTTGTTAATAACAAGGTCACACCATTGGTGGAATGATGTGATGAACATTCATCCGAAGTATAGCATTACGATCAAGTCATTGTGTTTATATTGCTATAACATCATACGAAGTAATCTTTATCCTTAGACCATGAGATCATGTTAATTGCTAACACCAGAAGAGTATCTTGATAACATCAAACGTCACACCGTAACAGGGTGACTATAAAGATGGATTCAGTGCTATGAAGGTGTTATGTTGAGGCTCATGGATCAAGAGTGGAATTTGTCAATCCAGATGACGGATAGATATACTCTGGGCCCTCTCGGTGATATCACATTAGGATAGCTTGCAAGCAAGTGATGTGATCACTAGAATGTTATATCAGGAGCGAAAAGAGTGCATGTCGATGCTTGAGATCAAACTAGGTATGGAGATACCGATGATCGAATCTCGGACATGTAATATATCAAGAGACAAAGGGATTTAGTTACAAGCGTTAAAGGTTCTCACGATAACAGGAGTCATCGTTGAATGTGTAGGAGTCAGTACGGATCTCCAGTCCCGCTGCTGATTATTGATCGGAGAAGGGTCTCGATCATGTCTGCATTTTTGCGAACCGTAGGATGGCACACTTAAGAGTTACCGGACACCATTTTAGAGCACATATGTTTCAGACGAAAGAATTGCAAAGCGCAGGAATTGGTTCAATAGAAACCGGAAATTGTTTCGGGTGAAATTGCAGAAGGTGTTTCTGCATGTGATATTGAAATATTGCAAGGGGCTATATGTGAATGTTTGTTAATTAAAGTAATTAACAAAATTCTTAATAAATTTAATAAAAGAGTTTTATTAAATGAGAGAGCATTAAATTTGGAGAAACTTAATGCATTTAAAGTGGAGACTTTAAAAGGGAATGTGAAGAGGCATTTTAATGTGGAGGGGTTACCACCACATGAATGGGGGAGGTGAGGTCACCCCCATGCATGACCATGGACGGAGGGGCACCCCCCTCCTCCTATAAAAGGCCACCCATTCCCTCCTTCATCCTCACACCTCCTTGTGAAGGATCTCTCTCCCCCTCTAGAATTATTCCCCCATGGTCTCGGATTAGCGAGATACATGTTCCCGGTGGCATTTTGTCTGGAAGGAGTTGCTGCTTCTGCTGGATCGCTGGAGCAAGGAGGTGGAGGTTGTCCGGTGGCTTGAACGTGTGTGCGAGTGCGGATGCGCTGCTGAGTTGCGGCGCTCGGACTTCCTCACGATCTTGAGATCCGCAAGTGTACGACTACATCAACCACGAGTTCCTACTCGTTAACAAAACTCGTTGTCTTCGAGGGTAAGTTCTCCATGGATGTATGTCCACCCGTTTGCTTTGTACCTAGTAGATAGATCTTGGCGTGCGGTTCACACCGTAGGAATTTTTTTCTATGCTGCAAACCCAACAGTTCAGATCTGAAATCATGGCACTCGGGCCCTAGTGACAAGCATTAAACATAACAAGTTGCAACAAAGTCAAAAAGCACTAATAATAGATACTAGGCACCATGCCCTAACAATTTGATGCCATTACATGAACGATCTCATCCAATCCCTACCATCCCCATAGCCTAGAGCGGGGGATTACTCACTCATAGATGGAGGAATCATGGATGGTTGATGGAGAAGCGATGGTGATGATGATGGCGATGATCTTCTCCAATTCCCCGTCCCGGCAGGGTCCCAGAACGGAGTTTCTGGTTCTGATTTGCGGAATCTGGTGGTGGCGGCGTAGTGGAACTCTTTCTGGAAAAACGTCGAACCCCCCTCGGTTTTTAGGTCAAGAGGCATCTTATAGGCGAAGAGGGAGGCCGAGGGGGTGACCGAGGCAGCCACACCACCCCTAGGCTTGGCCTGGCCTGGCCCGCGCGGCCAGGTGGTGTGGGCCCCTCGTGGCCCTCCTCCGTCTCATCTTCTAGCTCCGTGAATCTTTTGGTGAAATAGGATTTTTAGCATATTTTTCGGGATTTTTCCTGGTAGTTGATTTTCTGCACAATTTCTAGACACCAAGGTAATTCTGCTGAAAACAGCGTCAGTTCGCGTTAGTTGTTTCTAAATCACACAAGTTTAGAGGAGAAACAATAGCAAAAGTGTTCAGGAAAGTAGATATGTTTTGGACGTATCAACTCCCCCAAGCTTAGCTTATTGCTTGTCCTCAAGCAATTCAGTTGAAAACTGAGTGCGATAAAAGAAACTTTCATGAACACATTTGCTTCATAAGATGTATATATTCTCAGCATATGATCAAGTACTTAGTCAATTCATAATAAGGAATATGCAAATAAGGTTACTGAATAGTCATTGCAAGCTATGAAGAAATTCTAACTCAAAAATAGTAAGTAGCATGAAACATAAACATAAGCAACATTGCAATGCTCATAAAAAGGTATGATAGAGTGGTATCTCGCTTGCCTTTAATTGTAGAGCAAATAAATGCCAAGGCACCTCTGAAATTCAAGTCAAGACTAGAAGTAAAGATATCAAAGATACAAGCATCAAAGTCATTACAAGTCTTGAGACAAGCACATTACACTAAGAATGACAACTATGCTCTCAAGAAAGTGCTCATAGAATAAGTGGTGACTCAACAAGGAAGTGAAAAGGTTTTGAAAAGTTTGAAAGGCTTCCAAATGCTGAAAGTACGGTACTCATTAGCTTTGAGCTCTCATTGCCCCTATCATAAGCATATTTAAATGATTAAGGTGAAAATACGAGTTATATGCTTGATAGACCATAAACTGGAAATCTCATGTCCCTTGAGTATGAGGGTCGCTCCTCATGCTACTCAACTTTAGTTACTGGTAAGTTCTTGTCATAGTAAATACATGCGTATCATAGAGAACCGCCAACGGGGTACCCCTTTCCCGATGATACAGAAGAATCCCCATATCAAAATGACAAGGCAAGCAGACAATAAGCATCTCAACATCTTCTTATTTACCATGGGAAAATGGTGCTTTTTTCTCTCTTTCCTCTTTTCTCATCTCTTTTTCTCAATAAGTATATCTCTCTTTTTTTATAAGAAGAATGCTTCATAGATTGCTCATTATGGTTACGCTGCAGGTTTCCACCATGATTAGGCATGGATTAGACCAGCCGCCCAGGCATTTCTCTAACACACATACATAACTCCATGGACTTACAAGCTCCCCTTTTATTTCACACCGACGACATCCGTACACAAAAAAGCATGATATCAACTGGGTATATATTTACAGGTGTTGAAAGTGTTCCCCGTGACAGCATGGTTCTGCTAATATCTAGCCTATAATTTGCAAGCATATAACTTTCATGGACAGTCATAATAGTTTAGGTTTATTAAGTGCGAGAAATAAAGTGTGCCATCAAGTTCGTGAGAGCTTTACTAACTAACTTTCCCATAACAAGAAAACATTTAATTCGGAAGAAAACAAGGCATACTGAAATATGCACGGAAAAGCAAATGATGCTAATAGGTAGGTATGGTGGACACTTTTGGCAATATTGGTTTTGGGGAGTTGGAAACACGAGTAGAGCTCATACTCAGTGCAAGTGAAGGCTAGCAATAGTAAGGGAGTGACAAACGAGAGAGCAATAACTGTCATAATCATGCTTGCAACAAAACAGGACTAATTATGGCATGAAAGTGATTCAAGGATCCTGAAGCAAAATAATTCATTGAGGCTTAACTGATTGTTTTAGTCCTATTCATGCGTGAGCATGTGCCAAGTCAATTCAAGTGAAACATTCAGAGGAGTATATCACAGTGTCATACCAAGTTATGAATAGAACAATGCAAGCAAACATTCATATGACATGTTGCAAACTATTAGCAAGCTGGAGCTAATCATGAGAAAGCAAGAACTATTAAGCATCCATAAATAACATACACCTTACATGAACAGACTAAGCATGCCCACAATGATGAGTATATGTACAAAATGAAAACAAATAGAGTTCATTACCAGCCTCTTACCACACCTCAAGTTGTCATTAATCTTCATTATTTCCCTTCACTTGTGTGGCTTGAATATTAACATGAAACCAAACTCCACTGATGACTACTGAACCCTGCAACGAACTTCACAAAACCAAAGAAGAACAACAAATATTTTTGGGTTTTCAATTTTTAAAGGCAAGAACAAAAAGGAAGAACAAGCAAAGTGAAATCTTTTTGGGTTTTTCGAATAATTAAGACAAAGCTAAAAGAAAGATGCAAACCAAGGCAAAAAGGTAAAGAAGCAAGCAAAGAGATATAACGAAAATATTTTTGGTCTTTTTGTGTTTTGGAAAGTAGAAATAAAGCAAGAACAAAAGAAAATGAACATGGATATACAAAGTACCGACTGAACATGATATGTAGATGAGTGTGATGTCGGTGTACCTCCCCCAAGCTTAGGCTTTTGGCCTAAGTGGGTATCAATCCCAAGCTGGCCAAGATGGAGCGCCTCCGTAATATGGCAAAGAAGTGCCTTCGTCCTGATATGAACTCCAGGACGCTCTAGCGTAGTGTGCAGAGTAGTCGTAAGAGGGCACATCCCCCTGGTGTTGCCTGTGGAAACCTAGTAGGCGCAGCTGCTCGTCCACCTCCTCCTTGGAGCGCGACCATGGCATCCTGCAAATACTGAACATAGTGGACTGTGTCAAAGGAATTTCCCTCTCATCTCCGTCAGTAAACAACATCCTGTAGACCAAACTCTCCATACTAGAGTCGGTAGTGACAAAGTGATGTGTTTTCATAGCAGCCAGATCAAGCCTTTGTGGTGTCAACACAGTATCATTAGGATCAACAGTAAGATCCAAAGCAACAACCATGCGTGTGGCAATAATGCCCCCATAAATGGGTCCTCTAGCAGCTAAACGATGAGCAATGAGAGAACAAGATTATACTTGGTATCATTATTAAGTGCAGCAGCGAGGAAGGCTAAATGGTAATTAGAAATATTACTAGTGTTCTCCCTACCAAGAATGCTAGTGGCAAGATAATAAGAAAAATATCTAAGAGCTAGGAGTTGAATGTTCCTTATCTTTTCATGTTGATCTGCACGATCATCGTCATTTGTCACACTCCGATAGAGCTCTAGCAAATCAGCGGGTTGACCTTGGATCTTCTTCACTGTCCCAGTCATGCCTATGCCTATAATGCTGCAAGATCTTTCCAATGACATGGTAATACACAGATTATAAATTTTGAATGAAATAGTTGACTGATAAGGGGTGTTAGTGAAAACGAAACTCTCAACGAAAGTTTTGGTCAGCACGGCATATTGCTCACTCTCATCCTGCATGTAAGTGGTCAAACCAACCCTCTGACCAAGAAGTAAGAAATCATCAAGGATCCCTTCAGCCTGCAAAAAGGTAAAACAAGGGAAGGTAGATGGGTGAGCATCTCCCTCATCTCCTTCATTTCCAAAGCATGGTGCAATAATATCTTCATTATATGATGGCCTAAACTGAGAGGCTGATCTTGAAGGCCTTGCCCTCCTGGGTGTGTCCCTCTCAAATATTTCTCCAAAAGTGTGGTTGTTCATCTTCGATATTCTGAAATTTAAACATCCATTATACAAGTGATTGCAAAGTGAATACATAATGAAGGGAACTACTCATAGGGACTTGTAAGAGGCCTAAACATGCATCAAAACAATTTCTCTAAGCATTGAACAAGCTTACAAGCTCACATAACCTGTCACCTACAGTAGAAAAATACTCAAGATTTAATCCACTAAACACAAATCTACTTGGACAAGCAGAGGAGTCACATACCGGAGAACAAATTCTCCAAATTTCAGCAGCAAGGATGGGCTGAGCAAAGAGATTGAAAAATCGCGAGCAAGAATAGCAAGAACACGAGTTTGAGCAATGAACTGGTGTTTTCTCGGGAGAGAGAAGGAAGTGGTAAGTGAGAGAGTGAGTGGAGGGCCAGGGGTGGCCCACACCATGGTGTGCCTTCCTGGTGGGCCCCCCTGGGTCACTCCAGGCACTTCTTTGCCCCTTTTTTCACGTAATAACTTAATATGAATTTTCTAGAATTTTTCGAGACACTTTATTTTTAAGCAATTTTTAGGTATTGATGAATAATTTCTAGCAGAAAGATGCTTTTAGAATGATGCAAATAACAAAATGAAACTCAAACTTCAGAAGTTCTAAGATACTCTAATATGCAAGCAACTAGCAATAGAAAAGTAGACTAAATAAAATCAAAAACTAAAAATAATAAAATAAAAGTGAGCAAAGATAATCATGGTGAAGACATTGCTTTGTTCATTAAAATCCCTTTGTTAACAAGGTTGATCAGGTCTTGTTACCAAAACAATTTTATATGAAACAAAACTTTGTATTCCAGTAATGATTATGTTACCTCAACCTTGATAGCAATGGTCCCAATCATAATAGTTTCATATTTTTCTCGCGGTATGGGACAATATATTTCTCCAACTTGGATGCCCTCAACATTTTCAATTGAATTTAAGCCATTAGTCCTATCAATCTTCTTGGGGAAATAGACAGTATGCTCCTTGTCATTAACATTAAAAGTCACCTTTCCTTGATTACAATTAATATCATCCTCTGCAGTATTAAGAAAAGGTCTCCCAAGAATAATAGACATATTATCATCTTTAGGCATTTCAAGCACAACAAAGTTGGTTAATATCAAGCAATTATGAGCCACTTGAACAGGAACATCCTCACATATACCAACAGGAATAGTAGTAGATTTATCAACCATTTGCAAAGATATATCAGTTGGTATTAGTTTATCCAATTGAAATCTCTTATAGAGGGAAAAAAGGCATAACACTAACTCCTGCTCCTAAATAACACAAAGTAGTTCTAACATAGCTATTTTTAATTGAACATGGAATAGTTGGAATCCCTGGGTCTCCAAGTTTCTTTGGAACTTTACCATTAAAGGAATAATTAGCAAACAAAGTAGAAATTTCCTCATTGGGGATCTTCCTTTTATTCGAGACAATATCCTTCGTATACTTTGAATAAGGAGGCAGTTTAATTGCATCAGTTAAAGGAATTTGCAAAAATAAAGGTTTCATCCACTCACAAAACTTGTTATAGTGTCCATCTTCCGTTGACTTGTGTTTCTTATCAGGGAAAGGCATAGGTTTTTGGACCTAATGCTCTCTTTCACTACCATGTCTCTTAGCAACAAAATCTTCTTTAGTGTATTTAGTATTTTTAGTGTGCCTTTAAGGTTCTTCTTCAACTTTTTCTTTATCAGGAGCATCATTTTCCTCATTACCACTTGCAGTTTCAGCATCAGAGACATATATACTATTTGGATCTTTAGCAGGTTCAGAAGACTCTACACTAGTTTTATGTTTCTTTTTCCTTTTCTTAGGAGAAGTACCAATATTTTCAATTTGTTGAGAGTCCTGCTCAATTCTTTTAGTATGCCCCTCAGGATATAGAGGATCCTGGGTGGCAGCACCACTTCTAGTTCTAATTTCATAAGCTTGTTTTTCCTTAGAAGCATTAGCTAGAAAATCTTTTTGTACCTTAATAAGCTGATCAATTTGAGTTTGAACCATTTGGAATTGTTTAACAAGCATTTTAACATCATTTGAGGTTCTTTCCACAATATCCTTCAACTCAATAATAGCTCTAGAGTTTTCCATTAAATGATTCTGCACTCTTTTGTTAAAATTATCTTGCTTAACAATAAAAATATCAAATTCTTCCAAGCATCGATCAGGAGATTTAGAATAAGGAATATCACCTTCATCAAAATGTTGGAGAGAGTGTACCTCAATAGTGGATGAGTGAGAGATTGGCTTACATAATTCTTCTATAGGAGGTAAATTCTTCACGTCTTCAGCTTTAATACCCTTCTCCTTAAGACATTTCTTAGCTTCCCTCATCACTTCATCATTTAGTTCAATAACTCCCCTCTTCTTTGATGTTGGTGTTGGCTCAAGCGCAGTTAACTTAGGTGTGGCCGTCTCAGGCATAATTGGCTCGGGTGGAGTCCAATCATCATAATTCTTGCTTATTTTAGCCATTAATTCCTCAGCTTCTTTCGGAGTTCTATTCCTAAAAACACAATCAGCACAACTATCCAGGTATCTCCTAGATTCTTCAGTTAGTCCATTATAATATATATCAAGAAGCTCATTTTTAGGTAATGGACATCCAGCCTACACATGAATCAAAGCACAAAACCTTGCCCATGATTCAGGCAATATCTATTTTTCTCCCTGTTTAAAATCAAAAAGTTCCTGCAAAATGGCATGTCTAGCACTAGGAGGGAAATATTTCTGAAGGAAAGTACTAATCAAGAAATCAGGACTATCAATAGATCCAGGAGGTAAATTATTAAACCAAACCTTAGCTTCTCCTTTCAGTGAAAAAGGGAAAATTTTAGCAACAAAGTAGGTGCACATCTTAATATCATCAGAAAATAGGCCACTCATGGTAGAAAGCTCAGTCATATGTGCTATAGCACTTTCATTCTTAGTCCCACAAAAAGGTTCTTTCTCAACAATAGTTATGTAAGATAAATCAAGAGAGAAATCATAATCCTTATCTTTAATGTTTATGGGAGATGTAGCAAACTTATCATTAGGGGATAGTTTGGGTTTTATAGTACGCCTCTCAAGGAGACTCTTAATAGCACTTTTACCATGAGTATTTTCACATTCCTCAATAAATTCATCATTCATTTCTATATATCCGTCTTCAATATCATAGCTCTCTATGACAGGTGTAGTATCTTCATTAGGAGTTTTGGTATTTCCAGCTATAGTTCTAGAGATCATAGCATCTAGGAAAGGACCTAATGAACCACTCTTATCAAGCATAGTAGAAGCATCATAAGTATCAGAAGTTTTAGATTCAGCAGAAGTAGCAGTATGTGTAGCATGTGTATGTGGTGGTGTAAGGAGCTTACTCATCACAGATGGTGAATCAAGAGCAACAGAGGTATTCAGAACCATACCTCTCCTTGTAGTGGATGGTAATATAGGAACCTTTCCATCACGAGACTTACCCATGATGAATGGAGGGCAGCGAACAATAGTGATTCCAAGTGAACTTGATAAATAAAGCTATGCTCCCCGGCAATGGCGCCAGAAAATAGTCTTGATGACCCACAAGTATAGGGGGTGTATCGTAGTATTTTCGAGGGAAGTGAAACCCAATTTATTGATTCCACACAAGGGGAGCCAAAGAATATTTGTAAGCCTTAACAACTGAGTTGTCAATTCAGATGCACCTGGAAACAATCTTGTTCACAGTAGTTTATTAGTAGCAACAGTTTTGTAGTAGCAATAGCAAAGTAATAGTAGTAGTAAAAGTAAAGACAGTAGTAACAATTGCAGTAAACAGTAGGATTAAAGCGCGGTAGTCATAGGGATGGATGGACGGGCATTGCATGGACAAGACAATTCATATAGCAATCAATACATAGGGCATTTGCAGATAAATAAGATAAAGCATCCAAGTACTAAATAACCATAGGCATGTGTTCCATATATAGTGATACATGCTCGCAATGAGAACTTGCACAACATATTTTCTCCTGCCAGCCTGTTTGCAGCGTGGCCTCAAGGGAACTACTGGCAATTAAGGTGCTCCTTTTAATAGAGCACCGAAGCAAAGCATTAACACTCCATGAATACCTGTGATCCTCACATCAAAGCCAATCCCTCCAGTTATCCTGATTATTGTCACTTCGGGGCCTTTGGTTCCGGACAACAATATGTGTATACAACTTGTAGGTAAGATCACAAACAATACTATCATCATGAATCAATAACATGTTCAGATCTAAAATCATGGCACTCGAGCCCTAGTGACAAGCATTAAGCATAACAAGTTGCAACAAAGTCAAAAAGTACTAATAATAGATACTAGGCACCATGCCCTAACAATTTGATGCCATTACATGAACGATCTCATCCAATCCCTACCATCCCCATAGCCTACATAGGGGGATTACTCAGTCATAGATGGGGGAATCATGGATGGTTGATGGAGAAGCGATGGTGATGATGATGGCGATGATCTCCTCCAATTCCCCGTCCTGGCAGGGTGCCAGAACGGAGTTTCTGGTTCTGATTTGTGGAATCTGGTGGTGGTGGCGTAGCAGAACTCTTTCTAGAAAAACGTCGAACCCCCCTTGGTTTTTAGGTCAAGAGGCATCTTATAGGCAAAGAGGGAGGACGAGGGGGTGACCGAGGCGGCCACACCACCCCCAGGCGCAGCCTGGCCTGGCCCGCGCGTCCAGGTGGTGTGGGCCCCTCGTGGCCCTCCTCCGTCTCATCTTCTAGCTCCGTGAATATTTTGGTGAAATAGGATTTTGGCATATTTTTCGGGATTTTTCCGGGTAGTTGATTTTCTGCACAAAAACTAGACACCAAGGTAATTCTGCTGAAAACAGTGTCAGTCCATGTTAGTTGTATCCAAATCACACAAGTTTAGAGGAGAAACAATAGCAAAAGTTTTTGGGAAAGTAGATATGTTTTGGACGTATCAGTATGGTCAAGGATCTAGAAGTAATCTTTGGAAAGGGTCCTAGCGGTCAATCTATTCCGAATGACGCTACCAGACAAGTGGCCATGTGGAATAAGAAATCTATATTTTGGGAGCTACCCTATTGGGAAGTCCTAGAGGTCCGCTCTTCAATCGACGTGATGCACGTGACGAAGAACCTTTGCTTGAAACTGCTAGGATTCTTGGGCATGTATGGGAGGTCAAAAGATACACCAGAAGCAGGGTTGGACCAACAACGTATGAATGAATGAAATGGCATGCATCCATAGAAGTATCAAGGTCCTTCCATCTACACTCTTACCAAAAAAGAGAAGGAAATCTTTTTTGAATGCCTAAAATGTATCAAAGTCCCATTTGGCTTCTCTTCGAATATAAAGGGAATAATAAATATGGCAGAGAAAAAATTCTAGGACCTAAAGTCTCATGACTGCCACGTGATTATGACGCAATTTCTTCCGATTGCATTGAGGGGGCTTCTACCGGAAAATGTTCGAGTACCCATTGTGAAGCTATGTGCATTCCTCAATGCAATTTCTTAGAAGGTAATCAATCCAAATACGCTACCAAGGTTACAGAATGATGTGGTCCAATGTCTTGTTAGTTTTGAGTTGGTGTTCCCACCATCCTTCTTCAATATTATGACGCATCTCCTGGTTCACCTAGTGGAAGAGATTGTCGTTCTTGGTCCTGTATTTCTACACAATATGTTCCCCTTTGAGAGGTTTATGGGGGTCTTAAATAAATATGTTCATAATCGTGCAAGGACAGAAGGAAGCATCTCCAAGGTCTATGGAACAAAGGTCATTGAGTTCTATGTTGACTTTATTCCTGACCTTAAGCCGATTGGTGTTCCTCAATCGCGTTACGAGGGGAGACTGAGTGGAAAAGGCAAGCTAGGAAAGAAAGCAATAATATGTAGAGACGGACATTCTTTCACTCAAGCACACTACACAGTTCTACAAAGTTCCACCTTGGTGGATCCGTATATCAATGAACACAAGAATATTCTAAGCTCCCAATACCCGGGGGAGTATAATGATTCGATTACATGTGAACACATGAAGACTTTTGACGGTTGGATGCAAACACATCTCATGAATAACACTTGACGAGGGTTTAACTCATCAATGCCCATTGTTATGGACTTGGGTTTTGGAGAAGAAGGGAGAGCTGGAAGCATCAATCGGCTAGCAAACAAGCACACATGGGACTCGAAGATTTACCCAGGTTCAGGCCTCATAGAGGTCCCTACTCCTGCTTGTCTTCCCATGGAATTAACAGAGGAATTGAAGATTACAATGGTGCACAGATGGAATCTGGCGAGGGTTGTGGAAACTAGGGTTGCGTGTGTCCTCATCGCTGCCCCTCCTAGCCTTTATATAGATAGGCTAGGTCTCGGGTAGCATGTCGAGTTGGTTACAAGTTAGGGTTTCCCTTTAAACTTTCTATCTTTAGCTTCTCTTTGTTCCGCAAGCAACCGAGAGTCCGTAGGTTACTTGAGTTCTCCATTTTGCGCCTTGGCGACACCGTGGGCTTCCGCTGTATTCAGGCCGTATATACCAAGCTCGAGTACCTGTAGGGTATACCCATGTCAGTAACCCCCGAGTGTCCAGTGGAATCGCAGATTCGACTGGGGACTTTATGAAGCCTTTCGAGTGCATGAATGAGTATATTTTTGACTGCTCTGTTTGTGTCATAGGGATTGTTGATGTGCGTGCCTGATTTAACCGATGTATCGGTATCAGTTAACTATCTTAGGGTAAAACAACGTAATCTACTCGAACTCGAGTCCCCGGACTCGAATTAGGAAAAGTGCTGGTGTAATTCGACTCAAGCCGTGGAGGTCTTACAGGAGTTGAATTCCAGTATATGGGTGTGAGCACTCAACGCGTCCATCAAGGTGTGTTCATCGTACCTATAGGCACGGATATATTTCTGGTAGTGCACAGCGAATGCGTTGCCAGGCCTTATTCATGTCTTATCTTCACGCTGCAAGCGCGACATGCAAATTTTATCATCGCGGAGATGATTCAGGTGACCCAGGAGACGCAATCTCTTTGTAGGGAAAAATTATGAGGCGGTGTCTCCATAATCTTCGAGTGTGGATGTTATCGACACACAGTACGATGTACAAATAATCATAGGGTGCGCGACCAGCGCTCCTATGGGAGTAGCTCCCGAGTGCCTGGTTGAGTCGAAGACTCAGGCAGGGACTAAAGAGCTTTTGCGACTGCTGTCGTCTTTTGTTTGCTTGTTTCAGTCAAATTTGTTTCCGACGCTCCCTATGGGAGCAACCCATGTCCATAGTCGAATCGTGGATTCGAGTGGTTGGGTATGCTTTGAATGTCCATATTCCTGCAGAAGAGAAAAAGAAAAAATCATAGGGCGCGCGACCAGTGCTCCCTATGGGAGTAGCCCCCGAGTGCTTGGTGGAGTCGAGACTCGAGCAAGGACTAAAGTAGTCGAAGTCTTCTGCTGCTCAATTTTGGATGACATCAGTGCTGACGATGTGATGATCTCATTTGCCCGCGTGAGCGGGTTTGACGGGACGTGACGAGAGGTGGGTCCCATTTTTTGACTCTGACTTGACCGGGCGTACGTAATCTTTGTTTTAACTACGCCTCCTCGATTTCCGCGCGTAATGGGGGTAGTGGGGGATGGTTCGCGCTTCGGGTCCTCCATGTGTCGATCACGATGGACACCACGCGTCTGATAGGGTTTTTGCTGGCCGTTGGATTACATCTTCCAGGGGGTTAAGTAGCAGTGCTGCAACGGTAATTTTTCCCATCTGCTCTTTTCTCTGCCTTTGCCTCCCTCGCCATTGTTGCTGCTCCTCTACTTCTTAGAGTTCATCTTTCTCGCGGCACTGGACCAGCTCCGCGTATTCCCTAGTTACTTCCTCCGGTCGCATCGCCACCGCAAGATGGGGAAGAAGAAGGGAGGTGCTGCGGCTAAATCCGTCGCCACCACTGTTGCTGCTAAGAAGAAGGGCGGCTCCGCTATTGCAGGCACCAGCACCACTATCGCTGGGAAGAAGAAGGGCGCGGGCACTCGCGTCACCAATGGCGCGTGGTGCGTGTCCGTGATCAAGTCATCTGAGCTCCGTCTCCTGCACCAAGACGGAGTTCTGTCCTCCGCGGTCACTGACTCGCGAGTCCCAGGTGGTGAGGTAACACCTTGTCCTCCTGCCGGTTTTCGGGTGATGTTCCTAACGTTCATCTTCCATGGTCTCTCGCTGCCCCTGCATCCTTTCTTCAGGGGACTTCTTTGTTTCTATGGGCTCCAGCTGCACCAGTTGTCCCCCAACTCCATCCTCCATGTAGCTTGCTACATTACACTTTGGTCTCTTCAAACGTCTCTTCAAACTGAAGCGCCAGTCGGCGTCTGGCTCCGTAGTCTATGATGTGGGAGGCTGCGGTATACACGTCGACTCCTCCGTCACGTACTTCGACATCAAACTCATGGCGTTCGTCCAAGGATGGAGGGACAAGTGGTTCTACATCTGCGACCAGAAGGCTAACGGAGACCACTTCGGACTTGCGCCTTTTGATCCCACGACACCGTGCAAGAGGACGCACTCCTGGAAGAACGTAGTGATGCCCGACGAGTCTGCAGAGACAGATGTGCTGTACGAGCGTGTCTGCGACCTCGAGAGTCGCATGGGTAAAGAAGAGGGAGGATGCGCCCTTATTCGCATGTGGTTGCGTCGTCGCGTCCAGCCCCTACAGGCCAGAGTCCACCCCATGTTCCAATGGGCTGGCACGGACGATGTCACTCGCGTATCTGCCGATGGCATTTCCGCGAGTGAAGTAGATAAGAGGGTGCGACTGTTCACCAAGTACACCGCCAAGGATGTGCTCCCCAGTGAACCAGTCGTACCTCCATTCGATGCTACTAATTCTCCTCCGGAGGTACTATTGTGCTACAAAGTAGCTTTGTTTGTCGAATGCTTCTTTTTCCTTGACTTGTGCTGACTTGTTTCCAGTATGCAGGATTGAAGGGTATCACCCTATATGCCCCCTCTTCCTGAGGGGGTTATTCCTCGTGAAGCCTTGGAAGATGAAGAGTCGGAGTCGACCGTCCCGTCTGATGTGGAGGAGGAAGCCCCCAAGTCGAGCAGTCCGGACACTCGCAAGCGTTTGCGTAGCAAGGATTCGGATGCATCATCTCCTTTGACTCTAGAAGGCGCAGCTATTGGTGCAGAGTCGCTGATACCTACCTTTCCTGTGAGTGCTATGGCACCGTCTTCCCGCAAGAAGATGTGGCTGCCGAAGGAGTCGTCGTCGGAGTCGAGGGACCAAACCTTCGATTTTGACAAGTTTGATTGGTAAGTATACGAGTCTTTTTTTTGGTTCTTCTTTGGAGTTGCATTGTCTTGATGTTGGTTTTGTTCTGCAGTCAGCCGTCGTCGTCATCTTCTGGCGACGTCTAATTTTTGAAAGAATCTGGAGTCGCGACCTCCAAGGCCAAGAAAGCGGCTGAGCGGACTCCTTTTCCTCCATTGGCGGCCCACTCCAGGCACAATTCATCAAGTTCTCCACACGATGTGGAGCATCAGATGGTTGTCCGGACGAATGCGCGGCAATCGACCTCGGAGTCATTGGAGGATCATGTATGTGTAATGTTTCTTCGTCTGATTTTTGCAGTTGAATGTATCATCCCTATCATCTGTTAATCCTTTGCTGTTTCTTCTGTCGCAGCTTGTTGTGAAGGAAGCTGCTCGCTTGGCGGAGCAGGTGCTTGCAATGGGTCGCCAACATGCAATGCTGGACAATCGCCATCGCGTGGTTGAAGGTGAGTGTTTTTTTTGCTTCTTCTTCTTCATCTTTGTGATATATTCGACTGGCAGTCTATCTTTGTTTGTTTCACAGCTGAGCATAATGCACTCCTTCGCGACGCTACTTCCCTTGAAAAGGCGATCACCACGGTGGTGGAGAGTCACGATGAGGCAATCGCAGCACATGACGAATCACGGAAACGCGAAGAGGATCTGCGCGCCTCCATCGTAGATAGGGAAAGTTGTTCGAAGAATAGCTTCTCTCGATTGCCAAGTCTCTCTCAGGTATTCCCTTGTCTGGATTTTTGCCGTGTCCTTTCTTTCGAATTTGTTGTTGTGCTGACTTTTGTGCCGATGCTTGATTCTTGTGTAGATGCCAGCGGTCTGAGCTTCGACGCCTAGGCACTTCGTCGTGATGATGCCTTGGCGGGTGCCATCTCGGCAGTCGAAGATTGCAGTGTTGTCGTTTAGGGGACACTCACCAAGGCCAAGGGCGTGCTCAGTGTCCTCCATGAGGAGCTGGCGCCCAAGGTTGAGTTAATCGAAAATATAGATGATCTAGTGTAGTCCCTTGCTGGAGGCATTCCTGTAGGCTTCAAGAACTCACTCCGTGCGGCTGGCGCTTCGATGTCACTCGCAATGGTTCAAGCCCATGGAGTCGAGGTTGATCCTGCTGCGGTCTCCAAGGCAATGCCTATCAGCGCGGATGGCCAACAGGTAGTCTTTGCTCCTTTCGCAGCTGCCTGTGGCAAGTACGGGCCACAGCTAATCAACACAATTGCGAAGTATTCTGAGGAATTGCATCGAGCCAAGAAGGCGGCGAAGGCTGTGGCGTCAGGGGCTGGTGGGAAGTCTGTGTCATCTGATACTGCCACAGACTCGATGAGGCCCCCAAAACCAAAGTCTAAGTCGAAGAAGCCAGTTGCTCCTCAGTAGTCATGTTCTGTAATAGTTTAATAGCCTATCTCTTTTGTCTGGGACATGCCTTTGGCGAGTGTATCTGTTGATACTTTATTATGCTTGAATGCAATCGAGTCTTTTCTCTTCATGCATCGCCTTAGTCTTCTTATTATCTCTTGCTTGGCTTGTGATAGGGCACATCGAGTGGTCCTTCGAGTGAACCTCGGAATATGCCATCCACTGATGATACTTTGGCGCAGTCGCGCTCAAGGGTGGATGAGCTGTCTCTGCTCTCGCGACTCCGTGACCGCGTGAAGCAGTTGGAGCGCGAACTTCCTGTGCTCCGTGGTAACGCGGATGTATGGAAGTCGAGGGCGGAGAAGGCCGTCGCCCGAGAGTAATATCCGCTAGGGGAGGTGACGCAGCTGGGCGACCAATTCAAGTGTTAGCTTTCTTCTTCCTTGTCTTGTCTTGTAGCCACTCGCGGTAGTCCATTGTCTTCATACTTTTTACTTTGCTTGGTATAGTTGTTAGTGCACGCCATCCGCAAGATGAGAAGGACAGGATTGCCATTGGTATGAATGATCTGACTCAAGAGCAGCTTCAGGCGAGTGGATACTTCTAGGTGGAGCATGATCGTGCAATTGCACTTGCGACCCTACAGGATCGTGCTTCGCGAGTGCTTCACTTCCTGAAGAAGTCGCAGTTGTCCTTGAGGAATATTTATCAGATGATGTTCTCGCTGGACGTCATTGATGGCTCAATGCACGGCGCCCAGAAAAGTGTTGATGGCTCGTGGTTGATGTAGAGCTCGTTGGGAACCCCAAGAGGAAGGTATGATGAGCACAGCAGCAAGTTTCCCTCAGTTATGAAACCAAGGTTTAATCGAACCAGTAGGAGCAAGGAAACACCCCAAAGGTGTTACTAGCTGAGCTTTGGCAGGGCGCACTACCGGTGCTAGTAGCAACGTGGAGACCTGCACAACACAACCACGGAACTTAGTCCCTAACTTGCGATGAGGTTGTCAATCTCACCATGTTTTGCGGAAAACACAGGATTAAACGTATCGAATGGAAAGAAGTAAAAGTTTGTAGAAATTAAATACAAAGCAGAAACAGTTTATAGATTGTATGTAAAGTAAAAGGACCGGGATCCATAGTTCACTAGAGGTGGCTCTCCTTAGATAGATAACATGCTGGGTGAACAAATTACAGCGGGGCAATTGACAAACACCGAGAAATCAATACATGCATATACTAATCATCTTGACTCCTTTGAGACTTGATTGGGCAATACAACATAATACATAGACCGCCATCCAACTGCATCTATGACTAATATTCCACCTTCAGGTTATCATCCGAACCCCCTCCAGTATTAAGTTGCAAGCAACAGATTTTTGCTTTAGGAACTGCGTGTAAGGTAAACAATACGATTGTTCTATGAACAAAGGATTGTTGTTTTCTCCCTAGTGGCAACAGCACATCTAGTACCTTAGAGATTTCTATCACTTCCCCAGATTACTAGAGGCATGAACCCACTATCGAGCATAAATACTAACTCTTGGAGTTGCTAGCATCTACTTGGCCAAGATAGCTACTAACAACGGAAAGCAAGCAAGATTTCAAATAACAAAGACATGATAGAATCAATAATCAATCTGAAATAGCATCTCAATATCCATCGGATCCCCGCAAACACAACATGTATGAATTACAAATAGATGATCTTGATCATGAACGGAGCTCACAAGATCTAAACATGAAAGCACAAAGGAGGAGAAACCAGCCACCTAGCTACTACATGGATCCGTAGTCCAAGGATGAACTACTCACGCATCACACCGGAGGCTTGCATTGTGATGAAGAAGGCCTCCAGGGTGAATTTCCCTCTCCGGCAGGGTGCCGGGAAGAGCTTCAGATCCCTCCCGATCTAGGGATGGAGATGACAGCGGCTATAGACTCTTTAGTCGATTTTTGATCAGGTACCTAGGGTTTTCGTCCCGAGGGCAACTTATAGGCGGAAGGAGAGGCCGAGGGGGTGCTGGGGTCGGCCAGACCACCTCCTGGCACGGGCCAGGCCTGGCCGTGCGACCAGGTGGTGTGGCCGGCCCCTGGCCCCTCTCTGTCTCGTATTCTGGCACTTGGTCCCTTCTAGAAAAATAGGCACTTTGGCTTTTGTCCCGTCCAATTCCGAGAATATTCATTTTCTGACTTTCCTGGAACCAAAAATAGCAGAAAACAGCCAGCTGGCACTATGGCTCTTGTTAATAGGTTAGTCCAAGAAATCATATGAAAAGTTCTGCAAAGTTGGACCAAAACATAAGAAAGTGGATAAAACCAAGCATGGAACATCAAAAATTATAAATACATTTGCAATGATCAACATCCCCTTAACTCTTGCTCGTCTCGAGTAGGTAAGTGATAAAAAGAAATAATTTTGAGGTGACATGCACCATCAAAGACTTGATCAAAGTATTTGCAAAACATTCGAGGCTGGGATCATAGTACTTCAATCATAACATGAAAGAAAAAGTTCTAGCAATAAGCAAAGAGACTAAGATGCAACATGAAAAGGCACAAACAAAAGATTCATGAATAACAATGCTTTGCAAGACGTTTGTTTGTTTCACATAAAGAAAACATAGCATAATAGTATTAAGCTTGTCCCTTGATAGAGTAGCAAATATAAATGCATAGGACACCTTCAAAGTTCATAAGAGTGACTAGATACAATAGTTTCAAACAAGCAATAACAAGTTATGCATCAATCAACTAGTCTTGGGACAATGCACATAGAACTAAGAATGGCCACTATGCTCTCAAAGTAAGTGCATAAAGTTAGAAGGTGGAGACTCAATATAATGGTGGAAGAAAGGCCTTTTGTAAAAGGAAGTAGGGATTCAAGTCTCATAAAGAGCTTCCAAACATTATGGTACTTATAGCTTTCAGCTCTCATTGCCCCTATCATAAGCATCTTGAAGGTGGTTAAGGTTAAAGTGACACAACTAAGAGGATATCCTTGACAAGTTATAAACCGAAATCGCATGCCCCTTACTTACGAAGACTGATCCTCATGCTACTCAACTTCAGTCACGAGTAAGCTCTTGTCATTGTAAGTATATGTGTATCATTAAGAACCACCAACGGGTACCCCTTGCACATGATACGGGAGCTTTCCCATAATCAAAATGACAAGGCAAGCAGACAATGAGCATCTCAATGATCTTTTTATTTGCTATTTGCATAGGTTTTTATGAGGATGCTTCATAGAGTGCTCATTATGGTGATGCTGCAAGTTTCCACCATGATTAGGCATGGATTAGGCTAGCGGCCCAGGCGTTTCTCTAACACACATACAAACTCCATGATCTTACAAGTTCCACTTTTATTTCACACCGCCGGGATCCGTAAGCAAAAGAACATGATATCAACGGGGTACAAAGTACATGTGCAATGTTGAAAGTGTTCCCCATGGTACATGGTTCTGCTAATTTCAACTTATAAAGCGCAAGCATATACGCAACAAAGAAGGACCCAATGGTTCAAGTTTATTAGAGGCAATAAAGTAAAGTGTGCCATCAAGTTCGTGAGAGCTTTAATCACTAGTTTTCTCATAACAAGTGTAAGGTAAACAAAAGCATGAATATACTTGGAATAGCATAAGCTAGTAGGTATATATGGTGGAATCTTTGGAATAACTTGGTTTAGGGAGTTGGATGCATGAGTGGAACTCATACTTGGTTGTGGAGGCTAGCAAAAGACTGGGAGCGACAAACTAAGAGAGCAATAATGGCCATAATCATGCAGAGCGACAAAACATCATTGATCAATGCATAAAGTGATACTACAAGTTGAAAACTAAAGGATCATAAAGGCTATGGTGACTTGTGGAAGTCATAACATGGTGTGAGCATGCGCCAAGTCAACCCAAATAAAGCATCAACGGAGAATACCACTATACTATGCTTTATTATGCTAAAACAACACATGATTCATCCAAGGCACATTAAGCAATCTCAATTGTTTATAACAAGTCATGCTACATCAAATAATACTAAGCATAAAGCCAAAACAATATCAAGCATGGCATGACAAAGCATAGCCGCAGTCAAAAACGAGCTCTTTTTACCACATAAGCATGAACTTTCCTACTCTTTTCCAAACCAAACCAAACTATTTGCAAACCAAAGTGTGAAAGAGGGGGTCCAACCAATTTATTAATAAAACTAAGCAAACCAAGCAAAATAAAAACCAAAACAAAAACGAAAAAGAAAATACTCCAAGAAAAACACAACTGTGCATGAAACAATAAAAATGAAGCGTTTGGAAGAAACCTGGGATTTTTATTGATGAAGAAGGGGATGCCTTGGGCATCCCCAAGCTTTGACGCTTGCACTTCTTGGATATTTCTTGGGGTGACACGCGTGGCATCCCCAAGCTTGAGCTTTAGTTCATCCTTCATCTCATTACTCATTCCTTCCATACACCTGAAAATTTTCCTTCATACAAAACTTCACACAATCTCATTAGCAACATTAGTGCACTTTAAGATAAATAAGTCTCAAGGTTCAGTTCTAACACCAAATAAACTTCCATTAGAACACTAGATACTGTAGAACTTCACTCAAAAAGCTCAATTTCCCAAAAGAACTCAAGAAGGAACCAACAAGAAGCAAATGCAGAAAATGGCAGAAATCTGTCAAAACAGACCAGCAGGTAAAGACGAATTTTTTAGAAGACCTTCTGTTGCTCAAATAAAAAAGTGTTGAGATAACGAAAGTTAGATAACAACACGGGGCAGAATCACAAAAACTTACAGCTCAATCCGACATACAGAGCTCTCTCAGAAATTTTTAAGGTGAAGCACAAAAATCTGTTTCGGGACAGCAACTTTCCCAATCATTACTTCACTCTCATTAGAGGTTACTCTTGGCACAAAAAGCAAAAAAAAAGGATAAGGAGAGGTTATTAATGAAGTAATAACTTCCAAGACTCATCTAAAACTCTTGGGTTATCTCCCAACAAGTACTTTTCTTTAACGCCTTTAAGCTAGGCATGATAGTTTGAGAAGATGCTCACATAAGAAATATGAAGTGAAGTAAAAGAGAGCATCAAGAAGCAAATTCAAAACACATTTAAGTCTAACCCACTTCCTATGCATAGGAATCTTATTCGCAAATAAACTCACAAAGAACAAAGTGACATGCATAGGAAGATAAAACGAGAGTAACTTCAAAACTTTCAGCAAATAGAGAGGTGTTTCAGTACCATGAAAACTTTTACAACCATATTTTACTCTCTCATAATAATTTTTAGTAGACTCATGAATAGACTCAACAATATAACTATCACATAAAGCATGCTTTTCATGATCTACAAGCACTAGAGCTTTATTATAAATATTTTCAAAAGAATCCTCAGGAACATAACATTCATCCTCCTTTAGTAAGCATGGGGGACAATCAAATAATGTAAGGGATAATGAGTTACTCTCATTAGAAGGTAGGCATGGGTAGATCCATTCTTCCTCCTTTTGTCCATCACTCTCCTCCTCCTTTTCATCTAATGAGCTTTCAGGTTCAGCAATTTCTTCTTTCATGGAGGTTCTAGCAGGCGGTGGTTCATCTATTACCTTGGCAGTCATAATACTGTTCCCAAATAGGAAACTAAGTGAGCTATCCATAATGAAATAGTGATTGGAGCAGAGCTAGTCATAAAGGCAACTTAAGAAAGGAACTAATTTTTTTTGTGTTTTTGAAATAAGAAAGCAAACTAGTAAAACTAATTTTTTTTGTTCTTGAATAACAAAACAAGCAAACAAAGCAAAAAGAAAGCTAAGCAAGACAAAAACAACAAAGTAAAGAGATTGGTTATGAGCGACTCCCCTTGTGAAGATGTCCTTGACTCCCCGGCAACGGCGCCAGAAAATCGCTTGATGGCTCAATGCACGGCGCCCAGAAAAGTGTTGATGGCTCGTGGTTGATGTAGAGCTCGTTGGGAAACCCAAGAGGAAGGTATGATAAGCACAACAATAATTTTCCCTCAATTATGAAACCAAGGTTTAATCGAACCAGTAGGAGCAAGGAAACACCCCAAAGGTGTTACTAGCTGAGCTTTGGTAGGGTGCACTACCGGTGCTAGTAGCAACGTGGAGACCTGCACAACACAACCATAGAACTTTGTCCCCAACTTGCGATGAGGTTGTCAATCTCACCGTGTTTTGCGGAAAACAAAGGATTAAACGTATCGAATGGAAAGAAGTAAAAGTTTGCAGAAAGTAAACACAAAGCAGAAACAGTTTATAGATTGTATGTAAAGTAAAAGGACCGGGATCCATAGTTCACTAGAGGTGGCTCTCCTTAGATAGATAACATGCTGTGTGAACAAATTACAACGGGGCAATTGACAAACACCGAGAAAGCAATACATGCATATACTAATCATCTTGACTCCTTTGAGACTTGATTGGGAAATACAACATAATACATAGACCGCCATCCAACTGCATCTATGACTAATAATCCACCTTCAGGTTATCATATGAACCCCCTCTAGTATTAAGTTGCAAGCAACAGATTTTTGCTTTATGAACTGTGTGTAAGGTAAACAATACGATTGTTCTATGACCAAAGGATTGTTGTTTTCTCCCTAGTGGCAACAGCACATCTAGTACCTTAGAGATTTCTGTCACTTCCCCAGATTACTAGAGGCATGAACCCACAATCGAGCATAAATACTAACTCTTGGAGTTGCTAGCATCTACTTGCCCAAGATAGATACTAACAACGGAAAGCATGCAAGATCTCAAATAACAAAGACATGATAGAATCAATAATCAATCTGAAATAGCATCTCAATATCCATCGGATCCCCGCAAACACAACATGTATGAATTACAAATAGATGATCTTGATCATGAGCAGACTCACAAGATCTAAACATGAAAGCACAAAGGAGGAGAAACCAGCCATCTAGCTACTACATGGATCCGTAGTCCAAGGATGAACTACTCACGCATCACACCGGAGGCTTGCATGGTGATGAAGAAGCCCTCCAGGGTGAATTCCCCTCTCCGACAGGGTGTCGAGAAGAGCTTCAGATCCCTCCCGATCTAGGGATGGAGATGACAGCGGCTACAAACTCTTTCGTGGATTTTTGATCGGTTACCTAGGGTTTTTGTCCCGAGGGAAACTTATAGGTGGAAGGAGAGGCCGAGCCAGGTGGTGTGGCTGGCCCCTGGCCCCTCTCCATCTCATATTCTGGCACTTGATCCCTTCCGAAAAAATAGGCACTTTGGCTTTTGTCCCGTCCAATTCCGAGAATATTCATTTTCTGACTTTCCTAGAACCAAAAACAGCAGAAAAGCAGGCAATTGTGGCTCTTGTTAATAGGTTAGTCCAAGAAATCATTTGAAAAGTACTCCAAAGTTGGAACAAAACACAAGAAAGTGGATAAAACCAAGCATGGAACATCAAAAATTATAGATAAATTTGCAATGTGTCAATCATTCCATCGAGCCTGCTGGCCCCTCTTGCCAAATTTCAAGACTTGAGTGCAGTCCGCGAGTGTGTACGTCAACAGTTAGTGGCTGGTGCCAAGGCTGCTCTGTTGCTGGTGCGGTTGCACATGCCTGATGTGGATGTTGCAGCAGTTGCTGCCGGACCGCCAGCGCCGCCAGCAGGTTCGACTTGGAACATGGTTCCTCACTACCAGGCGGTGGATCGCCCAGCGGAGGAAATCGTCGACTTCTTCGAGGAGCAGACAAATGTTCCTTTATTGCAACAGTAGTTTAGTTTGTATCCTGCACATAGTTGCACCAGTGTTGTAAAGTTCATATACATATGCTGCATATAATTGATTGACATTGATGTATATAAAGAGCTTGTTAGCGTGTATGTTTTGCGAGTGCGTTGCACTATGCGATTTCTTTTCGTTAGCCTGACTTGTGTTTATCTCAGCACCTTGCCAACCTGTCAGGTGCATTGTAACTGGGTTGGTGTTTGTCAAGGGTTCGATTAGTACGTCAGCTACTCAGGATGTCGCGTTGGTTCGTAGAACAGATGTGTATAGGGTGCCACAACCCCCGAGTGGATAATTTGCAAAAAATAAAAGAACACAGAGTTTTGGGGCACTTAGCTTTATTTATTCGCAGGATAGTACGAGGTACAATGTGTTGGCTAAGTAGCCTTGGCTGAGTAGTCTTATTTGTAATGTAAAAATAAAAGACGATTAAGGGTAGAAGCGTCGTAGCTGCGCGACGTTCCAGGGATTGGAGTACGCGACTCCTGTCTAGAAATCTTTAAGGCGATAGGCGCCACCTGGGATTACTTCTGTAATCACGTATGGTCCCTCCCATGGGGACTAGAGCTTGAGATTCCCTTGTTGTTTCTGTCGTAGGACCAGGTCTCCTTCAACGAAGGACCTGGGGCGTAGCCTTCTGTTGTGGTAGTTGCGCAGGTTATGCTGGTAGATCGTTGATCTTTCTGCGGCGATTTCCCGTGCCTCGTCAAGGAGGTCGACGGAGTCTTTGAGTGCAAGAGTTGACTCCTGATCGATGTAAGCGACCACTCGCGGTGCTTTGTATCGTAACTCTACGGGTAGCACCGCTTCAGCACCGTGCACCATGAAGAAAGGGGTGTACCCCGTGGCACTGTTTGGAGTTGTGCGTAGGCTTCAGAGTACCGATTGCAGCTCGTCTAGCCAGCAGCCTACGGCTTGTTCAAGTGGCCTGAGGAGTTGCTTCTTGATGCCACCGCAGACGAGCCCGTTGGCTTTTTCGACCTGACCGTTGGTCTGTGAATGTGCCACGGAGGCATAGCTTACGTTGATTCCCAGATTCATGCAGAATTCTTGGAACTCCTTGGATGTGAAGTTCGTCCCATTGTCCGTGATGATGCTGTGTGGTACTCTAAAGCGATAGATGATGGACTCGAAGAACTTGACTGCGCTGTATCCCGACTAGTTAGTCACTGGCATGGATTCTATCCACTTGGTGAATTTGTCGACTGCGACTAGAAGGTAGACGTAGCCTCCTCGTGAGGACTTTGGGAGCTTGCCGACCATGTCGAGTCCCCATTGCACGAAGGGCCAGGCCAATGGAATTGGCTGGAGCTCCGCGCTAGGTGCGTGTGGCTTGTCCACGAATCGCTGGCAGGCGTTGCATTTTTGGACGATGTCTTTGGCGTCACGCATAGCCGTAGGCCAGTAGAATCCAGCTCGTAGAGCTTTGGCGACGAGGGATCGACTGCCAGCGTGGTGCCCGCACGTCCCCTCATGGATGTCGAGGAGGACAACTCTTCCATCAGCGTTTGAGACGTATCGTTTGAGTACTCCTCTAATGCTGCGCTTGTACAATTCGCCGTTGATAACGGCGAATGCCTTGGATCGCCACGCGATGTGCCGTGCGTCAGTCGGGTCGTCCGGTAGCCTTTTGATGAGAAGGTATGTGATGTACGGTTGAGTCCAAGATGGCTCGATCATCATGATACTCATTGGTCCTTCGAGTCCTGTGTCAAGCTCCAGGTCATCGAGTGCCATTGGCTCATTGGGCGGCACAACCCCCGAGTCCGTTGTTGCGCTTGTTTTCTTCTCTGCGGCCTTTGGCTTGATGGAGCGTTCACAAATGCGCTCGAGAAATACCCCAGATGGTATGGGGGCGCAGGTAGAGCCAATGTTGGCGAGTGCATCCACCTCTTCATTGCTTTCGCGGCCTATGTGCCGCAGCTCGCAACCATCGAAGTCCCCTTCGAGTGTGTCGTAGAGGTCGTGGTAGGCGATCATATTGTCGTTCAGTGCGTCGCACTCGTGCATTGTCTGGTTGACGACCAGTTTGGAGTCGCCGTATATTATGAGCCTCTTGGTGTTGCAGGCCTTTGCCATCCTCATCCCATGTAGCAGGGCCTCGTATTCAGCTTCATTGTTGGAGGCGGTGAACTGCATTTGCAGAATATATTTCACCTTATCTCCCTGGGGCGATGTCAGTATGACACTTGCGCCAGCTCCATCCTTTCGCTTGGATCTGTCGAAGTGCATTGTCCAGAGGTAGGACATATCTGGTTTTTCAGGGAGCTGGTTCTCCATCCACTGCATGAGGAAGTCAGGTAGAACTTGCGAGTTGATTGCATCGCGTTTTGCATATGTAATGTCTCGTGGAGACAGTTCGATCCCCCAAAGCGCGACTCGTCTGGTGGCGTCGGGTAGGGCTGGACATAAAACTCGAAACTCGACGAGTTTAACGAGCACTCGTTTGCTCGGCCCGTTCGAAATCGACTCGTTTTCTTAGCGATTTGAGCTGAGCTGCAGTTTTTGCTCGTTATCCTTAACGAGCTAAACGATCGAGCTAATGATGTTCGTGAGCTACTCGTTAAACTCGGTAACAACCAAGGTATAACCCACTTATGTCTAATTTGACAGCCCATTTAAGACAAACATTTGGCCCAGGAAGACCAATCGATCAGGAGCGAGAGCCGAGAGCCCGAGAGGCGAGAGCGACCGTTCACCGTCGTCGACCGACCCCTTATTTCTCCTAGACTCGTCGTCTCCCCAGACCCAGTCCCTAGTCCCCAGTCCCCACCGCATTCCCATCTTCTCGATCTAGATCTTTTGATCGCAGCGACGATGCCGATCGAGCCTTGCCGACTGGACTCTGGAGCCTGGAGCCCTACTCGTCCATATTTTCTTAACGAGTAGCTCATGAGCGCTCGTTAACATCTAATGAACCGAGCCGAGCTTTACTTTTTGCTCATTATCCTTAACGAGTTTAATGATCCGAGCCTTAATGAGTATGAGCCTTAACGAGCCGAGCCTTAACGAGTCGAGCTACTCGATAGTCCAGCCCTAGCGTCGGGATTGTTGAGGATATGCCCAAGCAGGGCGTCGTTGACTACCACGATTGGGTGTTCCTAGAAGTAGTGGCGCAGTCGCCGGGATGTCATGAAGACGCCGTACGCCAGCTTCTGGTAGTTCGGGTACCACTGCTTTGTTGGCGTGAGTACCTCGCTGAGGTAGTATACTGGTCATTGTACCCCGTGGAACTTGTTTTCCTCGGCTCGTTCTACCACGAGCACTGTGCTGACCACCTGGTTGTTGGCGGAGATGTACAGCAACAGTGGTTCCCTTTCGCGATGGTCACGATCTTGGCGAGGTGGACGATGGCGCTTGAGGTCTTCGAATGCTTCCTGTGCCTCATTGGTCCACTCGAACTTGTCAGCTTTGCGAAGAAGTTGGTAGAAGGGCAGTGCCTTTTCGCCCATTCGGTTGATGAATCGACTGAGCGCCACGATTCGCCCAGCCAGCTGCTGGACACCTCTTATGTTCTTCGGCTTTTACATGGCCAGTATGGCTTTTATTTTCTTCGGGTTTGCCTCGATCCCCCTCATAGAGATGAGGTACCCGAGTAGTTGCCCAGATGGTACGCCGAAGGCGCTCTTGTCCGGATTGAGCTTGATCCGGTAGCAGTCAAGGTTGACGAAGGTTTCGCGTAAATCATCGATTAGCGAAGCTTCCTCTTTGGTCTTGATTATGATGTCGTCAACATAGACTTGGATGTTGCGACCAAGTTGGTTCTTGAGGCAAGCCTGCATGCACCGCTGGTAGGTAGCTCCTGCGTTTTTTAGCCCGAAGGGCATTGTGTTATAGCAGAACACACCAAAAGGCGTTGTAAACGCCGTTTTCTCTTGATCCTCCTCCTTCATTTGAATCTGATTGTAGCCTGAGTAGGTGTCGAGGAAGCAGACGTGCTCACATCCCATGGTGGAGTCGATGATCTGGTCGATTCGTGGCAGCAGGAAGTGGTCCTTTAGGCAGTGCTTATTCAGAGAGGTGAAATCCACACACATCCGTAGGATATCCGTGTCTTTTTTTGGTACTAGCACCGTGTTGGCGAGCCAAGTGCTTTCCTTGATCACGCGTATTAATTTGGCGTCGAGGAGTCTGTTGATCTCCATTCCGACTGCTTTTGCTCTTGGTTCGGACAATCGCCGAATTGTTTGTTTGACTGGCTTTGCGTCTGGGTTGACACTGAGTGCGTGCTCGGCGAATTCCCTGGGAACTCCTGGCATGTCCGCTGGACACCAGGTGAAGATTTCCTAGTGCTCACGGAGGAATTCAATGAGCGCGAGTTCCTATGCGGGACTCAAGTTGTTGGCGATGAGGGCCGTTTTGGCTGGATCCGATGGATGGAGCTAAACTTTCTTCCTGTGCACCGATGAGTCGAAGGACAGGTCGGATGAACTTGGCCGGCTCAGGGGAGGCAGACTATTGTCTGTCGACTCCTTCAATCTTGCGAGTTCCTCCTGAATGCCGAAGGAGTGGGAAATTCTGTTGAACTCCCTGTCACAACTGTCGGACCTCTCGAAGCTCCCGTTGATTGTGATGACGCCGTTAGGGCCTGGCATTTTCATCTGCAGATAGGCGTAGTGTGGCACTTCCATGAACCTAGCGAATGCGACATGTCCGAGGATGCAGTGATACTATGAGGGCCAGTCGACGACTTCGAAGTCCATGCGCTCGTGTCGAAAGTTTTTCGGCGTGCCAAAGATGATGTCGAGGTTGATTTTGCCAAGGGGATATATGCCCTTGCCTGGGACGATGTCGTGGAATGTTGTGTCCGAGGCCTCTAGGCAGGTCAGAGGGATCCTCATTGCTCGCAAGGTACCTGCGAACATAAGGTTGATGCCGCTTCCGCCGTCCATGAAGACGCGGCTCATGTCGAAGCCTCCAATTTGTGCCTCGAGTATGAGGGGACAGTGTCCTGGACGAGGTACTTGGCGCAGATGGTCGCGCTTGTCGAAGGTGATGCAGGAGTCGCTTCCACTGAGGTACTCAGTGGTGGATGGTGGTGAGTTTGTCGCCAGATTCACTTGGCGAGTGATGGCCTTTTGCACCCGATTATAGGGGCGGCTCTTTTGGATCATCATGGTACCCACGGTGAAGGGAATATGCCCGAGAGGCAATAATAAAGTGGTTATAATCTTATTCCATGTTTATGATAAATGTTTATTTTGCATGCTATAATTGTATTGATCGGAAACATCAATACATGTGTGTTTAATAAACAAAAAGGGTTCCTAGTTATGCCTCTCTTATAGACTAGCTCGTTGATTAACAAGATGATCAAGGTTTCCTGATCATGGACATTGGATGTTGTTAATAACAAGATCATGAATAACTTATTGGATATTATGCATGTTGATGTATATAGTCTATTATGTGTAGCCATATGCGATGGATCCTTTTGCTTCATATGCTTTCTCCAGAAATTTAAGTGAATATATCTATATATTTACTTAATAAGGAAGAAGTATGAAATATTTGAAAAATGTTCAAAGACTTTCAAGATGAAGTGGAAAATCATTATAACATGAAAATAAAGAGTTTATGATTCGATCATAAAGGAAGATATTTGAGTTCCAGGTTTAGCAAAACACCAAAGATTTCAGGAATTGTTCCATGAATTTACATTTCTCGATAAACCACAGGAGTATGGTATGTTCGAGAGATCAAATCAAACCATGATTGACATGGTAAGATCAAAGGTGTCATTTATAAAACTGCCATTATGTTTTAAGGATTAAAGCTTTAGAGACTACCGCTTTTACACTGAAAAGAGCACCATCGTGATCCGTTGAAATGACACCATATAAGTTATGGTTTGGGATAAAACCCGAATTGTCTTTTCTTAAATATTGGTATGCTATGCATAACTAAAATGTTTACAACCAAAGTCGGATAAGCACGTCTTTGTAGGTTATCCCAAATAATTTGTTGGGAATTTCTCCATAACACCGAGGACAAATGAGTTTGTTACTTGGAACGTCAAGTTTCTTGAGAATGAATTTTTCGTGAAAAGTTAAGTGGGAGGACAATAGAACTTTGATAAGGTTGTTGAACCTTAGCTATATGTGCTAAGTAGCGCAGCGCCGGAAAGTGTCCCGGTGGTGGCCACAATTCTCATGGCTCCCGTGATTACAAAGGGTGTGATCTCGAAGATTAGAGTTCTTATTGAACAGTGTGGGTCGGTAAGAATCAAATAGTGTGATTTGATAAGCAAGTCGTTATTGTTTTGACAATAATGAACCGACTACATGCAAAGAAGCGATGATGGGCCCTGACTCCATAAAATGACTAGAAGTCATAGAATCCGTGATAGTATCCATACACGAGAAATCAAGTTTCTGAATTTGGAAGACCCTCCGGAAAGGCGTGAAGCCTATCGGTCGTGTTTGGATCTATAAATAAATAGACATGGATGTTTAACATCTATGAAATAGTCGACATGTCAGAAAGAAGTTTACGACAATGTTCAAGGAGTTGACTATGACAAGATTTGATCTTTCATAGCGATATTTAGTCTTGACGGATTAATGTAGCAACCACTACATATAATTTGATGTATGGTAGTTGAATAAACAAAACAAGGTTCTTCTAATAGAATGGTTACCTAGGACGTGTACAAGACATGGTCCGAAGGGTTTTGTTAATTCAAAGGGTGCTAAAAGGGCATGCAAACTTCAATAGTTGAAGTAAGCATAGCGGAGTTGGAATCTTCACCATGATGAAACTGTTAAAAGAGTTTAAATTCATCGGAGATGATGAAGATGCTTGCATTTGCAAGAAATTAAGTGGGAGCGCTGAGACATATTTCAAATACATTACGTAGAGGACATATTGTTGATTGGAAATGATGTATCTTGTATTGACACAAGTTAAGAATTTCATTAAAATAAGATTTCGATGAAAGAGTTGGGCAAAACCGGAATATTAGGCATCAATATCTATATGGATAGATTGAGGCGCTAATATGATTATGTCAGACATACATATATGAGATATTGAAAGGGTTCAATATGGAAACAACAACAAAGGTTCTTGCTGCATGGAAAGAATTGTATCAAGATTCAAGTGTTTCAACACTTGGTGAGTAAAATCACATGAAGATTTTGATCGATTATACCATGATATGTATATATCCAAAATGTCCTATGCTCTAAATGTTATGAGCACATACTAGAATGATTCATAAGATTATCATTGGACGATAGTAAAGATATTCTTATGAGCTTTGGAAGAACTAAGAATATATCATGTATAAGTGATAAATAGTTAAAGGTAGTTCATTGTAAAGTGTTACATTGATACTATTTTTGTCACAAGATACAAATTAAATTTATCTCAATTTAGACTATGGGTGGCACAATGTAATGGAAAGGATGTTCCATGATGGATTTGAATGAGTTCCAAAGTTGAGACATTGTGACGGATACTACAACAAAAGGCTAAGTATATAACTGCTATAGTAGCAACAAAGAAGGGCATTTGTGTTAAGTAGTTTGTTATCAAACTAGGTGTGGTTCAAAGTGGGCTAATACTATGAAGATATATTGTGTGACAATAATATCAACATATGTTAAGCCAAACGAACTAAAGGTCTCAAAAAAGGACCAAATTTATAATGCCATCTCATTTGAGAATGAGTGATGCGTAGAGACGCAAAGACATGCAAATACACACGGACCTGAATCTATCAGATCCGGAGATTATGTTTGTTGGGTCCGCAGCATAGAAAACAAAAAAATTCCTATGATGAGAACTACACGCCAAGATCTATCTACTAGGTACAAAGCAACGGGTGGACATACATCCATCAAGAACTTACCCTCGAAGACAACGATTTTTGTTAACGAGTAGGAACTCGTGGTTGATGTAGTCGTACACTTGCCAACACATGGCATGTAGTTCTCATCGTAGGAAATTTTTTGTTTTCTATGCTGCGGACCCAACACATGGCCCGTTGGTACGGTTCGCCTCCGTGGTGCTGGTCCGGCGTAGCTGCGTTTGGTGGTGGTCCGGGTGGTGGTGGAGGAGCTCCATGTGCCACAGCGCTGAAGGCTCGTAGCCCTGATTGGCGTCGCGAGTCATCTGAGCTAGACCCTCATGAAGTTTGAGGAATTCGCGGCAGTCCTTGAGAAGGTGGCTGGATTTCTTTTTGCCATCATGCTTATCGATGTAGAAGTGCACCGTGCATGGCCCGGACAGCTTATCCTCAATGGGTGTTGCGGGTGTCTCGTCGCGAGTGCGGCGCTCCCATACTTGCATGGTTTTCCCGGAGTCACGGTGTCCACCGCTGCGGTAGCCGCTGTTGCGGTTGTCGTCGCGTCTGTCAGCGTAGCCGGCTGCGACCATGTTGATGTCATCACGGTCATCGTAAATGCGCATTCAACGTTTGCTTCGGCGATCACGCCTGCGCTCGAGTTCTGCTTCATCGTTGGAGTGAATGTGATTTTTCACCGAATCTTCTCCATCTGCCCACCGATTCGCGATTTCCATCAGGTGGTCAATGGTTTTGTGCTTCGAGCGGCCCAGCTCCTCCCTGAGCTCTATGCGGCGAACACCGCCGTTGAATGCGTCGATTGCGCGATCCTCCGAGATATTTTCCGCGGAGTTCTTGATGATGGACCACCTCTAGATGTACGAGCGTAGCGATTTGCCTGACCTTTGCAGGCAGCACCTCAGTTCTTCGATTGACGCGAGCCTTTTGTAGGTGCCCTTGAAGTTGCGCACAAAGCTGTAGACCAGCTCTTCCCAACTGTGAATGGATCCGCGTGGGAGGTTGTTGAGCCATGCCCGGGCGGCGCCCTGTAGCTGCATGGCCATGCTTCGACTCCCGTCGTGGAGCCTAACGGAGGAGATATGGTCCTCTAACCAGATTTTCGGGTCCTGCAGACCGTCAAACTTTGGGTTCTCTGATGGGAGCTTAAACCCCTTGGGCATTCGCTTTTGCCTGATGGCCCTGCTAAAGCATATAGCGCCACAGAGCTCCACATCTTCGTCTTCTGAGTCAGTCGATCGGGCACGTCGCGCCCTTGACTTGTCGATCTTGCGCTACATGATGTCATCACGCGCGTCGTAGTCGTGGTCATGTCACCGTGAGCGGCAGCGTCGAGACAGGTCGTGACTGTCGTCACTGGATGAGGGCGAGGAATAGCGTTTTGCCAAAGCCTTGCCTTTCTTCGGCTCCGGTGTCGGCTCTTTGTCGAGAGCGGCTTTGATTAACCCCAAGCCTGCGATCATAGATTGGTGCATGGCAGCTCGAGGATCTCCAGCTGGCAGCTGGTTGTTGAGGAAGTACATGGTGGCCGCCGTTACCACGGCTTGCGGCATTTTGGGAAGCATGTTGCCACGCGTATCCACCGTCATGGAGCCGAAGTCGAGGACCTTTGTGGCTTCTACACGCTCTTGTTCGGTGAGGTGGGCCAGTCGAGATCGCCTCTTGTTAGCGATGTACTCATTGCACTTGGAGGAGGATCCTCCATGGGAGGAGAGCCCAGCTCGTCGGAGGCTTGACTCGTCTACCGCCTTTTTACGCGCCTCGAGTTGCACGATTATTTGTAGTTGGCGTTTGTATTCTTCTTTCAGGAGCCAATGGTAGCCCATCAACAGTTCTTGCGGGGAGCCGAAAGGCAGGGGGTGGCCTCGTAGGGCTTCTTGGCAGCGGGCCCACTCTAGATCGTTGAGCCTGATCCCGACACGTTCGCCAGTTTGCTCGTTCACCATGGTGGGGGGTTCGGCTGCCCCTCCGTTGTTGACGGGGGCGCCGTTAGTGGGGCCGCCGTTGGGTGGTCCGTCGTTGGATATGCCGCCGTTTGGAGGGTCAGTTCCATTGCCACCGTTGACCGTGTTGTCGTGATTGGCGGAGGAGTCGCCCGCGTGGATGACGGCGCACATGAAGTGGTTGGGGAAGCTGCTGCTCCCACAACTTTCAGATCCGGAACCGTAGGCTCCATCTTCAGTTGCTAGATCGCCCAGATCAGATTCACGACTGCCGTCGCTGTCCGTATTCTTGACTATTGTCGATGCATTGAGCTCACTGAGGGTGCCGATCGGCGGAGGGAACCACGATGTTGGAGCAATCGATGGTGTTGTCGGCTGCTCAAGCATGCGAAGCGTGCCCATCTGACCAACTTGGAAGCGGAAGCTCCCAATCGCCAGGCTAATCCCATCGCCCACGGACTCGAAAGCTGGGCGAGTGGTTGGCGTGTGGACGGTGAAGTCGAACGCGCCGAAGAGCTGGTGAATCTCCGCTGTTGCGGAGTTGTAGAGCACAGTTGATGGGGCCGAAGAAGCCGCAACATCAGCACTCCCAATTCCTACAGACGGTGCCAATTGATGAGGGTTTAACTCATCAATGCCCATTGTTATGGACTTGGGTTTTGGAGAAGAAGGGAGCGCTGGAAGCATCAATCAGCTAGCAAACAAGCACACAGGGGACTCGAAGATTTACCCAGGTTCAAGCCTTGTAGAGGTCCCTACTCCTGCTTGTTTGCTCGTGGAATTAATAGAGGAACCGAAGATTACAATGGTGCGCAGATGCAATCTGGCGAGGGTTGTGGAAACTAGGGTTGCGTGTGTCCTCCTCGCCGCCCCTCCTAGCCTCTATATAGATAGGCTAGTTCTCGGGTAGCAGGTCGAGTCGGTTACAAGTTATGGTTTCCCTTTAAACTTTCTATCTTTAGCTTCTTTTTGTTCCGCAAGCAACCGAGAGTCCGTAGGTTACTCGAGTTCTCCATTTTGGGCCTTGGCAACACCGTGGGCTTCCGCTGTATTCAGGTCGTATATACCAAGCTCGAGTACCTGTAGGGTATACCCATGTCAACACCACTATTAGAGATCAGCTGTACTTGTTGGCCAGGACACCATCTTCAACTGTATTGACTTTCCAAGGGTACGAGATAAATGGGAATACATTTTACACGATTGCCCAAGATAAAAAGAGCACCAACCAAAATAGTGGTGTCTGCATTGATGCAACAAACAACACTGGGAAAAATGAGACATATTATGGTTACATAGAGGATATATGAGAACTTGACTATTGACCTTCTTTTAAGGTCCCTTTGTTTCGGTGCAAATGAGTCAAGCTGACTGGAGGCGGGGTTCAAGTAGACAAGAAGTACAGAATAACAATAGTGGATCTCAACAATCCTGGGTTCACAAACGAACCATTTGTCCTAGCCAATGACATGGCTTAGGTTTTTTATGTGAAGGACATGTCTACCAAACCAAAAAAAAAGCAAATGGATACATCAAACAATGAGCCGAAGCGCCACGTAGTTCTTTCAGGGAAAAGAAACATCATGGGAGTGGAGGACAAGACAGACATGTCAGAATATTATAATAAGTTTGATGAAATTCCGCCATTCACAGTGAACACGTACCCAAATATCCTGTTAAATGATGAAGATACTCCATGGTTACAGCCGACGCGATCATAAGCAAGGCATTTTAGGAAACAAGTGACTATGTGTATTTTGCATTATGCAGTTTAGGAAACATTGTACATTGTATGAAACCACACGAAGGATTTACATTGTATGAAACCACGCGAAGGATTTACATTGTTAGGATAGTTTCTGAATTTCTTATGCCCATTTCCAAATTTTCCTATTTCAAACTAAGGTCAAACCGATGGGTATGAAGATAGGGGATGAGCCTCACTAAAACTTGCATTAGATATTTGAAGAAACATCATATTGTGTGTCTAAAAATTATTTTTTTAGAAAATCATGAGCATTAGATCATGTACCTGTAGTTCAATCCAGACCCACTTCCTACCGATTCGGCAGGCATTTGTCTTTTTTACTCGGGGTGGATGGAAAGATTTTAGATACCCTGGTTGGGACATGTAAGGTGGTCTATTATTTTTGAAAAATGGGGTGGTATCATTTAGAAATAATCCTTTGGTGGTTGCTTCACAAAACACCCGGTTTTTGGAAGTCATAAAATGGAAAATGGTTTTTTCCTGCGATGAAAAGGAAAACTTGCTCCTACAACATTGTTCTCCATCCTAACATACACATATGTGCACAATATGGGTACACTATCACAAACTATGTCTCGATTCTAGCAATAAGAGTGTACATTTGGACCGAAAGCAATGAAACCTCGAACATGATAGCTCATTTTGAGAAGGATTTTTTGAGATGCAATCAATATACCAAGTTTGGTATTTTACTTGCAACTATGTCACATTTTATGAAACCACGTGAAGGATTTACATTGTTTGGACAGTTTTTAAATTTCTTATGCCCGTTTCTAAATTTTCTCGTTTCAAACTAAGGTCAAACTGGCGGGCATGAAGATAGGGGATGAGCCTCGCTAAAACTTGCATTAGAAACATCATATTGTGAGTCTAAAAATTATTTTTTTTAAATCATGAGCATTAGATCATGTACCTGTAGGTTAAACCGGACCCACTTCGTACCGATTCAGCAGACATTTGTCTTTTCACTTGGGTCGGAGTGAAAGGTTTTAGATACCAAAATTGGGACATCGTCCATGTAAGGTGGTCTATTATTTTTGAAAAATAGGGTGGTATCATTTAGAAATAATCCTTTGGTGGTTGCTTCATAAAATGCCCCGTTTTTGAAACTCGTAAAATGGAAAATGGTTTTTCCGTGCGACGAAAAGAAAAACTTCTTCCTGTAACATTGTTCGCCATCCCAAGATACACATATGTGTACAATATGGGCACACTACCACAAACTATGTCTCGATTCTGACTATAACACTAGGGAGTGCCTCTATGGCGAGCTCCTCGAAGATGTATGAGGACGGGATCCTAAGACATCTTCGAGAAGCTCCGTCGTAGTGGTTTACCTGCTCTCGCAGACCATCTAGCTTGCAGTTGATAACTTCACAAGGATGCCTATTTATAGATTAAGCAACAGAACATACTGTGGACACTCACGACATAATATCGACACTCAGCCCTGTTATAGTGTCGCCACCCACCAAAATACTGTCGCCACTCACTGGCATAGTGTCGACACTCACTGGCATAGTTTCACCACCCACCGAAATACTGTCGGCACCCATGTTTAGTCCCGGTTGGTGTCTCCAACCGGGACTAAATGTTTATCTTTAGTCCAACCGGAACTAAACATGGTTCGCGCCGCCCAGCCTGCCGCAACCTCTTAAGTCCCGGTTTATGTCTCCAACCGGGACTAAAGGTTCATCTTTAGTCCCGGTTGGAGACACCAACCGGGACGAAAGATATTTCCCGCCAATCTTAGAGCTGTCAAGCCATGCAGCATGCTTTCCCTCCATTTTCCTCCGCTTCCCGCTAGGTTTTCCCTCCCTTACCCTCTACTTTCTGCCATGTTTTCTCGCCCTTTCTATATATATCTAGGCCGACCGCTCCTTGGCTATCCACACATCCATACTTTCCTCTCTCACAATAATGGACGTCGCATATGGCCATTCTCACACTGGAGGAGACCGAGGCGATGTGCGCCTCCAGCTACCCATTCCCGCCAGGCTACCGACTGGATGTTGAGCGTTGGAGGGGTTCCTGTCCCTCCTATGCCTCAAGGTTCCACCCGCCAGGTGGCCATCATGAACCACTTCTACCTAAAGGTCACACCGGAGCAGCAAATGGATCCCCATTGGGATCTCGACAACTACGACACTTGGGATGCCTTTTTTGCTACCCGGTGGGAAAGGGAGCTCGCCAGGTACGAGGGTGATGACCCACCCTCGGTGAACCACAATGAAATAGGTCATCGCCTGTGGTGAGCGAACCGGACTATCGCCAGCATGATGCGCTACATCGCCGAGGAAGATCATCCTCGCCTGCGATACCCGCACTTTAACCTTCCACAAGAAGGGTTGTGGTGGTGAAGGCCACGGTTGTAGCGACATCATCATCCGGGAACCCTCTTCCCCGTGCGTCATGAATCCGAGGCTGGAGTGGTAGGTGCCCCCGAAATATGCCATGGTTCACGGTCCCCGGTTCCCCTGCAAGCCGGGGAAGGGCTGAGGATCTAGCCGCGTGTGCCTAGCGATGACGATGATGACGATGACGAAAACGGTCCTGAAGATGTGTACTATAGGGCTAGACATGATTATGACTAATAAATATATCTAGTAGAACTCTCCCGAACTATGAAGATGTTGTATTTTTGTAAGTTCGCTAAAGTGCTTAAATGCTTATTTTTTACAAGAACCGCGATTTACCATATTAAATAATTTTTTTTTCCAAAAAAAAAATATATTTTTATTAGGTAGATATTTCTGTTATGAACATTTTGATATGCTATATATATATTTGTATTACATATATTTTGATATGCTATATATATTTTAACATACAATAAGGCGAGAACCAGAATGTACACTCAAAGTTTAAATATTTTTTATGAAATGCCCTTTAGTCCTGGGTCATACCAAGACCCGAGACTAAAGGTGGACGGTTGGCGCGCGGCTACTGGCTGCTGCCAAATCTCTTTAGTCCCGGGTCGTGGCCAGGAACTAAAGGTCTTACCTTTGGCCCCAGGTCATACCACGACCCGGGACTAAAGACCCTCTAGTCCCGGGTCGTGGCATGACCCGGGACTAAAGGCCCCTGCCATATAACCGCGCCACCCCTTCTCTTCCAAATCCCCATCTCTCACACTTCGATCAGCAGAAGGCCGCAAAGCAGAGAGCTCCCCCGACACCGGCAGGATGCCCGAGCTCCGTGCGTGTCGCCCCCTCTCCATCGCCATCTACCGTCGGGCCGCCATGCGCAGAGCCGCCCTCTCTCTGTCGCCAGCACTGCACCGATCGTTGCCGCCGCCGTCGTCGCCTCTCCATCCCCAAGTACCTCACACTCTCTGCTCTCTATATACCACATCTGGTGTAGCTAGGCGGGGCGAGCAGTGGCAATGGGGCAGGGCAGCAGGTAGTGGCCGAGCCGACAAGGCAGGGGGGCACAAGTTGCTATCAGTTAGGAGCAGGGCACGACGCGGCAAGAAAGCAGTGCCAACTGACGTTTTTTTAAAGTATTATTATTATTAGTAGTATTTGTTTATTATTTCGTAGAATTTAGTAGTCTTTTTTAGTAGTCTTTTATTATTTTTTTATTATGTAGTCTTCTTTAAGTAGTATTTTTATTAGTCTTTTTAGTAGTATTTACTAGTATTTTTAGGAGTCCTTTTATTATATATGTAGTATTACACTATCTAGTATTCGTATTAGTTTACTAGTATTTATACTATTACTAATACTATATTATTAGTAGTATTTGTATAGTATTAGCAGTAGTATTGCATCTGTGGTTAGGGATGGCAGATGGACGGACGCGACAACACGTGCCATGCATATAGGACCGATGGACGGACACGGCAACGTGCGTCATATAGGGCGGATGGGCGAATGTGGCAACGCGCGCCATATAGGGCTGATGGACTGGCGCGGCAGCGCGCGCCATGTAGGGCCGATGGACAGGCGCGGTAGCGCGCGCCATCTAGGGCCGATGGACGGGCGCGGCAACACGCGCCATATCGGGAAGATGGATGGTCGCGACAACTAGCAAGTTTATAGCACTATAATTTATTATCGCTTTGCTATGTTTGTAGTACTGAAATAACTAGCAAGTTTTTGCAGAAACTATGGATCGCGACCTGGATCAAGAAGAGATATTGGAGGATATGATAAACGACAATAATGATATCACCTCGTAGTATCTGAACGATTCCGATGAGGGAGTAGAGGAGGATATCGAGCAAGGAGACAGTTCCGGTGAGAGAGTTGAGGAGGATCTCAAGCAAAGAGACAGCTCCGGTGAGGGAACCTTGACTACAAAATCCGGTGAGGTATATAAATTTAGCTGCTGCTAACTAGATGCATTAATTGATTTGTATATATATTAACGATTATGGATGGTCACGACAACTAGCAAGTTTATAGCACTATAATTTATTATCGCTTTGCTATGTTTGTAGTACTGAAATAACTAGCAAGTTTTTGCAGAAACTATGGATCGCGACCTGGATCAAGAAGAGATATTGGAGGATATGATAAACGACAATAATGATATCACCTCGTAGTATCTGAACGACTCCGGTGAGGGAGTAGAGGAGGATATCAAGCAAGGAGACAGCTCCGGTGAGAGAGTTGAGGAGGATCTCAAGCAAAGAGACAACTCCGGTGAGGGAACCTTGACTACAAAATCCGGTGAGATATATAAATTTAGCTGCTGCTAACTAGATGCATTAATTGATTTGTATATATATTAACGATTCTTTCTTCTTTCAGCCCTCCGGATCGAAGCAATCTACTGGAAGCAAACGAGGCCCGACAAAAAGTTTGCCCCCGATGCTAGGTTCACGATCGAAGAAGTCACTGCAGATGGTGTCCTGATTTCTCCCGAGCACAGCGCAAGTTTATTTATAAGTCAATGTGGAGTTATTGTTAGGGACATTATCCCGATCACCATTCGATAATGGAATAAGCCAAAGGAGAGTGGAGTTAGTTATGTCGAGGATAGATGTAAAGATAATCTTTAGAATACGCTTATGAAAAATTTCACCCTACCGCCAGAGGTGGATCAAGAACACAAATTTATAGAGCCAAAAGTCAATAAGTGGGCTCTTAACAAGATGACCTCACAATTCAGAGACCACAAGAAAAGATTGTACGAGAAGTTTGTCTTGGAAAAAAATACTCTAGAGTTCATCGGGGCAAACGAGAAGCTAAGAGATCACTAGGAGGAATTTCTGGAGTACAAGAAATCGGCTGTAGCTGTGAAAAGGTCCGAAATAAACAAGGCAAATGATACGCTAAAGAAATATCACCATGTTATAGGGACATGTGGCTACAAGGTTGCCAGGCCTAAGTGGGAGAAAGCTAAGAATGACCTGATTTATAAAGGTATCGATCCAGAGACATCGGGGTGGACCAATCAGGCAAAGTCTTGGTTCTACGGGCATGGGGGAAAGTTGGACCCAGAAACATGGAGTGTATTTATTCGAAAGAACATCTTGGAACACCTTTAGAAGCCCTGAAAACTGCAACGAAGGAGGTGCAGGAGGGGAAGTTCTACCCCGATAGAGAGAACGACGAGCTGACACACGCCCTTGGGAATAAAGAACACAAAGGATGAACAAGAGGCACTAAAGGCTCCATTCCGTGGAAGCTCAGGTTTCCCGATGACAGGAAGAAATATCCCGATAAAAGCCATAAGAGGAGAAAGGACATGGAGGCAGACCGAATGCAACATATAGAAGAAACATTAAGGATGCAACAAGAGAAAATAAACACACTTAGTAGCCAGCAAGCTATTGGCCCATCTCAGCGAAAGGACGAAGATCCTGCATTCGATGCTACCGGCCCACCATCTTGGCAGAAAAGCGGCGTGGCTTCCACGAAGGTCCCAGTAGATGATGATGCACTGACGATGGCTCGTCGCTACCCCGTGGATGATATCACAGGTTCCGAAAATTGTGAGCTGCATGTGATAGTTGTGAACATATCCATAAAGGTGGCGGTCGGCTTTGCCTTACCTTCTGGACCTAGACCAACTTACCATTTCTCTCCAGTTTCAGATGGCTACGCTGTTGTCGGGGTGGATGAAGTTATGGAGGGATTTGAGCACCTGAAGCTTGAATTCCCTATAGGCGAAGCGGATCTTACTGAACTAGGAGAAGCTAGGAAAGACATCATTCTATGGCGAAAGGAAAACATCGTGCTTCCAAATTTCATGCCAAGGCCAACGACTCCTCCCAGTTGAAATCCATATCAATCTCCGTTGCCTCAGCCGTCTCCGCCACGTTTGTAGACTCCATCGGGTCAGCAGACTCCGCCGCCTCAGCCCTCTCCGGCGCGTCTGCAATCTCCGCTGCCTCAGCTGTCTCTGGCGCGTCTGCAGACTCCACCGCCTCTGCCGCGCTAGCAGACTCCGCCGCCTTAGCCCCGGTTGTAAAAGCGGAAGAGCACCGGCGCTACGGCGGCTAGTACTACAACATGTACAAGGACAAAAGTCTCACCATGTAGGAAGAAAGCCAAGGCAGAACCTTCCAAGTTAGCTTACGACCTGAGCGATGAGGAACTCAGAAGGGTCGTGGCTGAAGATGTCAAACGGTAGCTTGCACCAAAAAATCCCCCACCAAAGCAGTACATAGCACCGAAAACAGTGCAACATATTGTGAACCTGCGTGAGCGACCAAAGCCAGACAATCTGGTATCATACTATGACCGCTCAATTTTGAAGTCACATAAGAAGAATGTGGAGCAGTCGAGATGTACTAGTAGAAGCAGGAAAACAATTCCCCATCTCGATGAACAGAAGAACCAATCGTGCCCTCCACTGAAAGTGTTATCCAATCTAGATCCGGAGGTTGCATGAAGAGTCGCACAAACGACACACGATCTTGGTATGGCTGTTGGTCAATACATAGGCATGGAAGCCGCACCCATCGCTGAAGTGGCATACAAATACGAGTACGGGAAGCCTCTCTTCAGACCTGAGGAGGTCCCGCTTCTACAAACACAAATGCATAAATTGCATGAGTGGCGATCATGATCATAGTGGGAGTTAGAGATGAGCATTACTTCCATGGAAACGACGAGATACACGTTGACTTCACGGAATTATTTCAGTTATTCAATCAATACGCCCTCGACAAATCTCTCATCAGTTGCTATTGTCTATAAGTGATATATTTCTGTAATTACGTATCTAGCTCAGCTCGTTCATTTCATGTATAATTATCCTCACTATATTCTTTTGTATGATATTATGCAGAATGAAGATTCTAGAATAAAAAAAAGACGAATTTATGATCTTGGGTTCATTGATCCAAATAGGATTCATGAATACAGTAAAGAATAACGCCAAGGAAATAGAGGATTGCTTGCTAAAGTTTCTACTGAAACAACAAAACAAAACGGAAATATTATTTCCTTACAACTTTTAGTGAGTGTTATTGTCTTGTACATATTTGATTTCGTTTACTCAGTATTAAGTGTAACTGATGAGTTATGTGTGCGCAGGTTCCACTTCATACTGCTAATCATTCATCTTGACCAAGGGAAAGTACTGGTCATGGACTCGAAATGTAAAGACCCTAATATATGGGCGAACCTGACTAAAATGCTCCAAAGGTAACTTCAATCATTATTGCACTATATCTGCATCTTTCATTAATTTCCTGATATCAACTAATTAATAACTCTTTTACTCATTTTCTTTGCCGGACAGGGTTTGGAAATGGTTCACCAAGACTGTTAGGGGTGAATGGCAAGAGGAGCTACGATTTCGACCACTCAATGTAAGTAGTACTGTAGCTAGGTCCGCACATCTTTTTTATTCTTGTTTAGCATGCTTGATTATTATTTTGATTAAACTCTATTCTCGTGAAGTGTTTGAGGCAGGAAGTCAGCAATAATTTATGTGGATACTACGTTTGCGAGTATATTCGCCATACGACCTGTGAGATGGATAGAATTCTACAATAACTTGCAGTACGTAAACAATGTTCACAATCTTATTTTATTATCATCAGTTGTGTTGAGTTTCATTTATATATATTGAAGACCCCCTTCTTTAAATTAGATCGAACGGATGTGGAACGGTCTCTTAGAAAAGGATCGTATACGAGCAATTCAAGTGAAATTGGCAGGATTCTTAATAAGGAGGTCATAGATCTATCCAGAAAATACCATCGGGAATATGTATTTATCCATTAGGAATCATAAGAGAAATTATATTGTATATATATGCCTTCTGTAATGCATGGTTCCTTCATTTCTGTATATTCCGGAGAATACTTCGATCTATATCCATGACGCACGTCAATTATGCCAAACCTCTCCCTACTGCCACCGCAGAAAAATACCCCTAAACCCTGCCACGGTAGAACCCTAAACTATAAACCCTGCCCTGCCGCGGCAGAGTATTAAGACGTTTTTCTGCCGCGACAAACCGGGACTAAAGGTCCTCCACCCCGCTATCCTAGGCCGCCACGTAGAGCTCCTTTAGTCCCGGTTCATAACCGAACCGAGACTAGGGGAGCACTAGTCCCGGTCCGAAACCGGGACTAAAGGCCCAAACGAACCAGAACTAATGTCCCGTTTTCCACTAGTGGTTAGTGCGTGGATCTACATAGTTTTCCTCAATATTCTCGACCTCGTCTCATTCCATCACCATCAGGATTGAAGGCCCAGACTCTTGCTGGTGCATGAAAGTGTTGTTTCTTGGTGGATCTATGGCGACCACTCAGACGCTTTAAATCCACCCACACTCTTGGCTATATATGCCGAAATAATGGCATATTTATGCTAAAAGTTAACCTTGAGTGGTTGCACTTGCATCCAGTAGAGATGGTTCGATCTGCGGAGTATATACATACAATTCTAGTGCATCGATCGATCATCATGAGTTAGGACACACTGACAGATCATCAGTCCAAATACGAACTGAAATTTCTCAACGGTACATACTATATGGGGGTACGTATACCGGTATACAATATATTTGTCTCGAGCTGCATGATCTCAACCTAACAGACGGTTACCTTTTGTTCCCCACGCCCATCTTTCAGTAAAGCAAGTGTACACACTGAAGGCTGAAGCTTCTGCCGGCCGGGTAGATCTGAATCTGATCGAGGCCAACCTAGATAGATACTTACTGTTAGGATTCATTCAATTTACCAAAAAAATATCAAGATTCGTTACTGATGATGGATATGAATGCTGCCGGGCCGGCCGGGTTAAGATTTCTATCTATTTTAGGTATGAACGGTAGCGACGAATTGATTTGTGGACGGGTAAGTAGCTAGGCGTGCAAACAAGCATGGATGAGCATGATCTGGATCTGCCGCAGCATGCATGGTCCGTTATCGTGCGTGTCCACAGACCACAGGCATCGGGTCCATGGATCCTTCAATTTGGGACACGTATGTACCAGCTCAGCTCAGCCGGCTTAATCTGCGAGTACAGTAATGTAGATGAGCACTAGATCACAGAGGATGAGTATATATGAACCACCCGGATTCCATTTACCAAAGATAATGTACAAAAATAACAAAATCTGATAGATTTTGGGATACTGAAAATTTGTGCGGCCAAGAATGTAAGGTACTTGTAGTTGGTATTTTGCACTTTGATAGAACACTTCATTATCTTCACCTAAGATTTTTGTTGAATCTTTTTGAAACTTTCATGCATCTTTTTGAATTTCCAAAAACCAAGCAATGTGATACACTTGCGGCTCCCGGCCTCTCGAGCAACTATATAAGTCAAGTTAAGATTACAGGGAAATATTTGCATACTCTACCCAAATCTGGTTACATTCAGTGTCCCACCATCTCCCATCGACGGGTTTGAAAGACAACAACAAGCTAGAGCGAGAGGAAAGGGCCCGACCTGCTTCTGGAATCTTCTCAAGGATCCGACTAGCGAGGAATCACCATCCGGTAGTGAGGTTGCTAGCAGTGACGGGGACGACATGTATATGCGCACTCCGGCGAAAAAAGAAGATCTCTTATTAAGCAATGTCAACGTGTAAGTGTGAAAAAAAGATCTCTTAGTATTTGCATTCAGGACAATTTCCACCGGTCGTCTTTAAAGGTAGCGTCCCTAATCTCGGCACTGTGGCTGAAAATCCCAAGATCGACGTATGGTTGGACTGCTCATCATCAGCCCACATGTGACGAACCCATTTTGAAGTCTTTGTCTAAAACTAGGGTGTCAAGCGGTGCGGGTTGCGGCACAATTTTTCACTAATTCTTTTCTAATTTTACTAACTTCCGATACCCTATTTTGCCTATATTTTACTTCACGGGTCATTATGCGGGTGCCGCTTGCCACCATATCTAAAACCCATGTACTTTTCTTTGTTATGTTACTTGTCACGGAATTTGTGGGAGTAGGTCTGTAGATATACAATTGCGAGCTAAATGCCTTTTTTGTTGCTTCGCTATGCATATGGTGGAATGACCATTTTTTTTTGACAAACACAATATATTGAGCAAGCAAGCTGCTTTATTAAAAACCTTCCAGTCCCCTTAGGTACCCTGGAAGGAAAAGAGTGCGTCTGAAACTTGCTACTCTCAAGTTAAAACAGAGTTACATCTCGAATTACAAAAGGCAAAATAAAGCCTGGGGGATCACCCTCCCAACTACGAATCTCTTTTGAAGAGTAAGCAAATTTAGCTAGTTCATGCGCCACTTGGTTCGCCTCCCTTGGACAAAGTAGAAATCGAACTTCTGCCATAGCTCCAATTTTTTGAAAGCATTCTGCCAAGATTGCTGAGTAGGGGCTCCATATCTCTGCCTCCCCGTTACAAGATTTGATTAGCTTTGAAGAATTTGACTCAATGATCACACGAGAGCATCCAATATTTTCAAGAAATTCGAGACCCTTCTGTAACCCCAAAGCCTCCGCTGTAGTAGCATCCAACACATACGATATAGGACTAAATGAGCCTCCCATTACCTCACCCTTGTGATCACGTAAAATAGCACCCACCGACCCTGAACCATCACTGTGGAAAGATGCATCTATATTAAGCTTCAAATCTCCCATAATAGGCTTACTCCATGTCAACATTTTTTCTTCTGCCGAAGGCCGAGCGGCTCCAAAATTTGCAGTTAGGGAATTCATTGCAAACACCGTACTAGATGGTTTCTTAACCTGGACGCCTCTAACAAATTCACGTCGTTGCCACCAAATATACCATCCTCCAACACCAATTGTTTCCCGTAGACCCAACTGACCTAGAACCGGTGATTTACTTGACTGATTGCAAAGAAGTTTTTCAAGAAATACCGAACCAGATTGATCATCTTGCATAGTCTGCGCAATAACCTTCTAGAGACCAAGTTCTTTCCATACCTCTCTTGCTCTTGTACATGAGAACAAGAGGTGCTTAATATCTTCTGGTCCACTATGACAAACGGGGCATTCTGGATTTACTCTCATATGCCGATCAGCAAGCATAGATTTCCCAGGTATCGAACCATGCAAAGCTCTCCACAAGAAAATTTTAACTTTAGGTGGAACATTAAGATTCCAAAGGTTCTCCCAAACCAGATTACTTGAAGAGGCTCCCTGGCCATCACTCCTTCTAGTTCGCGCGCCAAATTGATGATTTCACTCCAAATGATACGCAGAACGAACCAAGAAGATATAACTTTTAGTGAAGCTCCATGCTACAAAGTCATCAGTCAAATGAGCACCCAGAGGTATCTTTAGAATTCTCTCAGCATCCACTCCCCAAAGATTCTCTCTAATAATAGCCTCGTCCCATTGTCCAGTGACTGGATCAATTAGTTCATCAACCGTTCGGAGAATGCATTGCCCTCGTCTAGATAGAACCTTCCTTGTAGGACTCTTCGGGATCCAGTGGTCCTCCCATATGTTAACATTGGTACCAGATCCAATACGCCAAATATGACCACGCTTAAAAGTATATAGAACCGCCACGATACTCTGCCATGTAAGAGATGCCCCAGGTTTGGATCCAGCATTTAGAACCTTACCATCCGGATAGTATTTAGCCCTAAGCACCTGAGAACATAAAGTATCAGGATTAGACAGAAGACGCCAGCTTTGCTTAGCTAGCATTGCAAGGTTAAACGAATGGAGGTCACGAAATCCCATGCCGCCCATCTTCTTCGGGATACACATCCTCCACCAAGAGAACCAGTGCATCTTCTTATCCTCTTCGGTATCCCCCCACCAGAATTTAGCCATTGCTTCATTTATCTCTTTACATAATGATATTGGAATTTTGAACACTGCCATTGCATACACAGGAATTGACTGAATGATTGCTTTCAAGAGAACTTCGTTTCCCCCCAAAGACAGGAAGCGCTCCTTCCATCCTTTCAACCTTTGTATAATACTTTCCAAAAGATAAACAAATGATTCATATCTATTAAGCCCCACTAGAGCGGGAATACCAAGGTAGGTATCCGAAATAGCCTCTGTCATAATATTAAGTTCTTCACAAATCTGAGCCTTCAAAGCAACATACACATTAGGACTGAAAAAGATACTACATTTTGATTCACGCACCTTTTGGCCTGAGCTTGCACAATATAAATCCAGAACTTGTCTCAATGAAGTTGCATTATTCATGTTTGCCTTCAGGAGTATAAGGGAATCATCAGCAAATAATAGATGAGATACTGATGGCGCATTTCTGCACACCCGAACACCTTCAATGCCACGAACTTCCTCTCTATGAGCCAAAGCACTAGATAAACCTTCTACACAAATCAAGAACAAATACGGTGACAAAGGGTCCCCTTGGCGTAGCCCCCTTGTTGGGATGAACTCCTCAGTTTCCTGATCATTGTATCGAACCTTGTACTTCACCGACCTGACACATGCCATTAACAAATCAACGACATCTTTATGAAAACCCAACCGAGATAACATCCGTTCCAGGAATATCCACTCAACTCTATCATAGGCTTTATGCATATCTAGCTTCACTGCGCAAAAGCCTTCTTTCCCTTTCTTCTTATTCTTGATAGTCTGCATACTCTCATAATCTAGGAATATATTATCCGTAATCAATCTTCCAGGAACAAAAGCACTTTGAACCTGTGAGATAATATCATCAAGAATAGACTTTAGCCGAAAAGCAATCATTTTCGAGATCACTTTATAAAGAACATTGCAAAGACTAATCGGCTTATATTGTGTAATTTTCTCCGGAGATTGAACTTTAGGAATAAGGACAATGATAATATCATTCCAGCCTTCTGGAACCTCTTTTTTGTTTACAGCCTCCAGCACCTCTTCTGTTAGCAGCTCACCGAAAATACCCCAACACTTCTTGAAGAAGAGAGCATGTAACCCATCCGGGCCAGGTGCTTTCGTGTCCCCGATTGAGAACAGAGCCTTTTTCACATCATCCCCCGTGTAGGGTCTCATCATCGACTCATTCATGCTATCGGAAACCCTAGGATTGACCAGCCCAATCAACCCCGGATCAGGTTCATCAACTTCTGTAGAAAACAACCCAGCAAAATAATCAGAAATCATAGGATTAAGATACGCTATACCTTCCTGCCAGTTACCCGAATCGTCCTTCAGACGAGAAATCTTATTACTGAGGCGACGAGCCGATGCAAATTTGTGGAAGAATTTAGTATCCTGTCTCCGAATTTTAACCAGTCAACCCTGCTCCTTTGAGACTAGTGAATCCCTTCTTGTTCTAGGAGATTTTCTATTTCAAAGGCGAGTTCTCTCTCCTTCATCACATTGGCCTCAGAAAGCTCACTGTGGGTCACTTCCTCCAGCTCTCGTTTCAGCGTACTAAGTTTACGCTTAGAGCTTTTAAGCATTGTATGGTCCCAACGATGCATACGATCATGAACCATCCGTAACCTTTCTGCTAGATCAGTTCGGCCAGGTTGCTCCGCCGAAAGATCCCAAGCATCTTGTACCACTTCATGAAAACTAGACTCCTTTAACCATCTTGCCTCAAACCGAAGAACTTTTGGCCCACTTTGAACCTCTGCCGGTTCCTCCCCAAAGCTCATATGGATAGGTGTATGATCAGACCGACTATAGTCGCAATTTAGCAGAGCTACATCATCAAACTTTTGTTGCCAAGTATCATTACAAACGCCTCTATCCAGCCTTTCACGAATACCTGCTCTATGGCAAGTGAACTTATCCCCAGAGTAGCCCATGTCAGAGAGGCCACAATCACTCAAAGCATCTCTAAATGCTTGCATATACCGAGAAGGTCTTGGTTTGCCCCCCTCTTTCTCAAAAGGATAAAGTATCTCATTCAGATCCCCATAATGAGCCATGGCATAGTGCTAACAGTTGCAAGCTCACGTATACGTTCCCAAGATTTATGTTTATCACTCCATCTTGGTTTCCCATAGAAACCAGTAAAACGCCAGATATTATCCTGTCCAACTCTGATGAAAACATCATTGTAGTTCTCTGTCTTATAACGCAAAGACACCACAACCTCCTTCTTCCAGAGCAACAGAAGGCCTCCTTTCCTACCATCGCTTCTCACAACTTCTTTATAATCAAACCGCAAAGTTCTACACAAGCACTCTGCCACCCAATCATCCAAATGAGTCTCCATCAGAAATAACATATCAGGGTTATATAAACCGGACCTCCGTCGGTATACGACCACGACTATTGAGGCTCAAGATTTTCATTGCATCCGGTCAGCCTGTAAGTTAGAGGCCGCCGATATCTGAGAGTTAGCTGGTTCACCATCTGTTCTAGAACGCTTCGGTGGTTGGGTTTTGCCCGGTGTTCCTAATCCCGCAGGCTTTTCCTTATTCAAATTTCCCAGAGGGGACTCAAGCGAAGCTTCAGTATGGTTATCCCCTTCAAACTAGCCTACAATCACCAATACTCCTGAATTAACTCTTCTTCCTCCATCTGCATCATCATAAGTAGTCCCCAAGTCAGCACCTCTCGCTGAATTCATTGCCAGCCTTTTCCTAACAAGCGGATTGTGTAGAGCATAACCATCCACTTCCATCTTAGCTGAAACATTCTCCTTAGTTCTGTCCCAACCTCCCTCTTCCTCACTAGTGTAGGTACCACGGCCCATACCACGGCCCCAGGGACCTCCATCTCTCCCCCCGCCACCACGACCTCTACCAGGTCCTCGGCCACGACCTCTTCCACGACCACCATCAGCTAGGATAAAGTTCCCCCACTCCAACTTTGATAAATCATGCTCACCCGACCCGCACTCCTCATGCCAATGACCAATATGTCCACAATTCCCATAGAAAATAGGCATCTTTTCATATTTCACCTGGTAAAACTCCTTCTTCTTGTCCTTTGTTATCGAAGCAAATCTGCTAAGTTTTTTAGTAACATCAAGCTTCACCTTTATACGAACAAAGCTACCGACGAACCCTGATGGGAGTTTAATCTGGACCTCTTTGACTTCCCCTACCCCGCGGCACATGCCTTTGACAATCGGTTCCTTCAAATAGTTATCAGGAAGCTAGTGAACTTGAGCCCACACTGTCACTTTATCCAGCTTCACCGACCTAGGGTTTGTAAACCCATCATACTCCTCCATAATTAACGCTTGATCTCTAAACAGCCAGGGGCCTTGGTGCATGGCTTTATTCCAGTCCGCAAGACAATGGAACTGTATCGTGAACAAGTTGTCATCCAATCTACGCCATGTAACCTCCTTTGCCGGATTCCATGATGAACGCATATCCGCAAATAGGGCACTCTGACTGAACCCTAGCTTCGTGGTATGAACCCTAGCGATGGCTAGCCACTACGCTATAATTCCAGGTTCCTCCGCCTCGTCTTCCTAGACGAAATCCTCGCTCTCATGTTCATGGAGTTGTAACCTCCCTAGCAGATCCTCAACTGCTTCCTTACTCTCTCCGCTAGCCCGCTTGCCGAGCCTTCCTCCATCCCCTCCGTGGGTTTCTCCTGATCCATCAACCACAGACTAGATCGAAAGGGCGGGAACGAGCAGATCGCTGCGCCCACGTTGATCAATCGGTATTAGCTACGATCGAGACTCACGGAAGCAAGGCGCTGCCGGAGGAAGGAGAAACCCTAGCTTCGTGGAATGACTATTAATATACTGTGTGATAGAGTACTGTGTGATAGAGTACTGACCTTGACGTGGATACGAACATGGACTGAATACTAGTCAACCTCGATCACCGCTGGATCAGGTACTACCAGTACTAGTACTACGAATTAATCAAGACCCGCAGCGACCCGCTCGATCATCGTCTTCGACAACTCGTCAAATCATATCATGGACGCAAGAACAGGTAGCATCAGCAACTTCACGGCATGAATGAATTACCTAGCACGATCGATCATTGATGCGTGCATAGATCAGGCAGAGGGGAAACTAGGAGTACTTAACTAGTAGGTATTGAAAATATAAGCTATGATTTAATCCGAATAATAAACTGAGGTAGCATGATCATATACACAGTGGCAAAACTAATAATACAGATTAACATACATTTAAATAAGATAAACCTATTACATCTATATCAAACACTAGAATAAATAACTCTAGTAGAATCTAAAAGAGAAAGTTTAGAGTTACGTACGGTGCTGCAGTCAGATTCGTGTTCAGGTTAGCGTTGACACCAGCATCGTCAGCCATGTCGTCGATGAAAAGGCTGCTGATGTCCGGGAAGAAGTCCTCATCAGGGAAGGAGTCATATGTGATGGCGTCAGTAGTCACACGGAAGCGCTCCCCAAAAACCTGATCGCCCCTCACCCGTACAGATTCACGAGAGGCGGGGTTCCGGAGACCTACTGTCCCGATCTGCGGTACACGCCACAAATCTGGATGGGGAAGATGAAGACGGTGATACAATAGACTGGAAGGAGACGCGTGTGATAGGTCGTGCCGATTAGGTTTAGCGTAGGCACTTATATTATGCAGGTAAGGGAGATCGTGGGGCTCAGCCCACATCCAAAGAGTCTGGAAACGACTGATTAATTAATGCGTCTGCTAATGACTCGTAATTAATCCATGATTAATTTTCCTAAACAACAAAAATAAAGCTCGGTTCGGCGAGATTCCCGCAACCCGCAGAGCAAGCGCATCGTGACGAGGCGAGACGAGGTGAGGCGTGCGGCATCGGAGGAGGAGTGCACGAGACATGCTCTTCTTCTCACACCTTAATGAGTGGTAGAACAGCCTAATATGTAAGAAGATGTAACTCTCACTCAACTAGCAATATGGGACTAAACTTTAGCACCACTAGCACACCCATACGCTGCCATGCACAAATGGGTCAAAGAGAATTTCAAAATTTGTCTAATGGGCCAACAACCCAATTCTCACCAAATTATAATAGTAGGCTACCCCACGAACTGAAATATTCGTGTTATCTTTTCCTACCCTCTTGTTAGGGTTTCCTGTGCTTCGCGGCTATTCTATCGCCACGTGTGATTGTTCATAATCTACTCGGTTACTAGTTGGTTTCCACCCTGTTTCTTATCACAATTAAGGTTGGAGGGAGGTCCTATCTCTTTGGGGTCTTCTTCTCGTGTTTCCTCAGTGTGGTTGTTTTGCATCTAGGGTTTTGGAGATCGCAACCATGGCAGAAAAACTCTCGGAGGGTTCATCAAAGGAGAATGGCGGTGATGATGGTGACATTGATGACATGCTGAAGCACCTGGAACTCCGTGATGATGAGTTGGATGATGTTGTTCTAGATCCTGCGATTGTGGAAGGGTTTTGAAAGGAGGCGAGGTGGATGGCGATCAGTAAGGCCCGTACAAACCGATCTTTTAGTGCCGAAGCCCTATTTGGGAAGATGAAGGCGATATGGAATCTATCGTGTACACCATCATTCGGGGAAGCTGGCAAAAATCTCTTCAGATGTTTTGCTTGGAGGATTGAAAGAAGGTGGTGCATCAAGGTCCTTGGACCTTCCACGGTTGGGGTTTACTCATTTAAGATTATGATGGCTTGATCGATCCAGAGAAGGTGGTTTTTGGTGGTATGTATGTGTGGGTGCAAATCCATGGAATTCTGGAATTATACCGCAAAACTAAAGTTGTTGATGATCTGGCTAGATGTGTGGGTAGGGCAAAAGAAGTCCAGATGACGTCGAAACCCTACTTTGAAGGAAATTATGTGAGAATCAGAGTTATGATTAATTTAGCAAAACCTCACATGTGTTTTGTCACAATGTCTATCACTGGGGAGGAGAAGAGGAGGCTTACCATCAAATATGAAAAGATCCCCTTCTTCTGCAAGAGATGCGGTCTTATAGGGCATGATTATGAGGAGTGCGGCGACTGTGATTGAGGTATGAAGGACATGCAGTATGGTTCATGGATGATGGCTACGTGAATCCCAGCCTATTCCTGATCGACGGAACTTTGTGCATTAGGTTTCAAGGCATGACGGATGGACGGGTAGAGGTGGTTTTGATAGTATGTCGAGTAAACGATCATCTGGGGATGCGTACCTGAGTCTGAGGAGGAGCTCACAGACTCGGCCTCAAGTCCCGTGAAGCCTAGTTCCGATGGGGCAAATAAAGAGGACCATGATGTTGGGGACCGTAATCCTGATGGTACTAGAAGGACACTAAACATGGATGTAGCTACTGTGGCTGATAAAGCTCTAGCTACCAATATGGTGACATAAGATGGGGCGGTAGCAATGGAGGTTCCTGCACCACCTCCATAGTATGTTAAGCCGAGGGGAAGAAACAAGCAGCAAAAGAAGGATAACACAAATGATATGGCAACATTAGCGGCCTCCTCCAAGGAGGACCGCCGGGCCCAATGAATCTATTGTGCTGGAACTACCGGGTGGGGGAACCACCAGAAGGTTCGAGATCTCATTGCCCTATGTAGGGCACATTCCCCCAAGCTGGTCTTCTTATGTGAGACTATGCAAACAGAAGAACGTGTACGCAGATTGAGGAGTAGATTGGGTCCTAGGGGGGTTTGCGGTGTGAGTAGTGACGGAGTAAGTGGTGGATTGGCATTATTTTGGGATGGGTCCCTCCAAGTCACAGGTTCTTATGATTGGTTACCCTAGCTTCATAAAGGTTAACAAGCCCACGAAGCACATCAAGAAGGCCCAAGAAGCATCTGACGGAAGATATAGTTTGATAGATAAGGAAATAGAAACCGACATTGTACCGATGTTGTAATCATAGTTTGTAACCTATCCACATATGACTTCGGGACCCAGCCTATTATATATAGGATAGGAGGAGCCAGCGGAGTGGTACCAAAAAAGCCTTAAGCAATCTGTAATCGATTGGACCATAAGCAATCAAATGACTTCGACTCCCTTGTTTGTCTGATCAACTGACGAAATCCCCAGCATTCTCTTTGTTGGAGATATGCCCAAGAGGCATTAATAAAATGGTTATTATTATATCTTTGTGTTTATGAAGAATGTTTACACCCCATGCTATAATTGTATTATTAGGAAACACTAATACTTGTGTGTTTTGTAAACATAAAAGAGTCCCTAGTAAGCCTCTTGTTAAGACTGGCTTGTTGATTAATAGATGATCATGGTTTACTGATCATGGACATTGGATGTAATTAATAACAAGATCATATCATTAGGAGAATGACGTGATGGACACACACCCACAGTAAGCATAGCATAAGATCAAGTCATTAAGCTTGTTTTGCTACAAGCTTTCAAATACATAGTAACCTAATCCTTCGATCATGAGATTGTGTTAATCACCATCACCAGATGAGTACTTTTATGACATCAAATGCCGCTTCATAACTGGGTTATAAATGTGGCATTAGGTATTCTGAAAGTATGTGTTGAAGCGCATGGATCAAGAATGGGATTTGTCCATCCAAGTGACGGATAGATATGCTCTGGGCCCTCTCGGTGGAATGTCATCTAATTAGCTTGCAAGCATGTGACTAGGTCACAAGGGATGCCATATCACGGAACGAGTAAAGAGTACTTATCGGTAACGAGGTAGAACAAGGTATGGAGATACCGATGATCGAACCTCGGATAAGTAGAGTACCGCGTGTCAAAGGGAATTGGTTTCGTATGTTTATGGTTCTATCGATCACGAAGTCATCATTGAAATGTGGGAGCCATTATGGATCTCTAGGTCCCGCTGTTGGTTATTGATCGGAGAGGTGTCTCGATCATGTCTATATAGTTCATGAACCATACGGTGACACACTTAAGGTTCGATGTAGTTTTAAGTAGATATGGAATATGAGTTGGAGACCAAATGTTGTTGGAGTCTTGGATTGGATCCAGGACATTACGAGGAGATCCGGAATTATTCGGAGAATAAGATTCATATAATGGAGATCATTTTTTGGGTTTCAGAAACATTCCGGGGTATTCTATGGAGCTTCTAGAAGGTTTCAGAAAGTTTCGGAAGGTTCTGGAAGGTTCCACAAAGTTTGCTTGAAAACCAAGAAAGGAAAGGGAAAACTTGGGGGAGGGAGAAAACTCCCCCTCCCCTTGGTGCACCGACCCTAGGAGGGAAAAGGGGGTAGCCCTAGGCCGCTGCCCCCTCTATATAAAGGAGGGGTGGGGGCGCCTCCCCCTTACCCCTTCCACCCATCCCTAGGGGAATGTTCGTTTGCGGTACCAAACTTGGTGGGTGAGCGCACCGCGGTACCAGAGTTGCCATCAATCGCGCGGAGGGGCCATAGTAGATTCGCTAATTGTCCAGAAGGGCCAAATGGGGGTGAATACAAATCTAACGGCCAAACGGTCGTTTGAGCCAGACGAAAAACGGTTGAACTCAAATACCGCCGTTAGGTCAACTCTTCTTGGCCCGCCATGTCAGTATTCCCCGTTATCTTTTGCGGTCGTGGACTACCTTACCCCTGCGTGGACCAGATCCCTGAGTGGACGAGATCTATTTCTTTGCTCTGCTCTGGTCTTCTCCCCTGCTCCCCTCCCCATAACATTTGCTCATCTCTGGCTGCTTGTCTCAGATCGGAGCTCGCACTTGCTCTAATTTGCGTCTCTGCCATGTCCGGTCAACCTCCCACGCCTCTAATCGAAGCTCGCAGTCGTCGCCGTTGCATCATCCGCCGTATCGGAGCTTCGCGTCCCTAGACTAATATCTTGCCTCTGGCTAGTCCTTCTCGCACGGCGGAGCGCGTCCCGTCGGGCGATCCAGGCCGGCGACCGGCATCGGGAAGTTGCGTGCTACCGGGCATCCCAGGCATGGTAGCCCTGGCACAGCAGTTCGACGACCACGCTCTCATGGCCACTATGCTGGGCGTCCGTCCCGCCGACAGAGTTCTTGTCGACTTCGGATCTCTTGGGATCAGACGAAATGAGGTCAACATTGAGGTATGTGCGCCGCCATTCGATTTTTTCGTCCGATTCGAGCACAGCTCAGACACCGAGCGCGTTCTTCATTCTTCCCGTTCTTTCGAGTGTTGCGGGGAGAAAATGAGCTTCATGCGTTGGCATCACGCCTGTGGGTGGGAGGATCGCTTGGGGCAGCTTCGTTTCTTCTCCAAACTCGGCTTTGACGGCCTCCTATTGGATGCTTGGGAGCCGGAGGCCCTCAAGAAGGTCGTTAGTAGCCTTGGCGGCGAGCTGGTGGAAATCGTGCCACCGAGCGACAGATTGGTCATCAAGGTAAAGGCGTGGCCGAAAGATCCTGACACCGTTCCTAAGATGTACGAGGTGCAGATTCCAAGCAAGGCAGGGCGACAGCTTTGCTAGAAGCACCCGGTCATCATTCACCTGGAGGAGGTTCTGGACTCGGTACATGGCATTCAGGGCCCCGAAGAGGCTGCCAGAAAGTGCCCTCGTTGCCTGCAGTGTTGGCCTGGAAGGATCGATGGCACAGGACTGCCACCATTTCGCGACGGGGCACACAGTTTCGGTGGGGGGACCGGGCTTGGACGAGCTGGTGGTTCTGATTTCCCTCGAGTGAAGACAGAGCTCTAGTGAATTGTCGTGGTATGTGTGGCTAATGAATTTGTAGTATGGAGAGCGTAGCAGGAAGTTAGCATCGACTAAAAATGTGTAATATTTTGAATTGATGTAGTACGTGTGTGTAATAGTTTGAAGTAGTATGTGTGTGTAATAGTTTGAATCGATGTAGTATGTGTGGGTAATGAATTTGATGTAGTGTGTGTGTGTAATAGTTTGAATCGATGTAGTTGAACACCGTGCTTTATAATTTCTATGAATAACCAAGGACAACCTCATGAAAAGAGGGTGGTCTGGCAATGAGCAATGTCAATTCTGTGGATGCCAGGAAAATGTTGTCCATCTCCTCTTCAAGTACTCCCTCCGTTTCAAAATATAAGATGTTTTAGCTTTGTGAATGGAGCGTATCTAGACATCTTTTAGTGATGGTGCTTTCTAAACCTAGATGAACCTACATACTAAAAGGGTACTAGATACACTTCATTCACAAAGCTAAAACATCTTATATTTTGAAACGGTGGGAGTACAAGGTAGCTACATTTGTAACACGTTGAACTGCAAGACCATTTTGCAGGCAACACAAGACAAAGGAAAAAACGGTTTACAGCACAGACATGAGACATAAAATCTATAGTCTGGAATAAAAAGATGCCAGTTAACTGGATTGAACCACGACTAGTAATTGAAGGAAATATGTACTTGATAGTATTTGCTTATAACAGTAGTACTTCCATACAAAAGGGTCTTATACCTGCACAAAAGTGGGCTAAACTTCCTACTAGTTTATAGAACAATTCGTCAGCATTTCATCTACAAAAGCCATTCTTCAGTCTGAACTTAACTATTCTACACTGAAGAAACTACAGATGTCCACCAGAATAGTTGGCTGGCCAATTGCCTTGAGAGGACATAAATTCTTTGATCATTTAACCCAAACTGATCTATTGCCTTCCCGCCAAACTACAAGAAATCTTCATTGTTCATGCACAAGCGATTTGCGTGCGCCAGTCCTGGTTCAGTTGGACCATCCGCACCGCCGCAACGATTTCTTCGAAACTGAAATTCGTCATCTCCTTCTCGGGATCGTAGGTCCGTGTGAACTCGAACCTAAATTCTGGGGCTGAGCTGATGCCCGCCGCTGGCTCTGGCTGTCGAACAATCCAACATGATGAGTGTAGACGGCAGTACGCCCGCCACGATGACCTTGACGTTGCGTGGGATGGGCGTCTTTGCATGAACAGCGTGCTCCCAGCCTACCCCACTGAGGTAAGGTAGTCCGCGCCAAAGCATGGACGCGAGAGTTCCTAGACCTTGGCGCTGCCCTGTTCGAGAGTGTGTACCCTCGATGGCGGCATGCTCTCATGAACGATTTGATACGTACCTTGTTCCCACTGCCTAGAGCATGCCGTAATGCCGCCGTGCGATTTCTCCACATCGCTCTCTTGGCCCTGCTTTCCGCATCTGGCGCCAAGCAATGATCGCCGCCAGCTGATTGACACATTCGGGGAAATCATCCGCCTGGCAGGGCAATGGGAGACCGGCCTTGAAGTAGAGCTTCATGGCCTGCCTTAGAGGGGCTAAATACCCCAATTTCAGCGGCTGTCGCGGGGGCGGCAGCGGCTTAGGCGGGGCCATGTTACCCTAGTTGGTGCGGCGCGGTGGAGCTGCGTAAGGTGAACTGTGGTTAGTCGGAGAAGGGGAGTGAAAGACTGACAGTAGGTTTAGACTACGGGCACGCGTGAAAATAACCATTTCCCATTTCCTTAGAGGGTAATAATTCGACACTCGTTGCATTAACAACTCAATCTTTATTTCCCTTCTCAGCATAAGAGTGCGAACGTATTAAAAAGATCGGTCGTGGCTATCCACCTCATCGGGCAATGTACCAGGACAGGTAGGAGACGGAACCGGGTTTCATTTTAGAAATGTTGACGACTGTGCCCTTATATTTATATGATATTATTTATATGCCACCATGTACCGTCGAGTGTAGCAACACCATCAGAAACAAGGGATAATGACGTGGCGTGTTTTATTTTTTTAAAGGACATCAGAAACAGGGGATGCCGATGTGGCATGTTATCTGACTGGCGGGCCGCCCCCTCCACCTTCGACGGCACGCATCCCAGGTTCGAGGGGTGGTTCCGCCCACCAACACATTATTGTGGAATTTTCTATGTGGGACCTGAATTCCAGCACTGAGCTGATGCCCATGTCGAACACAAAGAATTCTGAAAGAAGCTAGCAAATAATACGCATACTACTCATCGAAATAATATAAATACAGTACAAATTTCTACTTCGAAAAATAGACCTGAAAATGCTACCAAATAACCTAGGATGAATATAGGATTCATTCTCCCCTATATATTTAAATGGTGGCTAGCGTCTTTGCAACACATGTTGAAGAACTCTTTACATGCGTAGTGTCTTTTGATTATCTTGTCTAGAGGGTAAGGCCTCGGTGTATGTTCCAGACTTAAGCCATACATTACCATTGTTGGTTCCTCTTCGAGCTTGAACCTCATGATAAATGCGGTCGATAAAATTCCTGTAGTATATGCAACGGGTTTGGTGTGGGTGTAACCTGGTGTCAATGGAGATAGACCGATTGTAACCAACAAAGAGGGCATGACTTCCAATGTCACCGACGGCCTCGAGAGAGCGGTTCTCCGTGTTCACCCGGTACAACACCGGTTGCCCTTTGGTGAAATCCCCGTTCAACACAAGAAGCAGATCACCATCTGACTCCACAAGGTAAAATTTGTAAGTTCCGCGTACCTGTTCAAAGACTGGGGCCGAAATTATGTTGGCCATCATGATAGTGCTTGCGCGCTGCTCTAACTGGATGTGGGTTGACAAGATGTCTCCATTCTCAAGTAATGCATATACTTCCCCTCGGAATGCCGTCATGCAGACCAGAAGCGTATCAGGAGGTGGCAAATGCAATCCTTCTCCAAATGATCCATTGATTTGCCCCGTTGGGGTGCTCTCATCGGCCCATGCAATATGATCTGGATAATCAGTGCAAACGAACACCATCATTGGGGACTTCGTCACGACAACAGATTGCAGAAGATCAGATGGTATGCGTGCTTGAAACTCAGTGTTAGACTTATGAGTGATTGGGTTCAGAAGCCGAATCTGGTACGGCTCAACCCTCTGAGCAAGCACGATGACGCCACGAGAAACACCGACGAAGTAGAATCTTTTGGAAAAAGAGGGCATCAGTTAGCACTAAGATGTTTATAATGGAAAATACCAATAAATATCGGATGTGAATGTGAACCTGCGATGGACGTCCATTAGATTTGTCCTGAAGCAACAACCAGTGGCGAGGTTGAGGAGGGTGAAGTCGCCAACGTCTGGAAGTGTGTGATCTATCATGATCCAGTTGTTGAGATGGAATTCGGGCACCTTTAAAGTGCGGCGCCAATCGGTGCAGACTTCCCGATAAGCAGCATAGGTGTCGACGTACTCCTCTTTCTCTAGCAAATAGTCGGCGATCTTGCGAAGTGGGTCGGTCGGGAGATCGGCCCAGTTCCTCTTCATCCGGCTACTAGCCATGGCTTACGTGCGGGAATGTTTTGATCGAGGAGGAAAGAAGAACTACCACTGCGAGGAGAAGAAGAAGAGGATATATAACAGACGAGGGAGACAAAGCGGAACTGCCACTACGAGGAGATGATGAGACGGGGGAGAAGAAGCGGAACTGCCAATTCAAGTTTGGATCAACGGGCTTTTTTCGGAACTAGCGCGTGAACCAGGCATGCACTGCATGCAAGTTTTGATCAAACAGACTGACATGTGGGACCTGCTAAAATTCCGTGAAGTGCTCCCCGTGCATAGTGTGCTGACAGGTGGCATGTTTTCTGACAGGCGGGCCCGCCTCCTCCACCTACGACGGCGCGCATCCCAGGTTCGAGGGCTGGTGCCGCCCACCAACACATTATTGTGCAATTTTCCATGCTTTGTCGCAACCAGCTCCGCTCCGCTCCTCTCCTCTGCTCCTGCCGCCGCCACTCCGCTCAGTCGTGCACCGCTCTCGTCGTCCCCTTGGGTCGTCGTCCTCCCGCCCTCCCCTCCCTGCCATCCCCTCACGTCCCCTCCCCTCCCTGCCCTGTCTCCTTGCTGCCACCTACCGCCTAGGCGCGTCTAGAAACGAAAACCGAGAGTCGGCCGTCAGGTTAGGGGCCCAACGACGCTGGTGATCCGGATCCCACTCGGAGATGGATCCTGCGAGGCTTGAGACACGGATATGGGTCCTGCGTGGCTGGAGAGCACGGAATCGCCTTCAAGTCTTGAGAGCACAGAGGACAACGAAATGGGGGGAGAGGAAGCGGGTGCAGAGCTTTGGAGGTATGGAGCCCGGAGAAGGTGCCGTGCGTCCACATTGAAAGGTAAGAACTGTGATTCCATATCTGCATACCCCAATTAGCGTTTCTAGTCCCGTGGTGATGGCAAGGATATGTGTCGGTAACCGCAGGACGTCTGTACAGCTTGTCCTTGAGCATGAAGGCACTGAAACATGTGGCGGTGCGGATGATGATGAGAAAGCATATCTAGACGTGGCTGCTGACCCTGATAGGATGGAGAGTAGGGAATATTTGGTTGATTCAAACTTTGAGCCTGACTATGGGACTGATGAGGAAGAGGAATGTGAAGATGTGGAAATGGGATGTAGATACGACGACGAAGACGTGGACAGGCCAGTGATACACTTTGATAGGGACAATCCTACAATTGATGAGGGGACTGTCTTTGATAATGTGGAGGACTGGAGATATGCAGTTGCAACCTATGCAATCAGAGTTGGGTTCGAATTTATCATTGAAAAGAGAGACCAAAAGAGATTTAGGGTGCACTATAGGGAAGGGTGGACACCCATTTCAGGTTGCAATAGCTACATTTAGTTTCAGTCTTTCTCATATTTATTCTGCTGATAACTAGCTCTGAATTATTTGGATTCTTATCGTATGAAGATCAAAGTAAACACGAAGGAACACAACTTCCCTAATACTTCTTTAAGTGGTAAAATTAGACCGGCGACTACCAAGTGGATTCTTTGCTCACTTATTTGGGTGAGGCAGGATCATAACATTGGACCAGCTGAACTCAAAGCAAAGATTAGCAAAAAGTTTAACATTTTGATTCCTTATCACAGAGTCTTTGATGGGAAGGATATGGCTCTAGACTTCATTCAAGGCAAGTGGAATGACAGTTTTCATATGTTGTATAGTTTCAAAGCTCAGGTAGAGAAAACATCACCTGGTAGTGTTGTTGACATCGATTATGAAGGGAATATGCCCAAGAGGCAATAATAAAGTGGTTATTATCTTATTCCATGTTTATGATAAATGTTTATTTTGCATGCTATAATTGCATTAATTGGAAATGTTAATACATGTGTGTTTAATAAACAAAATACAAAGTTCCTAGTACTGCCTCTCATATAAACTAGCTTGTTGATTATCAAGATGATCAAGGTTTCCTGATCATGGACATTGGATGTTGTTAATAACGAGGTCACAATATTGATAGAATGATGTGATGAACATTCATCTGAAGTATAGCATTATGATCAGAGTCATTATGTTTATATTGCTATAATATCATACGAAGTAATATTAGTCCTTAGACCATGAGATCATGTTAATTGCTAACACCGGAAGAGTATCTTGATAACATCAAACGTCATACCGTAATAGGGTGACTATAAAGGTGGGTTCAGTGCTATGAAAGTGTTATGTTGAGGCTCATGGATCAAGAGTGGGATTTGTCCATCCCGATGACGGATAGATATACTCTGGGCCCTCTTGCTGATATCACAGTGAAATAGCTTGCAAGCAAGTGATGTGATCACTAGAATGTTATATCACTGGAACGAGAAAAGAGTGCATGTCGGTAACGAGATCAAACTAGGTATTTGGATGCCAATGATCGAATCTCGGACATGTAATATATCGCGAGACAAAGGGATTTAGTTACAACGTTAAAGGTTCACACGATCACAAGAGTCATCGTTGAATATGTGGTCGATGCGGATCTCTAGGTCCTCCTGCTGATTATTGATCGGAGAGGGGTCTCGATCATGTCTGCATTATTCGCGAACCGTAGGGTGACACACTTAAGGGATACCGACACCATTTGGAGCAAATATGTTTCAGATAAAGATTTAAGAAAGCGCTGGAATTATTTAAATAGACACCGAAACTGTTTCGGGTGAAATTGCTGAAATTGGTTCTGCATGTAATATTGAAATGTTGCAGGGGGGTTTTATGTGAATGTTTGTTAATTCAAGTAATTAACAAAATTCTGAATAAAATTAATAAAAGAGTTTTATTAAATGAGAGAGCATTAAAATTGGAGAAATTTAATGCATTTAAAGTGGAGACTTTAAAAGAGAATGTGAAGGGGCATTTTAATGTGGAGGGGGTTACCACCACATGAATGGGGGAGGTAAAGGGACACCCTCCCCTCCTCCTATAAAAGGCCCCCCTCTCACTCCTTCTTCCTCACACCTCCTCGTGAAGGATCTCTCTCTCCCTCTAGTATTATTCCCCCACGGTCTCGGATTAGCGACATACATGTTCCCGGTGGCTTTATCTGGAAAGGAGTTGCTGCTTCCGCTTCTTTGCTGGAGCGAGGGACGGAGGTTGTCGGGGTACCGGACATATGTGCGATCACGGATGCACTGCTGCTTTGCGGTGCTGGACTTGGTGGTGCTGGACTTGCTGGAGCTGGATCTGATGGACGTGCTGGTGTCGGACCTGCTAGACTTCATCTCGATCTTGAGATCGGCAAGTGTACGACTACATCATCCACGAGTTCCAACTCATTAACAAAGCTTTTTTGTCTTCGAGGGTAAGTTCTCTATGGATGTATATCCACACGTTGCTTGTATCTAGTAGATAGATCTTGGCGTATAGTTCCCACCATAGGAAATTTTTTGTTTTCTATGATGCGAACCCAACAGTGGTATTAGAGCCTGATCTATGCATAGGTGCTTTGCACAGGTAGTACACATATGTTTATATGTGGGCGATGATGATCATGTTATTGCATCGTTCATGTATTTTGGATATTGGTGGCATAGTGGGATGAAGCGGCCTGGACCAACCTTACATGTCATCGCACATGATACCGGTTCCACGACTGACATGCAACTAGTTTTGCATAAGTGGCTGGCGGGTGTCTGTCTCTCCTACTATAGTCAATATCTGATTTACAACGAGTTGATAATAACTTAGTTATCATCGTTGTGGTTCCATGTTCGTAGGTAAGACCGGTTCTATCTTCGAAAGCCCTAAGCCACGGAAAATTTGCAATGGATAAATTAGAGGCGTCTAGTTTAGATTGTTGTTGGGCTAGTGTCATGATATGGTAATGTTGTAAGTAGATGTATGCTAGATACCCTTACAACACACCTAACGTGTAAGTTCCATAGACCTTGGACTTACACACAAAGGAATGATAGAGATCATACCACGATGCATATGATGGTGATCAAATGCATGGACCATATCATCCCACTTTACACATTAGATGTTTGCATCTTATATTGCTAGTTTGGCATTTTAGTAGCATTTTAAGTATGCACCGTTCTATGGATCATGTTTCGAGACATCACGTGATGATCGGGTGTACTCGACTCTACGCTTTCATATAACGGGTGTAAGACAGTTTTACACACGTGAATACTAAGGTTCTTACTTGGCGAGCCTAGCATGTACAGACATGGCCTCGGAACACGGACCGAAAGGTTAAGCATGAGTCATATAGTTGATATGATGCCCATATGGATGCTCGCCTTTGAAGCTACACCGACTCACATGATGATCGAACTTGGTGTAGTGGATTTGGTTCATGTAATCACCAAAAAGGCACAAGGGATGTCATTTTTGAGTGGGAGTTCATTTCTAATTTGGATTAGTCGAACCAAATTTGTCATAAACTAAATCAAAGTGAATTTGCATAGTTTGTTGTAGTCATTGGCATTCGTTTTCTACCTTATGCTTAGTTTTAATTGAGATAATAGAACTATAGAATTCTGGATATTTACTTTCTGTTGGTATCGTATTGTTTTGAATGTCAATTTAAAGTTTATAAGTCCTATTGCAAACTTTCAGCAAACTCTATTTACTCCATGAAGTTTAATAAGTAGTATTAAATCAAGAGTAAGAATTCTAATGTTAGTATCTAAAGTATCATGTTTGCCTCCATGATTATTGATATTCAAAAGTTGTTTTAATATCAAGATTATATAGGAGCTAAAAATTGTTTCAGAAACCATCATGTGTGAAAGATATTGTGATATCTGAAACAATGTTTTTGGTTGCATTATGATAGAGTATAATTTAGCAAAATACATGTTCTCATATTGTATGAGAATTTGTGAAGGATGGAGATGCTAAGCATCCGGATCTCCCAAAAAGGTTTTGGGAACTAACATTATACTCGTGATTCTTCCTTATAGGCTATAGTAGCTTGATCATGAAAGTTGTCATGATAAGGATGAATATAAGATGTAAGTAAAATGTTTACTACACTGATAGATTACTAAAAAATGGATTTTTGAAAGAAGACCAAACATTTGATGATGGTGATCCACTTCAAAGTGCAAGTCCAAAGGTATTAGTATTTGACTATACACGCTTTATACTATGTGTCATGTGAATGACACCACTATTGATGTTGATAGATTCTTTTAAAAGAAAAGGAATTTTTGAAAGAGAATCTATAAAATATTTGGCAGAAAAAAAAGGTTGGAGATGTCCAACTTAGGTATATAGAAGATATACATGTTATGGTTGTACTCCTTGCTTGTTAAACAATGTGGTTCTGAGGTATTGGATACCGGTATTGGATACCGAATTGGTTGGTATGAAGTGTCATACAGGACAATGCAATTCATGAACTGCAATGGCCTAAGTAACTAGCAAGAGAATAAGTGATGATGATCATCGAAAACAAATAAAGTGTTATTGTGCTTTTCGTTGATGTCAAACCTAGTCTTCAAGATTTGTTTTAATAATTTTTATTTTTTTCCGGTATTACGAGAACAATGGTTGTTCACATAATTACCGTATTCCATAAAGGATAGATGAACTTTTACAAGTCTAGTTGGAGAAATTACATCCATAAACATTATTTCTAAATTGTCGCAAGACAAATGATTAAAAGATCCCTTATGAAGTGACATCGCTGTTTTAAATTATATTGGAAAGAAAACATGAAGAACCTCCATGTTGATGGAATTTTTGGAGTCTTTGATTTTGATCAATTTACGCTTGTGAAACTTTCCTCGAGATAATTGAAACTCCGTCCATAGGCCAAACAGGAACGGATGACTAACTTATTAGATATTATGCATGTTGATGTATATAGTCCATTATGTGTAGCCATATGCGATGGATCTTTTTGCTTCATATGCTTTCTCCAGAAATTTAAGTGAATATATCTATATATTTACTTAATAAGGAAGAAGTATGAAACATTTGAAAATCGTTCAAAGACTTTCAAGATGAAGTGAAAAATCATTGTAACAAGAAAATAAAAGAGTTTATGATTTGATCATAAAGGAAGATATTTGAGTTACATGTTTAGCAAAACACCTAAGATTTGAGGAATTGTTCCATGATTTGTCTTTCCCGATAAACCATAGGAGTATGGCATATTCGAGAGATGAAATCAAACCATGTTTAACATGGTAAGATCAAAGTTGTCATTTATAAAACTACCATTATGTTTTAAGGATTAAAGGTTTAGAGACTACCGCTTTTACACTAAAAAGAGCACCATCGTGATCCGTTGAAATGACACCTTATAAGTTATGGTTTGGGATAAAACACGAATTTTATTTTCTTAAATTTTGGTATGCTATGCATAAGTATAATGTTTACAACCAAAGTCGGATAAGCACGTCTTTGTAGGTTATCCCAAAGAATTTGTTGGGAATTTCTCCATAATATCGAGGACAAAAGAGTTTGTTACTTGGAACGTCAAGTTTCTTGAGAAGGAATTTTTTGTGAAAAGTTAATTGGGAGGACAATAGGACTTTGATAAGGTTGTTGAACCTTAGCTATATATGCTAAATGGCCAGCGGGAAAAGTTTCAGTGGCGGCCACAATGCTCATGGCTCCCGTGATTACAAAGGTTGTGATCTCGGAGATTAGAGTTCCTATTGAACCGTGTGGGTCGGTAAGAATCAAATAGTGTGATTTGATAAGCAAGTCGTTATTGTTTTGACAATGATGAACCAACTACATGCAAAGAAGCGATGATGGGCCCTGACTCCATAAAATGTCTAGAAGTCATAGAATCCGTGATAGTATCCATACACGAGAAATCAAGTTTCTGAACTTGGAAGACCCTCCGGAAAGGTGTGAAGCCTATCGGCCGTGTTTGGATCTATAAAGAAATAGACATGGATGTTTAACATCTATGAAATAGTCGACATGTCGGAAAGAAGTTTACGGCAATGTTTAAGGAGTTGACTATGACAAGATTTGATCTTTCATAGCGATATTTAGTCTTGACGGATTAATGTAGCAACCACTACATATAATTTGGTATATGGTAGTTGAATAAACAAAACAACGTTCTTATAATAGAATGGTTACCTAGGACGTGTACATGACACGGTCCGAAGGGTTTTGTTAATTCTTAGGATGCTAAAAGGGCATGCAAACTTCAATAGTTGAAGTGAGCATAGCGGAGTTGGAATCCTCACCATGATGAAAAATGTTAAAGGAATTTAATTTCATAGGAGCTGATGAAGATGCTTGCATTTGCAAGAAATTAAGTGGGAGCGCTGAGACAAATTTCCAATACATTATGCAGAGTACATATTGTTGATTGGAAATGATGTATCTTTTATTGACACAAGTTAAGAATTTCATTAAAATAGGATTTCGATGAAAGACTTGGGCAAAACCAGAATATTTGGCATCAATGTCTGTATAGATAGATTGAGGTGCTAATATGGTTGTGCCATACATACATATATGAGATATTGAAAGGGTTCAATATGGAAACAACAAGAAAGGTTCTTGCTGCATGGAAAGGATTGTATCAAGATTCCAGTGTTTCAACACTTGGTGAATAAAATCACATGAATATTTTGATCGATTATACCGTGATATGTATATATCCAGAATGTCCTATGCTCTAAATGTTATGAGCACATACCAGAATGACTCATAAGATGATCATTGGACAATAGTAAAGATATTCTTATGAGCTTTGGAAGAACTAAGAATATATCATGTATAAGTGACAAATAGTTAAAGGTAGTTCATTATAAAGTGTTACATTGATATTAGTTTTGTCACAAGATACAAATTAAATTTATCTCAATTTAGACTATGGGTGGCACAATGTAATGGAAAGGATGTTCCATAATGGATTTGGATAAGTTCCAAAGTTGAAACATGGTGACGGATGCTACAACAAAAGGCTAAGTATATGACTGCTATAGTAGCAGCAAAGGAGGGAATTTGTGTTAAGAAGTTTGCTATCAAACTAGGTGTGGTTCAAAGTGGGCTAATACTATGAAGATATACTGTATGACAATAATATCAACATATTTTAACCCGAACGAACTAAAGGTCTCACCAAAGGACCAAATTTATACAATGCCATCTCATTTGAGAATGAGTGATGCGTAGAGATGCAAAGACATCCAAATACACAAGGACCTGAAAGTGCCAGATCCGGATATTATGTTAACCACTAGCAAACGCGTATATTCAACACCTAGGTGTTGTATATACAAGTTTACAAACTAGATTATTGACTCTAGTGCAAGTGGGAGACTGAAGGGAATATGCCTAAGAGGCAATAATAAAGTGGTTATTATCTTATTCCATGTTTATGATGAATGTTTATTTTGGATGCTATAATTGTATTAATTGGAAATGTTAATACATGTGTGTTTAATAAACAAAATACAAAGTTCCTAGTACTGCCTCTCATATAAACTAGCTTGTTGATTAACAAGATGATCAAGGTTTCCTGATCATGGACATTGGATGTTGTTAATAACGAGGTCACAACATTGGTAGAATGATGTGATGAACATTCATCCGAAGTATAGCATTACAATCAAAGTCATTATTTTTATATTGCTATAATATCATACGAAGTAATCTTAGTCATTAGACCATGAGATCATGTTAATTGCTAACACCGGAAGAGTATCTTGATAACATCAAACGTCACACCGTAATAGGGTGACTATAAAGGTGGGTTCAGTGCTACGAAGGTGTTATGTTGAGGCTCATGGATCAAGAGTGGGATTTGTCCATCCCGATGACAGATAGATATACTCTGGGCCCTCTCGGTGATATCACATTGAAATAGCTTGCAAGCAAGTGATGTGATCACTAGAATGTTATATCACGGGAACGAGAAAAGAGTGCATGTCAGTAACGAGATCAAACTAGGTACTTGGATGCCAATGATCAAATCTCGGACATGTAATATATCGCGAGACAAAGGGATTTAGTTATGACGTTAAAGGTTCACACGATCACAAGAGTCATCATTGAATATGTGGGAGTTAGTACGGATCTCTAGGTCCCAGTGATGATTATTGATCGGAGAGGGGTCTCGATCATGTCTGCATTATTCACGAACCGTAGGGTTACACACTTAAGGGATACCGACACCATTTGGATAAAATATGTTTTAGATAAAGATTTAAGAAAGCGCTGGAATTATTTCAATAGACACCGAAACTGTTTCGGGTGAAATTGTTGAAATGGTTCTGCATGTAATATTGAAATGTTGCAGGGGGTTTTATGTGAATGTTTGTTAATTAAAGTAATTAACAAAATTCTGAATAAAATTAATAAAATAGTTTTATTAAATGAGAGAGCATTAAAATTGGAGAAATTTAATGCATTTAAAGTGGAGACTTTAAAAGAGAATGTGAAGGGGCATTTTAATGTGGAGGGGGTTACCACCACATGAATGGGGGAGGTGAAGGACACCTCCTCCTCCTATAAAGTCCCCCTCTCCTTCTTCCTCACACCTCCTCGTGAAGGATCTCTCTCCCCTCTAGTATTATTCCCCATGGTCTCGGATTAGCGAGATACATGTTCCGGTGGCTTTATCTGGAAAGGAGTTGTTGCTTCGATGCTTTCTTTGGGCGAGGGACGGAGGTTGTCGGGTACCGGACGTGTGTGCGATCACGGATGCACCTTGCTGCGGTGCTGGACTTGGTGGTGCTGGTTTTGCTGGAGCTGGATCGATGGGCGTCTTTGGGCGGACTGCTGGACTTCATCATGATCTTGAGATCGGCAAGTGTACGACTACATCATCCACGAGTTCCAACTCGTTAACAAAGCTTTGTTGTCTTCGAGGGTAAGTTCTCTATGGATGTATATCCACCTGTTGCTTGTATCTAGTAGATAGATCTTGGCGTATAGTTCCCACCGTAGGAAACTTTTTGTTTTCTATGCTGCGAACCGAACAGATTACGAGGTTGTGAAAGGGAGAGAAAAGGTCTCGAGGGGGGTCAGGTATAAGCAGGCAGATAAGATATGCTTCAGGAGATGTTTTGTCTGCCTGAAGGCATGCTGGGAGGGGTTCCTAGACGGCTGCAGGCCATACTTGGCAATAGGCGCAACTTCTTTAACAGGGAAGTTCAGGGGACATGTTGCTTCTGCTTGTGCTTTGGACGCGCATAATTGGCTTCTACCCGTAGCTTATGCTGTTCTTGAGGGTGAATCAAATGAAAGCTGGACATGGTTCATGCAGAGACTATGGGAAGTAATTGGTCACCCTGAAGGCTTGGTGATACACACCGGTGCATCCGAGGGTCTTGAGAATGCTGTTGATGCTGTGTTTCCTAGGGTTGAGCATAGGGAATGCATGCGGCACCTCGCTACTAACTTCACGAAGAAGTTCAAAGGAAAGATCTTTGAAGAGGACTTGTGGCGATCAGCATACACATACATCCCAAGCACGCATGCTACTTACCTGCAGAACATGTATGTAGTGCCAGAGGTGAAAAAATACCTTGAGGAACATCACACCAAGCTATGGGCCAGAAGCAAGTTTGGTGAGTTAAGCAAGGTGGATTTTGTATGCAATAATTTGGCAGAGAGTTTCAATGATAAGATTTCGGGCATGAAGACACTTGGACTTGTTATTTTGTTGGATGCAATAAGACAGTGCATAATGGTGAAGATAGATTTAAGGCAAAGAATTTGTGCAAGAAAATTTTTAGGCCATAAAATAGTTCCAAAGGTGGTTATGTTAATGAATGCAAGAACCAGGGCAATGAGAATGATAAAGATGAGGGTGGTCAGAAGTTCCAGAACATTGGCTGAGGTTTATGTAGAATACAAGTGTGGAAGTGAATGAAGGTACACTGTAGACATTGGAAACAAGACTTGTTCATGCAGGTAGTGGAAGATTACTGGTCTGCCATGTCACCATGCAATTTACTTCATCTTAAATCTTAGAGGTAACGGAGCTGAAATAGAGAACTATGTCGACAACTATTTCTCCGTGGACAAGTTTGCTGCAACTTATGCAGAAAACATACCACCTATGGCCGACGAAAATGATTGGGAGATTGTCGATCCAGGGTTCAAACTTCAACCACCAGTTCTTAGGAGGCCACCTGGGAGGCCTAGAAAGCTAAGGATCGAAGCCTCCACCGATAAAGGTCCAAGGCTTGGTGCTAGGAAAAGAAAATGCGAACGTTGTGGCGGATTCGGCCATATCAAGAGGTTGTGCAAAAACCTAGTTACACATGCTATTGTCCCTGTTCACACCCCGGTGGCAGAAAATGAGGCTTCTCAGCCAGAACTAGCGGAAGAGCAGCGCGAAGACGATGATGAGCACTCGGAGGAAAACGTACGTAAGCAGCCAATTTATGAAGAAGTGGAGGTGCCGGCGAGAAAAGGGTGTGAAAAAAAACAAAAGGGTAAGCGGAACGGGGAGGAAAGGGCAAATAATGGAGGTGTATTAGAATATGAAGAAGTTGCAGGAGTGATTGAGGATGTTCTTGAGGATCTTTCGGCTAACTGCAGGAGAAATAATAAATCCCTGCCAATTTCATCTTTGTATGATTCTCCGGATGAAAGGTAAGCTTAAAAATTGTTTTATTTGCCATTTTATCATTTTTTTATCCTCATCAACTGATGCTTAATGCAGCGTGGGCTAGCAGACTAATAAGAGGAAGCGAAAGATGCGCACGATGCGTCCTATATTGAATTATATCATTGACACTAAACTAGCCGTGTCGTCTTTATTTATATCTGGCGCATGCAATGTGTCTGTGATGGGGTCATGTGGACCAGATTACATTTTTTTAAAATATTATTACATTAATATTTTACCTGCGTTTGGATGCGGCTACTAGTTCCCATCTCCCTTGCATTCCCATCTCCTCTGGTGCACTCCAGAATTATGGTTGTGCCATCAAGTAGCAGAGTCAGCGTATTGTCCCATCAGGTGTGAACGCAATGACTTTGTTTGTTTAGAATTTGACAACTTTTGATTAGTTTGAAAGACAGATAAACCTAAAACATGTATCTAGACATGTTTTGGGTATAGACACATTTATTAAATATCTAAAAAAACTAAGTCAGTTATATCTGGACAGGAGTAGTACACTATTACAACACGCTCGATCCCTTCTCCTCAGGCGCACTCCAAATTACGGTTGTGCCATCAAGTGCTAGGAGCAGAGTCATCGTATTGTCCCATTAGATATGCCAGGAAACGCGCGAACTTTATTTTCAGGATTGGACGAGTTTTGATCGACTAGTTTCAAAGACAAAGACAACTAAAACGTCGCCAACATATATAGATTATGACGATAATCGACCATGACTCAGGTGACCTAGATCCAAAGAGCGTATTAAGATACCGTACATAGATTTAATTTATGCTTAAGTGGCCCTAATCGAATATGACGCTCCCACAGTCTCCATCATTGACGACGTTGTCCACGTCGCCGCCAGCCTCCTCCGTGTCGGAATCGATGCCGACGTTCCCGGCAGCGTTCCTCCTCCTCATGGATTCTTCACGGTGTGCTGTTGCACAGATCCGGGTGGATCTCCCGCCGGTGGGTTCCGCACAGCTCAATCAACACAGCCCGCTCCTTCTTGAACAACTTTCGCTAGTATGCGCTCGTACGCGAGTACCGCGCCATTGCCCTCTTCCGCTCCGACAGCTGGCGGCAGCGCTCCTCGATCTGCCTCGCCAACGCGTTGTCGTGCAAGAGCGGCGCGACAGGAACCCGGCGTAGCTGAGCTCGAAGCCGACCGGAAGCCTCGCTAACGGCGGCGTGAATATGTCGTAGTGGGCGAACATCTGAGCCTCGTGCAAGCTGAGTTTGGGCCTCTCCCTCTCATGGCGATGAAGGAACACGATCTGATTTTCGGCCCCGAGGTTAAGGGGATAAGGGCAAGGACATAGGCCCAATGTAGTTGCCACGGCCAATCAGTTCGCAGAACAGACTTCTCGCGGATTGCCCTCGCGAAGGACATCACTATCGTCCACACACCCCGATCCAACGGCGCCTAACAATCGGGGATCGCGTCTTCTAGAAGCCCAAAGTGGTTACTGGTTAGTTTTGAGTCCCGATTGTTTGTGGCCAACGGCGGTAGTTGAAAATAATACACATTTCAATGCCACTGGTGGATCCATGTGTGGTCTCTAAAGATAACACACATCCAATGACTCTGGTTGCTGTTAGTAAAAAGAACACACATGCAATGACCTTTGGTTGTTGTTAGTGAAAAGAACACACATGCAATGACACTGGTGGATCCATGTGAGATCTCTAAAGAGAACACACATTTCAATGACACTGGTGGATCCATAGGTGGTATGTGAAAAGAACACACATGCAATGACTCTGGTTGATCCATGGGTGGATTGTGCAAAGAACACACATGCAATGACACTGGTGGATCCATAGGTGGTATGTGCAAAGAACACACATGCAAAATGACTCTGGTTGTTACTAAAAAGAACACACATGCAATGACACTGGTGGATCCATGGGTGGATTGTGAAAAGAACACACATGCAATGACACTGGTGGATCCATATGTGGTATGTGAAAAGAACACACATGCAATGACTCTAGTTGTTGTTAGTGAAAAGAACACACATGCAATGACACTTGTGGATCCATAGGTGGTATGTGAAGAGAACACACATTTCAATGACTCTGGTTGTTGTTACTAAAAAGAACACACATGCAATGACACTGGTGGATCCATGGGTGGATTGTGAAAAGAACACACATGCAATGACACTGGTGGATCCATATGTGGTATGTGAAAAGAACACACATGCAATGACTCTGGTTATTGTTAGTGAAAATAACACACATGCAATGACACTTGTGGATCCATAGGTGGTATGTGAAAAGAACACACATCCAAAATGACCCTGGTTGTTGTTACTAAAAAGAACACACATGCAATGACTTTGGTTGTTGTTAGTGAAAAGAACACACATGCAATGACACTAGTGGATCCATAGGTGGTATGTGAAAAGAACACACATTTCAATGACTCTGGTTGTTGTTACTAAAAAGAACAAACATGCAATGACACCAGTGGATCTATGGGTGGATTGTGAAAAGAACACACATGCAATGACACTGGTGGATCCATAGGTGGTATGTGAAAAGAACACACATGCAAAATGACTCTGGTTGTTTTTACTAAAAAGAACACACATGCAATGACACTGGTGGATCCATGTGTGGTCTCTGTAGAGAACACACATTTCAATGATACTGATGGATCCATATGTGGTATGTGAAAAGAACACACATGCAATGACTCTGGTTGTTGTTAGTGAAAAGAACACACATGCAATGACACTGGTGGATCCATACGTGGTATGTGAAAAGAACACACATGCATAATGACTCTGGTTGTTGTTACTAAAAAGAACACACATGCAATGACACTCGTGGATCCATGGGTGGATTGTGAAAAAGCACATGCAATGACACTGGTGGATCCATAGGTGGTATGTGAAAAGAACACACATGCAAAATGACTCTGGTTGTTTTTACTAAAAAGAACACACATGCAATGACTCTGGTTGTTGTTAGTGAAAAGAACACACATGCAATGACACTGGTGGATCCATAGGTGGTATGTGAAAAGAACACACATGCAAAATGACTCTGGTTGTTGTTACTAAAAAGAACACACATGCAATGACACTGGTGGATCCATGGGTGGATTGTGAACAGAACACACATGCAATGACACTGGTGGATCCATAGGTGGTATATGAAAAGAACACACATGCAAAATGACTCTGGTTGTTGTTACTAAAAAGAACACACATGCAATGACTTTGGTTGTTGTTAGTGAAAAGAACACACATGCAATGACACTGGTGGATCCATAGGTGGTATGTGAAAAGAACACACATGCAAAATGACTCTGGTTGTTGTTACTAAAAAGAACACACATGCAATGACCTTGGTGGATCCATGTGGTCTGTGAAAAGAACACACATGCAATGACACTGGTGGATCCATAGGTGGTATGTAAAAAGAACACACACTTCAATGACTCTGGTTGTTGTTCCTAAAAAGAACACACATGCAATGACACTGGTGGATCCATGGGTGGATTGTGAAAAAGAACACACATGCAATGATACTAGTGGATCCATAGGTGGTATGTGAAAAGAACACACATGAAAAATGACTCTGGTTGTTGTTACTAAAAAGAACACACATGCAATGACACTGGTGGATCCATGTGTGGTCTCTGTAGAGAACACACATTTCATTGACACTGGTGGATCCATATGTGGTATGTGAAAAGAACACACATGCAATGACTTTGGTTATTGTTAGTGAAAAGAACACACATGCAATGACACTTGTGGATCCATAGGTCGTATGTGAAAAGAACACACATCCAAAATGACCCTGGTTGTTGTTACTAAAAAGAACACACATGCAATGACTTTGGTTGTTGTTAGTGAAAAGAACACACATGCAATGACACTAGTGGATCCATAGGTGGTATGTGAAAATAACACACATTTCAATGACTCTGGTTGTTGTTACTAAAAAGAACACACATGCAATGACACTGGTGGATCCATGGGTGGATTGTGAAAAGAACACACATGCAATGACACTGGTGGATCCATAGGTGGTATGTGAAAAGAACACACATGCAAAATGACTCTGGTTGTTTTTACTAAAAAGAACACACATGCAATGACACTGGTGGATCCAAGTGTGGTCTCTGTAGAGAACACACATTACAAAGATAATGATGGATCCATATGTATGTAAAAGAACACACACATGCAATGACTCTGGTTGTTGTTAGTGAAAAGAACACACATGCAATGACACTTGTGGATCCATAGGTGGTATGTGAAAAGAACACACATGCAAAATGACTCTGGTTGTTGTTACTAAAAAGAACACACATGCAATGACACTGGTGGATCCATGGGTGGATTGTGAAAAGAACACACATGCAATGACACTGGTGGATCCATAGGTGGTATGTGAAAAGAACACACATGCAATGACACTGGTGGATCCATATGTGGTATGTGAAATGAACACACATGCAATGACTGGTTGTTGTTAATGAAAAGAACACATGCAGTTACTTTGGTGGATCCTTTGGTGTTATATGAAAAGAACACACATGCAAATTTACTCTGGTTGTTGTTACTAAAAAGAACACACATGCAATGACTCTGGTTGTTGTTAGTGAAAAGAACACACATGCAATACACTGGTGGATCCATAGGTGGTATGTGAAAAGAACACACATGCAAAATGACTCTGGTTGTTGTTACTAAAAAGAACACACATGCAATGACACTTGGTGGATCCATGGGTGGTCTGTGAAAGAACACACATTTCAATGACGGATCCATATGTGGTATGTGAAAAGAACACACATGCAATGAGTTGTTAGTGATTGTTGTTTGTGAAAAGAACACACATGCAATGACACTGGTGGATCCATAGGTGGTATGTGAAAAGAACACACATGCAAAATGACTCTGGTTGTTGTTACTAAAAAGAACACACATGCAATGACTCTGGTGGATCCATGTGAAAAGAACACACATGCAATGACACTAGTGGATCCATAGGTGGTATGTGAAAAGAACACACATGCAATGACACTAGTTGTTGTTACTAAAAGAACACACATGTGAAAGAACACACATGCAATGACATTGGTGGATCCATAGGTGGTATGTGAAAAGAACACACATGCAAAATGACTCTGGTTGTTGTTACTAAAAAGAACATACATGCAATGTACCTGGTGGATCCATGTGTGGTCTCTGTAGAGAACACACATTTCAATGACACTTGTGGATCCATATGTGGTATGTGAAAAGAACACACATGCAATGACTCTGGTTGTTGTTAGTGAAAAGAACACACATGCAATGACACTAGTGGATCCATAGGTGGTATGTGAAAAGAACACACATGCAAAATGACTCTGGTTGTTGTTACTAAAAAGAACACACATGCAATGACTTTGGTGAATCCATGTGAAAAGAACACACGTTTCAATGACACTTGTGGATCCATATGTGGTATGTGAAAAGAACACACATGCAATGACTCTGGTTGTTGTTACTGAAAAGAACACACATGCAATGACACTGGTTGATCCATTTGTGGTTTGTGAAAAGAACACACATGCAATGACACTGGTGGATCCATAGGTGGTATGTGAAAAGAACACACATGCAAAATGACTCTGGTTGTTGTTACTAAAAAGAACACACATGCAATGACACTGGTGGATCCATGTGTGGTCTCTGTAGAGAACACACATTTCAATGACACTTGTGGATCCATATGTGGTATGTGAAAAGAACACACATGCAATGACTCTGGTTGTTGTTAGTGAAAAGAACACACATGCAATGACTCTGGTTGTTGTTAGTGAAAAGAACACACATGCAATGACACTGGTGGATCCATAGGTGGTATGTGAAAAGAACACACATGCAAAATGACTCTGATTGTTGTTACTAAAAAGAACACACATGCAATGACTCTGGTGGATCCATGTGAAAAGAACACACATGCAATGACACTGGTGGATCCATAGGTGGTATGTGAAAAGAACACACATTTCAATGACTCTGGTTGTTGTTACTAAAAAGAACACACATGCAATGACACTGGTGGATCCATGGGTGGATTGTGAAAAGAACACACATGCAATGACACTGGTGGATCCATAGGTGGTATGTGAAAAGAACACACATGCAAAATGACTCTGGTTGTTGTTACTAAAAAGAACACACATGCAATGACACTGGTGGATCCATGTGTGGTCTCTGTAGAGAACACACATTTCAATGACACTGGTGGATCCATATGTGGTATGTGAAAAGAACACACATGCAATGACTCTGGTTGTTGTTAGTGAAAAGAACACACATGCAATGACACTTGTGGATCCATAGGTGGTATGTGAAAAGAACACACATGCAAAATGAGAGGTTGTTGTTACTAAAAGAACACACATGCAATGACTCTGGTTGTTGTTAGTGAAAAGAACACACATGCAATGACACTAGTGGATCCATAGGTGGTATGTGAAAAGAACACACATTTCAATGACTCTGGTTGTTGTTACTAAAAAGAACACACATGCAATGACTCTGGGGGTCCATGGGTGGATTGTGAAAAGAACACACATGCAATGACACTGGTGGATCCATAGGTGGTATGTGAAAAGAACACACAAGCAAAATGACTGGTTGTTGTTACTAAAAAGAAAACACAGGCAATGACACTGGTGGATCCACGTGGTCTCTGTAGAGAACACACATTTCAATGATACTGATGGATCCATATGTGGTATGTAAAAGAACACACATTCAATGACTCTGTTGTTGTTAGTGAAAAGAACACACATGCAATGACACTGGTGGATCCATAGGTGGTATGTGAAAAGAACACACATGCAAAATGACTGGTTGTTGTTACTAAAAGAAGACACATGCAATGACACTGGTGGATCCATGGGTGGATGAAAAGAACACACATGCAATGACACTGGTGGATCCATAGGTGGTATGTGAAAAGAACACACATGCAATGACATCGGTGGATCTATATGTGGTATGTGAAATGAACACACATGCAATGACTCGGTTGTTGTTAGTGAAAAGAATACACATGCAATGACAATGGTGGATACATAGGTGGTATATGAAAAGAACACACATGCAAATTGACTCTGGTTGTTGTTACTAAAAAGAACACACATGCAATGACTCTGGTTGTTGTTAGTGAAAAGAACACACATGCAATGACACTGGTGGATCCATAGGTGGTATGTGAAAAGAACACACATGCAAAATGACTCTGGTTGTTGTTACTAAAAAGAACACACATGCAATGACACTGGTGGATCCATGTGTGGTTTCTGAAGAGAACACACATTTCAATGACACTTGTGGATCCATATGTGGTATGTGAAAAGAACACACATGCAATGACTCTGGTTGTTGTTAGTGAAAAGAACACACATGCAATGACTCTGGTTGTTGTTAGTGAAAAGAACACACATGCAATGACACTGGTGGATCCATAGATGGTATGTGAAAAGAACACACATGCAAAATGACTCTAATTGTTGTTACTAAAAAGACCACACATGCAATGACTCTGGTGGATCCATGTGAAAAGAACACACATGCAATGACACTTGTGGATCCATAGGTGGTATGTGAAGAGAACACACATTTCAATGACTCTGGTTGTTGTTACTAAAAAGAACACACAAGCAATGACACTGGTGGATCCATGGGTGGATTGTGAAAAGAACACACATGCAATGACACTGGTGGATCCATAGGTGGTATGTGAAAAGAACACACATGCAAAATGACTCTTGTTGTTGTTACTAAAAAGAACACACATGCAATGACACTGGTGGATCCATGGGTGGATTGTGAAAAGAACACACATGCAATGACACTGGTGGATCCATAGGTGGTATGTGAAAAGAACACACATGCAAAATGACTGGTTGTTTTTTCTTAAAAGATAACACATGAAATGACACTGGTGGATCCACGTGTGGTCTCTGTAGAGAACACACATTTCAATGATACTCATGGATCCATATGTGGTATGTAAAAAGAACACACATGCAATGACTCTGGTTGTTGTTAGTGAAAAGAACACACATGCAATGACACTGGTGGATCCATAGGTGGTATGTGAAAAGAACACACATGCAAAATGACTAGTTGTTGTTACTAAAAAAGAAGACACATGCAATGACACTTTGGTGGATCCATGGGTGGATTGTGAAAAGAACACACATGCAATGACACTGGTGGATCCATAGGTGGTATGTGAAAAGAACACACATGCAATGACACTGGTGGATCCATATGTGGTATGTGAAATGAACACACATGCAATGACTCTGGTTGTTGTTAGTGAAAAGAATACACATGCAATGACAATGGTGGATACATAGGTATATGAAAAGAACACACATGCAAATTGACTCTGGTTGTTGTTACTAAAAAGAACACACATGCAATGACTCTGGTTGTTGTTAGTGAAAAGAACACACATGCAATGACACTGGTGGATCCATAGGTGGTATGTGAAAAGAACACACATGCAAAATGACTCTGGTTGTTGTTACTAAAAAGAACACACATGCAATGACACTGGTGGATCCATGTGTGGTCTCTGTAGAGAACACACATTTCAATGACACTTGTGGATCCATATGTGGTATGTGAAAAGAACACACATGCAATGACTCTGGTTGTTGTTAGTGAAAAGAACACACATGCAATGACTCTGGTTGTTGTTAGTGAAAAGAACACACATGCAATGACACTGGTGGATCCATAGATGGTATGTGAAAAGAACACACATGCAAAATGACTCTGATTGTTGTTACTAAAAAGACCACACATGCAATGACTCTGGTGGATCCATGTGAAAAGAACACACATGCAATGACACTTGTGGATCCATAGGTGGTATGTGAAGAGAACACACATTTCAATGACTCTGGTTGTTGTTACTAAAAAGAACACACAAGCAATGACACTGGTGGATCCATGGGTGGATTGTGAAAAGAACACACATGCAATGACACTGGTGGATCCATAGGTGGTATATGAAAAGAACACACATGCAAAATGACTCTGGTTGTTACTAAAAAGAACACACATGCAATGACACTGGTGGATCCATGTGTGGTCTCTGTAGAGAACACACATTTCAATGACACTGGTGGAGCCATATGTGGTAAATGAAAAGAACACACACGCAATGACTTTGGTTGTTGTTAGTGGAAAGAACACACATGCAATGACACTAGTTGATCCATAGGTGGTATGTGAAAAGAACACACATGCAAAATGACTCTGGTTGTTGTTACTAAAAAGAACACACATGCAATGACACTGGTGGATCCATGTGTGGTCTCTGTAGAGAACACACATTTCAATGACACTTGTGGATCCATATGTGGTATGTGAAAAGAACACACATGCAATGACTCTGGTTGTTGTTAGTGAAAAGAACACACATGCAATGACTCTGGTTGTTGTTAGTGAAAAGAACACACATGCAATGACACTGGTGGATCCATAGATGGTATGTGAAAAGAACACACATGCAAAATGACTCTGATTGTTGTTACTAAAAAGAACACACATGCAATGACACTGGTGGATCCATGTGTGGTCTCTGTAGAGAACACACATTTCAATGACACTTGTGGATCCATATGTGGTATGTGAAAAGAACACACATGCAATGACTCTGGTTGTTGTTAGTGAAAAGAACACACATGCAATGACTCTGGTTGTTGTTAGTGAAAAGAACACACATGCAATGACACTGGTGGATCCATAGATGGTATGTGAAAAGAACACACATGCAAAATGACTCTGATTGTTGTTACTAAAAAGACCACACATGCAATGACTCAGGTGGATCCATGTGAAAAGAACACACATGCAATGACACTTGTGGATCCATAGGTGGTATGTGAAGAGAACACACATTTCAATGACTTTGGTTGTTGTTACTAAAAAGAACACACAAGCAATGACACTGGTGGATCCATGGGTGGATTGTGAAAAGAACACACATGCAATGACACTGGTGGATCCATAGGTGGTATGTGAAAAGAACACACATGCAAAATGACTCTGGTTGTTGTTACTAAAAAGAACACACATGCAATGACACTGGTGGATCCATGTGTGGTCTCTGTAGAGAACACACATTTCAATGACACTGGTGGATCCATATGTGGTATGTGAAAAGAACACACATGCAATGACTCTGGTTGTTGTTAGTGAAAAGAACACACATGCAATGACACTGGTGGATCCATAGGTTTTTTGTGAAAAGAACACACATGCAAAATGACTCTGGTTGTTGTTACTAAAAAGAACACACATGCAATGACTTTGGTTGTTGTTAGTGAAAAGAACACACATGCAATGACACTAGTGGATCCATAGGTGGTATGTGAAAAGAACACACATTTCAATGAGTCTGGTTGTTGTTACTAAAAAGAACACACATGCAATGACACTGGCGGATCCATGGGTGGATTGTGAAAAGAACACACATGCAATGACACTGGTGGATCCATAGGTGGTATGTGAAAAGAACACACATGCAAAATGACTGGTTGTTTTTTCTTAAAAGATAACACATGAAATGACACTGGTGGATCCACGTGTGGTCTCTGTAGAGAACACACATTTCAATGATACTGATGGATCCATATGTGGTATGTAAAAAGAACACACATGCAATGACTCTGGTTGTTGTTAGTGAAAAGAACACACATGCAATGACACTGGTGGATCCATAGGTGGTATGTGAAAAGAACACACATGCAAAATGACTCTGGTTGTTGTTACTAAAAAGAAGACACATGCAATGACACTGGTGGATCCATGGGTGGATTGCGAAAAGAACACACATGCAATGACACTGGTGGATCCATAGGTGGTATGTGAAAAGAACACACATGCAATGACACTGGTGGATCCATATGTGGTATGTGAAATGAACACACATGCAATGACTCTGGTTGTTGTTAGTGAAAAGAACACACATGCAATGACAATGGTGGATCCATAGGTGGTATATGAAAAGAACACACATGCAAATTGACTCTGGTTGTTGTTACTAAAAAGAACACACATGCAATGACTCTGGTTGTTGTTAGTGAAAAGAACACACATGCAATACACTGGTGGATCCATAGGTGGTATGTGAAAAGAACACACATGCAAAATGACTCTGGTTGTTGTTACTAAAAAGAACACACATGCAATGACACTGGTGGATCCATGTGTGGTCTCTGTAGAGAACACACATTTCAATGACACTTGTGGATCCATATGTGGTATGTGAAAAGAACACACATGCAATGACTCTGGTTGTTGTTAGTGAAAAGAACACACATGCAATGACTCTGGTTGTTGTTAGTGAAAAGAACACACATGCAATGACACTGGTGGATCCATAGATGGTATGTGAAAAGAACACACATGCAAAATGACTCTGATTGTTGTTACTAAAAAGACCACACATGCAATGACTCTGGTGGATCCATGTGAAAAGAACACACATGCAATGACACTTGTGGATCCATAGGTGGTATGTGAAGAGAACACACATTTCAATGACTCTGGTTGTTGTTACTAAAAAGAACACACAAGCAAGGACACTGGTAGATCCATGGGTGGATTGTGAAAAGAACACACATGCACTGACACTGGTGGATCCATAGGTGGTATATGAAAAGAACACACATGCAAAATGACTCTGGTTGTTGTTACTAAAAAGAACACACATGCACTGACACTGGTGGATCCATGTGTGGTCTCTGTAGAGAACACACATTTCAATGACACTGGTGGAGCCATATGTGGTAAATGAAAAGAACACACACGCAATGACTTTGGTTGTTGTTAGTGGAAAGAACACACATGCAATGACACTGGTGGATCCATATGTGGTATGTGAAAAGAACACACATGCAAAATGACTGGTTGTTTTTACTAAAAAGAACACACATGCAATGACATCAGTGGATCCAGGTGTGGTCTCTGTAGAGAACACACATTTCAATGACACTTGTGGATCCATATGTGGTATGTGAAAAGAACACACATGCAATGACTCTGGTTGTTAGTGAAAAGAACACACATGCAATGACTCTGGTTGTTGTTAGTGAAAAGAACACACATGCAATGACACTGGTGGATCCATAGATGGTATGTGAAAAGAACACACATGCAAAATGACTCTGATTGTTGTTACTAAAAAGAACACACATGCAATGACACTGGTGGATCCATGTGTGGTCTCTGTAGAGAACACACATTTCAATGACACTTGTGGATCCATATGTGGTATGTGAAAAGAACACACATGCAATGACTCTGGTTGTTGTTAGTGAAAAGAACACACATGCAATGACTCTGGTTGTTGTTAGTGAAAAGAACACACATGCAATGACACTGGTGGATCCATAGATGGTATGTGAAAAGAACACACATGCAAAATGACTCTGATTGTTGTTACTAAAAAGACCACACATGCAATGACTCAGGTGGATCCATGTGAAAAGAACACACATGCAATGACACTTGTGGATCCATAGGTGGTATGTGAAGAGAACACACATTTCAATGACTTTGGTTGTTGTTACTAAAAAGAACACACAAGCAATGACACTGGTGGATCCATGGGTGGATTGTGAAAAGAACACACATGCAATGACACTGGTGGATCCATAGGTGGTATGTGAAAAGAACACACATGCAAAATGACTCTGGTTGTTGTTACTAAAAAGAACACACATGCAATGACACTGGTGGATCCATGTGTGGTCTCTGTAGAGAACACACATTTCAATGACACTGGTGGATCCATATGTGGTATGTGAAAAGAACACACATGCAATGACTCTGGTTATTGTTAGTGAAAAGAACACACATGCAATGACACTTGTGGATCCATAGGCGGTATGTGAAAAGAACACACATCCAAAATGACCCTGGTTGTTGTTACTAAAAAGAACACACATGCAATGACTTTGGTTGTTGTTAGTGAAAAGAACACACATGCAATGACACTAGTGGATCCATAGGTGGTATGTGAAAAGAACACACATTTCAATGAGTCTGGTTGTTGTTACTAAAAAGAACACACATGCAATGACACTGGCGGATCCATGGGTGGATTGTGAAAAGAACACACATGCAATGACACTGGTGGATCCATAGGTGGTATGTGAAAAGAACACACATGCAAAATGACTGGTTGTTTTTTCTTAAAAGATAACACATGAAATGACACTGGTGGATCCACGTGTGGTCTCTGTAGAGAACACACATTTCAATGATACTGATGGATCCATATGTGGTATGTAAAAAGAACACACATGCAATGACTCTGGTTGTTGTTAGTGAAAAGAACACACATGCAATGACACTGGTGGATCCATAGGTGGTATGTGAAAAGAACACACATGCAAAATGACTCTGGTTGTTGTTACTAAAAAGAAGACACATGCAATGACACTGGTGGATCCATGGGTGGATTGCGAAAAGAACACACATGCAATGACACTGGTGGATCCATAGGTGGTATGTGAAAAGAACACACATGCAATGACACTGGTGGATCCATATGTGGTATGTGAAATGAACACACATGCAATGACTCTGGTTGTTGTTAGTGAAAAGAATACACATGCAATGACAATGGTGGATACATAGGTGGTATATGAAAAGAACACACATGCAAATTGACTCTGGTTGTTGTTACTAAAAAGAACACACATGCAATGACTCTGGTTGTTGTTAGTGAAAAGAACACACATGCAATACCTTTGGTGGATCCATAGGTGGTATGTGAAAAGAACACACATGCAAAATGACTCTGGTTGTTGTTACTAAAAAGAACACACATGCAATGACACTGGTGGATCCATGTGTGGTCTCTGTAGAGAACACACATTTCAATGACACTTGTGGATCCATATGTGGTATGTGAAAAGAACACACATGCAATGACTCTGGTTGTTGTTAGTGAAAAGAACACACATGCAATGACTCTGGTTGTTGTTAGTGAAAAGAACACACATGCAATGACACTGGTGGATCCATAGATGGTATGTGAAAAGAACACACATGCAAAATGACTCTGATTGTTGTTACTAAAAAGACCACACATGCAATGACTCTGGTGGATCCATGTGAAAAGAACACACATGCAATGACACTTGTGGATCCATAGGTGGTATGTGAAGAGAACACACATTTCAATGACTCTGGTTGTTGTTACTAAAAAGAACACACAAGCAATGACACTGGTGGATCCATGGGTGGATTGTGAAAAGAACACACATGCAATGACACTGGTGGATCCATAGGTGGTATGTGAAAAGAACACACATGCAAAATGACTCTGGTTGTTGTTACTAAAAAGAACACACATGCAATGACACTGGTGGATCCATGTGTGCTCTCTGTAGAGAACACACATTTCAATGACACTGGTGGATCCATATGTGGTATGTGAAAAGAACACACATGCAATGACTCTGGTTATTGTTAGTGAAAAGAACACACATGCAATGACACTTGTGGATCCATAGGCGGTATGTGAAAAGAACACACATCCAAAATGACCCTGGTTGTTGTTACTAAAAAGAACACACATGCAATGACTTTGGTTGTTGTTAGTGAAAAGAACACACATGCAATGACACTAGTGGATCCATAGGTGGTATGTGAAAAGAACACACATTTCAATGAGTCTGGTTGTTGTTACTAAAAAGAACACACATGCAATGACACTGGCGGATCCATGGGTGGATTGTGAAAAGAACACACATGCAATGACACTGGTGGATCCATAGGTGGTATGTGAAAACAACACACATGCAAAATGACTCTGGTTGTTTTTTCTAAAAAGATAACACATGCAATGACACTGGTGGATCCACGTGTGGTCTCTGTAGAGAACACACATTTCAATGATACTGATGGATCCATATGTGGTATGTAAAAAGAACACACATGCAATGACTCTGGTTGTTGTTAGTGAAAAGAACACACATGCAATGACACTGGTGGATCCATAGGTGGTATGTGAAAAGAACACACATGCAAAATGACTCTGGTTGTTGTTACTAAAAAGAAGACACATGCAATGACACTGGTGGATCCATGGGTGGATTGCGAAAAGAACACACATGCAATGACACTGGTGGATCCATAGGTGGTATGTGAAAAGAACACACATGCAATGACACTGGTGGATCCATATGTGGTATGTGAAATGAACACACATGCAATGACTCTGGTTGTTGTTAGTGAAAAGAACACACATGCAATGACAATGGTGGATCCATAGGTGGTATATGAAAAGAACACACATGCAAATTGACTCTGGTTGTTGTTACTAAAAAGAACACACATGCAATGACTCTGGTTGTTGTTAGTGAAAAGAACACACATGCAATACACTGGTGGATCCATAGGTGGTATGTGAAAAGAACACACATGCAAAATGACTCTAGTTGTTGTTACTAAAAAGAACACACATGCAATGACACTGGTGGATCCATGGGTGGATTGTGAAAAGAACACACATGCACTGACACTGGTGGATCCATAGGTGGTATATGAAAAGAACACACATGCAAAATGACTCTGGTTGTTGTTACTAAAAAGAACACACATGCACTGACACTGGTGGATCCATGTGTGGTCTCTGTAGAGAACACACATTTCAATGACACTTGGTGGAGCCATATGTGGTAAATGAAAAGAACACACATGCAATGACTTTGGTTGTTGTTAGTGGAAAGAACACACATGCAATGACACTAGTTGATCCATAGGTGGTATGTGAAAAGAACACACATGCAAAATGACTCTGGTTGTTGTTACTAAAAAGAACACACATGCAATGACACTGGTGGATCCATGTGTGGTCTCTGTAGAGAACACACATTTCAATGACACTTGTGGATCCATATGTGGTATGTGAAAAGAACACACATGCAATGACTCTGGTTGTTGTTAGTGAAAAGAACACACATGCAATGACTCTGGTTGTTGTTAGTGAAAAGAACACACATGCAATGACACTGGTGGATCCATAGATGGTATGTGAAAAGAACACACATGCAAAATGACTCTGATTGTTGTTACTAAAAAGACCACACATGCAATGACTCTGGTGGATCCATGTCAAAATAACTCACATGCAATGACACTTGTGGATCCATAGGTGGTATGTGAAGAGAACACACATTTCAATGACTCTGGTTGTTGTTACTAAAAAGAACACACAAGCAATGACACTGGTGGATCCATGGGTGGATTGTGAAAAGAACACACATGCAATGACACTGGTGGATCCATAGGTGGTATGTGAAAAGAACACACATGCAAAATGACTCTGGTTGTTGTTACTAAAAAGAACACACATGCAATGACTCTGGTTGTTGTTAGTGAAAAGAACACACATGCAATACACTGGTGGATCCATAGGTGGCATGTGAAAAGAACACACATGCAAAATGACTCTGGTTGTTGTTACTAAAAAGAACACACATGCAATGACACTGGTGGATCCATGTGTGGTCTCTGTAGAGAACACACATTTCAATGACACTTGTGGATCCATATGTGGTATGTGAAAAGAACACACATGCAATGACTCTGGTTGTTGTTAGTGAAAAGAACAGACATGCAATGACTCTGGTTGTTGTTAGTGAAAAGAACACACATGCAATGACACTGGTGGATCCATAGATGGTATGTGAAAAGAACACACATGCAAAATGACTCTGATTGTTGTTACTAAAAAGACCACACATGCAATGACTCTGGTGGATCCATGTGAAAAGAACACACATGCAATGACACTTGTGGATCCATAGGTGGTATGTGAAGAGAACACACATTTCAATGACTCTGGTTGTTGTTACTAAAAAGAACACACAAGCAAGGACACTCGTAGATCCATGGGTGGATTGTGAAAAGAACACACATGCAATGACACTGGTGGATCCATAGGTGGTATGTGAAAAGAACACACATGCAAAATGACTCTGGTTGTTGTTACTAAAAAGAACACACATGCAATGACACTGGTGGATCCATGTGTGCTCTCTGTAGAGAACACACATTTCAATGACACTGGTGGATCCATATGTGGTATGTGAAAAGAACACACATGCAATGACTCTGGTTATTGTTAGTGAAAAGAACACACATGCAATGACACTTGTGGATCCATAGGCGGTATGTGAAAAGAACACACATCCAAAATGACCCTGGTTGTTGTTACTAAAAAGAACACACATGCAATGACTTTGGTTGTTGTTAGTGAAAAGAACACACATGCAATGACACTAGTGGCCCCATTGGTGGTATGTGAAAAGAACACACATTTCAATGAGTCTGGTTGTTGTTACTAAAAAGAACACACATGCAATGACACTGGCGGATCCATGGGTGGATTGTGAAAAGAACACACATGCAATGACACTGGTGGATCAATAGGTGGTATGTGAAAACAACACACATGCAAAATGACACTGGTTGTTTTTTCTAAAAAGATAACACATGCAATGACACTGGTGGATCCACGTGTGGTCTCTGTAGAGAACACACATTTCAATGATACTGATGGATCCATATGTGGTATGTAAAAAGAACACACATGCAATGACTCTGGTTGTTGTTAGTGAAAAGAACACACATGCAATGACACTGGTGGATCCATAGGTGGTATGTGAAAAGAACACACATGCAAAATGACTCTGGTTGTTGTTACTAAAAAGAAGACACATGCAATGACACTGGTGGATCCATGGGTGGATTGCGAAAAGAACACACATGCAATGACATTGGTGGATCCATAGGTGGTATGTGAAAAGAACACACATGCAATGACACTGGTGGATCCATATGTGGTATGTGAAATGAACACACATGCAATGACTCTGGTTGTTGTTAGTGAAAAGAACACACATGCAATGACAATGGTGGATCCATAGGTGGTATATGAAAAGAACACACATGCAAATTGACTCTGGTTGTTGTTACTAAAAAGAACACACATGCAATGACTCTGGTTGTTGTTAGTGAAAAGAACACACATGCAATACACTGGTGGATCCATAGGTGGTATGTGAAAAGAACACACATGCAGAATGACTCTAGTTGTTGTTACTAAAAAGAACACACATGCAATGACACTGGTGGATCCATGGGTGGATTGTGAAAAGAACACACATGCACTGACACTGGTGGATCCATAGGTGGTATATGAAAAGAACACACATGCAAAATGACTCTGGTTGTTGTTACTAAAAAGAACACACATGCACTGACACTGGTGGATCCATGTGTGGTCTCTGTAGAGAACACACATTTCAATGACACTGGTGGAGCCATATGTGGTAAATGAAAAGAACACACACGCAATGACTTTGGTTGTTGTTAGTGGAAAGAACACACATGCAATGACACTAGTTGATCCATAGGTGGTATGTGAAAAGAACACACATGCAAAATGACTCTGGTTGTTGTTACTAAAAAGAACACACATGCAATGACCTTTGGTGGATCCATGTGTGGTCTCAGAGAAACACACATTTCAATGACACTTGTGGATCCATATGTGGTATGTGAAAAGAACACACATGCAATGACTCTGGTTGTTGTTAGTGAAAAGAACACACATGCAATGACTCTGGTTGTTGTTAGTGAAAAGAACACACATGCAATGACACTGGTGGATCCATAGATGGTATGTGAAAAGAACACACATGCAAAATGACTCTGATTGTTGTTACTAAAAAGACCACACATGCAATGACTCTGGTGGATCCATGTCAAAATAACTCACATGCAATGACACTTGTGGATCCATAGGTGGTATGTGAAGAGAACACACATTTCAATGACTCTGGTTGTTGTTACTAAAAAGAACACACAAGCAATGACACTGGTGGATCCATGGGTGGATTGTGAAAAGAACACACATGCAATGACACTGGTGGATCCATAGGTGGTATGTGAAAAGAACACACATGCAAAATGACTCTGGTTGTTGTTACTAAAAAGAACACACATGCAATGACACTGGTGGATCCATGTGTGCTCTCTGAGAAGAACACACATTTCAATGACACTGGATCCATATGTGGTATGTGAAAAGAACACACATGCAATGACTCTGGTTATTGTTAGTGAAAAGAACACACATGCAATGACACTTGTGGATCCATAGGCGGTATGTGAAAAGAACACACATCCAAAATGACCCTGGTTGTTGTTACTAAAAAGAACACACATGCAATGACTTTGGTTGTTGTTAGTGAAAAGAACACACATGCAATGACACTAGTGGATCCATAGGTGGTATGTGAAAAGAACACACATGCAAAATGACTCTGGTTGTTTTTTCTAAAAAGATAACACATGCAATGACACTGGTGGATCCACGTGTGGTCTCTGTAGAAAAACACACATTTCAATGATACTGATGGATCCATATGTGGTATGTAAAAAGAACACACATGCAATGACTCTGGTTGTTGTTAGTGAAAAGAACACACATGCAATGACACTGGTGGATCCATAGGTGGTATGTGAAAAGAACACACATGCAAAATGACTCTGGTTGTTGTTACTAAAAAGAAGACACATGCAATGACACTGGTGGATCCATGGGTGGATTGCGAAAAGAACACACATGCAATGACACTGTTGGATCCATAGGTGGTATGTGAAAAGAACACACATGCAATGACACTGGTGGATCCATATGTGGTATGTGAAATGAACACACATGCAATGACTCTGGTTGTTGTTAGTGAAAAGAACACACATGCAATGACAATGGTGGATCCATAGGTGGTATATGAAAAGAACACACATGCAAATTGACTCTGGTTGTTGTTACTAAAAAGAACACACATGCAATGACTCTGGTTGTTGTTAGTGAAAATAACACACATGCAATACACTGGTGGATCCATAGGTGGTATGTGAAAAGAACACACATGCAAAATGACTCTAGTTGTTGTTACTAAAAAGAACACACATGCAATGACACTGGTGGATCCATGGGTGGATTGTGAAAAGAACACACATGCAATGACACTGGTGGATCCATAGGTGGTATATGAAAAGAACACATGCAAAATGACTCTGGTTGTTGTTACTAAAAAGAACACACATGCACTGACACTGGTGGATCCATGTGTGGTCTCTGTAGAGAACACACATTTCAATGACACTGGTGGAGCCATATGTTGTAAATGAAAAGAACACACACGCAATGACTTTGGTTGTTGTTAGTGGAAAGAACACACATGCAATGACACTAGTTGATCCATAGGTGGTATGTGAAAAGAACACACATGCAAAATGACTCTGGTTGTTACTAAAAAGAACACACATGCAATGACACTGGTGGATCCATGTGTGGTCTCTGTAGAGAACACACATTTCAATGACACTTGTGGATCCATATGTGGTATGTGAAAAGAACACACATGCAATGACTCTGGTTGTTGTTAGTGAAAAGAACACACATGCAATGACTCTAGTTGTTGTTAGTGAAAACAACACACATGCAATGACACTGGTGGATCCATAGATGGTATGTGAAAAGAACACACATGCAAAATGACTCTGATTGTTGTTACTAAAAAGACCACACATGCAATGACTCTGGTGGATCCATGTGAAAAGAACACACATGCAAAATGACTCTGGTTGTTTTTTCTAAAAAGATAACACATGCAATGACACTGGTGGGTCCACGTGTGGTCTCTGTAGAAAAACACACATTTCAATGATACTGATGGATCCATATGTGGTATGTAAAAAGAACACACATGCAATGACTCTGGTTGTTGTTAGTGAAAAGAACACACATGCAATGACACTGGTGGATCCATAGGTGGTATGTGAAAAGAACACACATGCAAAATGACTCTGGTTGTTGTTACTAAAAAGAAGACACATGCAATGACACTGGTGGATCCATGGGTGGATTGCGAAAAGAACACACATGCAATGACACTGTTGGATCCATAGGTGGTATGTGAAAAGAACACACATGCAATGACACTGGTGGATCCATATGTGGTATGTGAAATGAACACACATGCAATGACTCTGGTTGTTGTTAGTGAAAAGAACACACATGCAATGACAATGGTGGATCCATAGGTGGTATATGAAAAGAACACACATGCAAATTGACTCTGGTTGTTGTTACTAAAAAGAACACACATGCAATGACTCTGGTTGTTGTTAGTGAAAATAACACACATGCAATACACTGGTGGATCCATAGGTGGTATGTGAAAAGAACACACATGCAAAATGACTCTAGTTGTTGTTACTAAAAAGAACACACATGCAATGACACTGGTGGATCCATGGGTGGATTGTGAAAAGAACACACATGCACTGACACTGGTGGATCCATAGGTGGTATATGAAAAGAACACATGCAAAATGACTCTGGTTGTTGTTACTAAAAAGAACACACATGCACTGACACTGGTGGATCCATGTGTGGTCTCTGTAGAGAACACACATTTCAATGACACTGGTGGAGCCATATGTGGTAAATGAAAAGAACACACACGCAATGACTTTGGTTGTTGTTAGTGGAAAGAACACACATGCAATGACACTAGTTGATCCATAGGTGGTATGTGAAAAGAACACACATGCAAAATGACTCTGGTTGTTACTAGAAAGAACACACATGCAATGACACTGGTGGATCCATGTGTGGTCTCTGTAGAGAACACACATTTCAATGACACTTGTGGATCCATATGTGGTATGTGAAAAGAACACACATGCAATGACTCTGGTTGTTGTTAGTGAAAAGAACACACATGCAATGACTCTAGTTGTTGTTAGTGAAAACAACACACATGCAATGACACTGGTGGATCCATAGATGGTATGTGAAAAGAACACACATGCAAAATGACTCTGATTGTTGTTACTAAAAAGACCACACATGCAATGACTCTGGTGGATCCATGTGAAAAGAACACACATGCAATGACACTTGTGGATCCATAGGTGGTATGTGAAGAGAACACACATTTCAATGACTCTGGTTGTTGTTACTAAAAAGAACACACAAGCAATGACACTGGTGGATCCATGGGTGGATTGTGAAAAGAACACACATGCAATGACACTGGTGGATCCATAGGTGGTATGTGAAAAGAACACACATGCAAAATGACTCTGGTTGTTGTTACTAAAAAGAACACACATGCAATGACACTGGTGGATCCATGTGTGGTCTGTGTAGAGAACACACATTTCAATGACACTGGTGGATCCATATGTGGTATGTGAAAAGAACACACATGCAATGACTCTGGTTATTGTTAGTGAAAAGAACACACATGCAATGACACTTGTGGATCCATAGGCGGTATGTGAAAAGAACACACATCCAAAATGACCCTGGTTGTTGTTACTAAAAAGAACACACATGCAATGACTTTGGTTGTTGTTAGTGAAAAGAACACACATGCAATGACACTAGTGGATCCATAGGTGGTATGTGAAAAGAACACACATTTCAATGAGTCTGGTTGTTGTTACTAAAAAGAACACACATACAATGCCACTGGCGGATCCATGGGTGGATTGTGAAAAGCACACACATGCAATGACACTGGTGGATCCATAGGTGGTATGTGAAAAGAACACACATGCAAAATGACTCTGGTTGTTTTTTCTAAAAAGATAACACATGCAATGACACTGGTGGATCCACGTGTGGTCTCTGTAGAGAACACACATTTCAATGATACTGATGGATCCATATGTGGTATGTAAAAAGAACACACATGCAATGACTCTGGTTGTTGTTAGTGAAAAGAACACACATGCAATGACACTGGTGGATCCATAGGTGGTATGTGAAAAGAACACACATGCAAAATGACTACTTGTTGTTACTAAAAAGAAGACACATGCAATGACACTGGTGGATCCATGGGTGGATTGCGAAAAGAACACACATGCAATGACACTGGTGGATCCATAGGTGGTATGTGAAAAGAACACACATGCAATGACACTGGTGGATCCATATGTGGTATGTGAAATGAACACACATGCAATGACTCTGGTTGTTGTTAGTGAAAAGAACACACATGCAATGACACTGGTGGATCCATAGATGGTATGTGAAAAGAACACACATGCAAAATGACCCTGATTGTTGTTACTAAAAAGACCACACATGCAATGACTCTGGTGGATCCATGTGAAAATAACACACATGCAATGACACTTGTGGATCCATAGGTGGTATGTGAAGAGAACACACATTTCAATGACTCTGGTTGTTGTTACTAAAAAGAACACACAAGCAATGACACTGGTGGATCCATGGGTGGATTGTGAAAAGAACACACATGCAATGACACTGGTGGATCCATAGGTGGTATGTGAAAAGAACACACATGCAAAATGACTCTGGTTGTTGTTACTAAAAAGAACACACATGCAATGACACTGGTGGATCCATGTGTGGTCTCTGTAGAGAACACACATTTCAATGACACTGGTGGATCCATATGTGGTATGTGAAAAGAACACACATGCAATGACTCTGGTTGTTAGTGAAAAGAACACACATGCAATGACACTGGTGGATCCATAGGCGGTATGTGAAAAGAACACACATCCAAAATGACCCTGGTTGTTGTTACTAAAAAGAACACACATGCAATGACTTTGGTTGTTGTTAGTGAAAAGAACACACATGCAATGACACTAGTGGATCCATAGGTGGTATGTGAAAAGAACACACATTTCAATGAGTCTGGTTGTTGTTACTAAAAAGAACACACATGCAATGACACTGGCGGATCCATGGGTGGATTGTGAAAAGAACACACATGCAATGACACTGGTGGATCCATAGGTGGTATGTGAAAAGAACACACATGCAAAATGACTCTGGTTGTTTTTTCTAAAAAGATAACACATGCAATGACACTGGTGGATCCACGTGTGGTCTCTGTAGAAAAACACACATTTCAATGATACTGATGGATCCATATGTGGTATGTAAAAAGAACACACATGCAATGACTCTGGTTGTTGTTAGTGAAAAGAACACACATGCAATGACACTGGTGGATCCATAGGTGGTATGTGAAAAGAACACACATGCAAAATGACTCTGGTTGTTGTTACTAAAAAGAAGACACATGCAATGACACTGGTGGATCCATTGGTGGATTCTTGAAAGAACACACATGCAATGACACTGGTGGATCCATAGGTGGTATGTGAAAAGAACACACATGCAATGACACTGGTGGATCCATATGTGGTATGTGAAATGAACACACATGCAATGACTCTGGTTGTTGTTAGTGAAAAGAACACACATGCAATGACAATGCTGGATCCATAGGTGGTATATGAAAAGAACACACATGCAAATTGACTCTGGTTGTTGTTACTAAAAAGAACACACATGCAATGACTCTGGTTGTTGTTAGTGAAAATAACACACATGCAATACACTGGTGGATCCATAGGTGGTATGTGAAAAGAACACACATGCAAAATGACTCTAGTTGTTGTTACTAAAAAGAACACACATGCAATGACACTAGTGGATGCATAGGTGGTATGTGAAGACAACACACATTTCAATGAGTCTGGTTGTTGTTACTAAAAAGAACACACATGCAATGACACTGGTGGATCCATGGGTGGATTGTGAAAAGAACACACATGCACTGACACTGGTGGATCCATAGGTGGTATATGAAAAGAACACATGCAAAATGACTCTGGTTGTTGTTACTAAAAAGAACACACATGCACTGACACTGGTGGATCCATGTGTGGTCTCTGTAGAGAACACACATTTCAATGACACTGGTGGAGCCATATGTGGTAAATGAAAAGAACACACACGCAATGACTTTGGTTGTTGTTAGTGGAAAGAACACACATGCAATGACACTAGTTGATCCATAGGTGGTATGTGAAAAGAACACACATGCAAAATGACTCTGGTTGTTGTTACTAAAAAGAACACACATGCAATGACACTGGTGGATCCATGTGTGGTCTCTGTAGAGAACACACATTTCAATGACACTTGTGGATCCATATGTGGTATGTGAAAAGAACACACATGCAATGACTCTGGTTGTTGTTAGTGAAAAGAACACACATGCAATGACTCTAGTTGTTGTTAGTGAAAAGAACACACATGCAATGAGACTGGTGGATCCATAGATGGTATGTGAAAAGAACACACATGCAAAATGACTCTGATTGTTGTTACTAAAAAGACCACACATGCAATGACTCTGGTGGATCCATGTGAAAAGAACACACATGCAATGACACTTGTGGATCCATAGGTGGTATGTGAAGAGAACACACATTTCAATGACTCTGGTTGTTGTTACTAAAAAGAACACACAAGCAATGACACTGGTGGATCCATGGGTGGATTGTTAAAAGAACACACATGCAATGACACTGGTGGATCCATAGGTGGTATGTGAAAAGAACACACATGCAAAATGACTCTGGTTGTTGTTACTAAAAAGAACACACATGCAATGACCTTGGTGGATCCATGTGTGGTCTCAGAGAGAACACACATTTCAATGACACTGGTGGATCCATATGTGGTATGTGAAAAGAACACACATGCAATGACTCTGGTTATTGTTAGTGAAAAGAACACACATGCAATGACACTTGTGGATCCATAGGCGGTATGTGAAAAGAACACACATCCAAAATGACCCTGGTTGTTGTTACTAAAAAGAACACACATGCAATGACTTTGGTTGATGTTAGTGAAAAGAACACACATGCAATGACACTAGTGGATCCATAGGTGGTATGTGAAAATAACACACATTTCAATGAGTCTGGTTGTTGTTACTAAAAAGAACACACATGCAATGACACTGGTGGATCCATGGGTGGATTGTGAAAAGAACACACATGTAATGACACTGGTGGATCCATAGGTGGTATGTGAAAAGAACACACATGCAAAATGACTCTGGTTGTTGTTACTAAAAAGAACACACATGCAATGACACTGGTGGATCCATGTGTGGTCTCTGTAGAGAACACACATTTCAATGACACTGGTGGATCCATATGTGGTATGTGAAAAGAACACACATGCAATGACTCTGGTTATTGTTAGTGAAAAGAACACACATGCAATGACACTTGTGGATCCATAGGCGGTATGTGAAAAGAACACACATCCAAAATGACACTGTTTGTTGTTACTAAAAAGAACACACATGCAATGACTTTGGTTGTTGTTAGTGAAAAGAACACACATGCAATGACACTAGTGGATCCATAGGTGGTATGTGAAAAGAACACACATTTCAATGAGTCTGGTTGTTGTTACTAAAAAGAACACACATGCAATGACACTGGCGGATCCATGGGTGGATTGTGAAAAGAACACACATGTAATGACACTGGTGGATCCATAGGTGGTATGTGAAAAGAACACACATGCAAAATGACTCTGGTTGTTTTTTCTAAAAAGATAACACATGCAATGACACTGGTGGATCCACGTGTGGTCTCTGTAGAGAACACACATTTCAATGATACTGATGGATCCATATGTGGTATGTAAAAAGAACACACATGCAATGACTCTGGTTGTTGTTAGTGAAAAGAACACACATGCAATGACACTGGTGGATCCATAGGTGGTATGTGAAAAGAACACACATGCAAAATGACTGGTTGTTGTTACTAAAAGGAACACATGCAATGACACTGGTGGATCCATGGGTGGATTGCGAAAAGAACACACATGCAATGACACTGTTGGATCCATAGGTGGTATGTGAAAAGAACACACATGCAATGACACTGGTGGATCCATATGTGGTATGTGAAATGAACACACATGCAATGACTCTGGTTGTTGTTAGTGAAAAGAACACACATGCAATGACAATGGTGGATCCATAGGTGGTATATGAAAAGAACACACATGCAAATTGACTCTGGTTGTTGTTACTAAAAAGAACACACATGCAATGACTCTGGTTGTTGTTAGTGAAAAGAACACACATGCAATACACTGGTGGATCCATAGGTGGTATGTGAAAAGAACACACATGCAAAATGACTCTAGTTGTTGTTACTAAAAAGAACACACATGCAATGACACTGGTGGATCCATGGGTGGATTGTGAAAAGAACACACATGCACTGACACTGGTGGATCCATAGGTGGTATATGAAAAGAACACACATGCAAAATGACTCTGGTTGTTGTTACTAAAAAGAACACACATGCACTGACACTGGTGGATCCATGTGTGGTCTCTGTAGAGAACACACATTTCAATGACACTGGTGGAGCCATATGTGGTAAATGAAAAGAACACACATGCAATGACTTTGGTTGTTGTTAGTGGAAAGAACACACATGCAATGACACTAGTTGATCCATAGGTGGTATGTGAAAAGAACACACATGCAAAATGACTGGTTGTTGTTACTAAAAAGAACACACATGCAATGACACTGGTGGATCCATGTGTGGTCTCTGTAGAGAACACACATTTCAATGACACTTGTGGATCCATATGTGGTATGTGAAAAGAACACACATGCAATGACTCTGGTTGTTGTTAGTGAAAAGAACACACATGCAATGACTCTGGTTGTTGTTAGTGAAAAGAACACACATGCAATGACACTGGTGGATCCATAGATGGTATGTGAAAAGAACACACATGCAAAATGACTCTGATTGTTGTTACTAAAAAGACCACACATGCAATGACTCTGGTGGATCCATGTGAAAAGAACACACATGCAATGACACTTGTGGATCCATAGGTGGTATGTGAAGAGAACACACATTTCAATGACTCATTTGTTGTTACTAAAAGAACACAAGCAATGACACTGGTGGATCCATGGGTGGATTGTGAAAAGAACACACATGCAATGACACTGGTGGATCCATAGGTGGTATGTGAAAAGAACACACATGCAAAACGACTCTGGTTGTTGTTACTAAAAAGAACACACATGCAATGACACTGGTGGATCCATGTGTGGTCTCTGTAGAGAACACACATTTCAATGACACTGGTGGATCCATATGTGTTATGTGAAAATAACACACATGCAATGACTCTGGTTATTGTTAGTGAAAAGAACACACATGCAATGACACTTGTGGATCCATAGGCGGTATGTGAAAAGAACACACATCCAAAATGACCCTGGTTGTTGTTACTAAAAAGAACACGCATGCAATGACTTTGGTTGTTGTTAGTGAAAAGAACACACATGCAATGACACTAGTGGATCCATAGGTGGTATGTGAAAAGAACACACATTTCAATGAGTCTGGTTGTTGTTACTAAAAAGAACACACATGCAATGACACGGGCGGATCCATGGGTGGATTGTGAAAAGAACACACATGCAATGACACTGGTGGATCCATAGGTGGTATGTGAAAAGAACACACATGCAAAATGACCCTGGTTGTTTTTACTAAAAAGAACACACATGCAATGACACTGGTGGATCCACGTGTGGTCTCTGTAGAGAACACACGTTTCAATGATACTGATGGATCCATATGTGGTATGTGAAAAGAACACACATGCAATGACTCTGGTTGTTGTTAGTGAAAAGAACACACATGCAATGACACTGGTGGATCCATACGTGGTATGTGAAAAGAACACACATGCATAATGACTCTGGTTGTTGTTACTAAAAAGAACACACATGCAATGACACTCGTGGATCCATGGGTGGATTGTGAAAAGAACACACATGCAATGACACTGGTGGATCCATAGGTGGTATGTGAAAAGAACACACATGCAAAATGACTCTGGTTGTTTTTACTAAAAAGATAACACATGCAATGACACTGGTGGATCCACGTGTGGTCTCTGTAGAGAACACACATTTCAATGATACTGATGGATCCATATGTGGTATGTAAAAAGAACACACATGCAATGACTCTGGTTGTTGTTAGTGAAAAGAACACACATGCAATGACACTGGTGGATCCATAGGTGGTATGTGAAAAGAACACACATGCAAAATGACTCTGGTTGTTGTTACTAAAAAGAACACACATGCAATGACACTGGTGGATCCATGGGTTGATTGCGAAAAGAACACACATGCAATGACACTGGTGGATCCATAGGTGGTATGTGAAAAGAACACACATGCAATGACACTGGTGGATCCATATGTGGTATGTGAAATGAACACACATGCAATGAATCTGGTTGTTGTTAGTGAAAAGAACACACATGCAATGACAATGGTGGATCCATAGGTGGTATATGAAAAGAACACACATGCAAATTGACTCTGGTTGTTGTTACTAAAAAGAACACACATGCAATGACTCTGGTTGTTGTTAGTGAAAAGAACACACATGCAATACACTGGTGGATCCATAGGTGGTATGTGAAAAGAACACACATGCAAAATGACTCTAGTTGTTGTTACTAAAAAGAACACACATGCTGTAGCATCCCAATTGTCTAACAATTGTAATGCTACTTGGTCTAGTAAGATATTGGCTACTTCAAACATATAATTGTTGCATCATCAATATATCATGCTCATGTCATCATGCCACCTTGCATTTGAGCATCATATGAAACCCTTTTCCATTTGGTTCTTATCTCATATGCATTATTAATTGTATTTGCCTCTTGATATTGTATTTGGTTGTTGATATATTGTTTAAATGCCCAAGTTGAGTTGGGGGCATATATTTTATTAACTCCACCACTTTTCTTGTCATCATCCCATAATTCCACCATCCAACTAAATATGAGCTTTGCACTTTATTGGGTTTTACCTCTAGCTCATATGGGTTGGGATGGATCCAATTCTATTTCCACATGCTCTCATCTTGGCATCATGTTGTTTTCACATTATTGATATATGAGAGCCACATGGCCACCTTTGCATGCCTTGTGAGTGGAACCCTTTTTCATAGCTTCCATAGGGATTATTATGGATTTATGCTCATGTGGGAATATTTTGGGACTAGTAAGCATCTAGTGGAATATACACACTAGCAAGTCCCATTTCTATTCAAATATGGTCACCTCCATCTACTCCACATGGGGCTTCCTTTTAATTCTTTTTGTTTGGCTTTTATTCCAATTTTGGGAATGCATAATAATAATGCCATGTAATATTATTGTTCTCACAAGAATACACATGGAATTAGATATTTTGCATGGGCCATGCAAGCACCACCACAATCTAGTCTTTGGCTTTTATTTGAATTTTGAGTGAATCATCTATATCCCTCTCTTCCACCCTTTATGTTGATCTTGTTTGAGTTTGCAAACTTCTACACCCACTCCACCTCTTGTTTTGGTCTTGCCTAAAACCCTAGCTACCATACCACTCCTCTCTTTAACCCTCCTCTCCAAACCACACCCCCCCACCTTAACCTAAACCTCACCCCTCTCTCTTTTCCATCTAACTCCTCTCTCTAGCCTAGTTAAACCCTAACCAAGCCCCCTCTCTCTCGGCCCCTCTCCCTTTCTCTCTGCCTTGCCGGTCCTACCAAGCCACCCCACCTCCCCTGGCCGAGCTGCCTACCTAACCATCTACCTCTCCTCTTTAAACCCTAAACCGAGCCTAGCTCCTACTCTAGCTCCCCTCTCTCTTTCTCTCCTCTCTGCCGGCGTGCCCCCACACCGAGCCTACCCCGTGGCCTCACCCAGCCCTACCTGCCTGCCTACCCTGGACCAGCCCCAGGCCAAGCCTGCCCGAGCACGTGAGGGAGGGAGAAGAAAAGGTGGCCGAGCCACCTTTTTCTCTCCACCGATCCCCCACGGCACCTCCCCCCTCTCTCTGCTACCTACCACCACCCCCCACAACCTCTGCCTGCCAGATCCAGCCCAGCACTGCATCTCCTCTCCTTCCTCTCCACCGCCACCTCCTCTCTGCCACCGTCTACCTCGGTCCCTCAACGTTCCGGCCAACGTGCACGTCGCGGAGGTGGCCTGGTAGACCGAGGAGATCCCCTGCAGAAGCCCTGTACACGGAGCCGAGAAGGAGGCGCCCCAGAACCGCTGCACCTGCCGAGCCCGAGCCGAAACCCTAACCTCGCCGTCCGTCTGCGTCGTCGCCGATCCCCTGCGTCCCGAGCCGATCCGACCGCACCAACACCCTCCCGGTGAGCTCCTCCTCCCCGCTGACATCTCCGTCCTCGCCGTGGCTCCCTATGTTCGCCAAGCTTTTCGTCGAGCGCCCTCAGAGCGTCGGCGTGCACGCGCGTCTGCTCGTTGCGCGCTGCGGTAGCTACACCTAGCCACCAACCCGCTCTCTGTCAACAACCCCAGGCCACCGCAGTGGCTCCGCCTCCGCGCGTGAGCCCTAGGTCCCAGGATCGAACCCCTGCGCGCCTGCGCCGCGAACGCGCACGATCCGTCCATGGCGGAAGAAGAGAAACGATCTGGCGCCCTTTGCGTATAACCCCGCCTCTTTTTGGCTAAACCAGCGATATCACCCTTGATCGGCCAGCGCCAGCAATTTTGCAGAAAAACCCTCGGCTTTTCCCGTTCGTAACCCGCGCTCCAGCCTCGGACCTACCTGCGACCTCTGTCTCTCGCATTGTCGCGTGGACCATGAGGCCGGCCCCATCATCATCCTCCGAGGCTAGGCTGGCGTGTAAAAAGGTTTGCTTACCGCTTGAGTCAGCTCTTGACCCACTGGTCATTGCACTGTGGCTGGTTACGTAACAAAAGCTTTTCTGAATATCTGTTTTAATTCAAACCTTTTCAAATTTAATTCAAATTCAAATATTCAAATCTGTTTTATAATAACTTTTAAATTATAAATCCAAATAATACAAATAATATATGTTTTGAAATCAGAAAAATGTGAGGAATTCAAATATGCCCCTCAAATTATATTTTGAACACTTAAAATTTCAAGTTGATTTAAATTACAATAAAATGCCCTTTTACCTTAATTAATTAATAACTTTTGTTTTATAACTCCAAACTTAACAAATAATATGTCTAAAATGATTAGCTCGACGATACCTTTCTGTTTATGCATTCCATTATCTGTTTTGCTGCATGCATCATATAAATATAATGTGTACAGCAACTAATATGAGGATAAAATGAGGCTAAAACTCAATAAAATGGTTTATTCTTGTATTCCACACCTCACCCATGCCATGCTACTTTATTGCCATGCAAATTGTGCATCATTCATCATGGCATGATTGTTTGCTTGTCGCATTTTAATTCATATGCTTGTGCACTTTATTTATGTTGGCCCTTGTTTGTTTGGTTCTTCTTCGAATAGACAATGGCGGGGGATATATCAAGAAACCAGGAGCACTACCAGATCCTTCTCTCGCTTCAAGCTAGTGCAAGCACTACCACATGCTTGCATACATATAGTACCTATTGCCTCTATCTTATTCTTGCATCATTGAGTCGCGATTGCATTAAATTGAATCCCAAGTATTGCATAGCCTTTACTTTTAAACCCCACCGAAGCTTGTTCCTCCATCCCATGAGCCATTACTACAGGAGTTGTTTGAGCCATGCAGTCGTGAGAACGACATGTGTAGGGTATGTGAGTGTCGATGGATAACGAGGTACCTAAACAACTTAACACAGTAGTATTGGGATAACTAATGAAAGTGGCATCGGTGATCCATATTTGCTATTTGGTTTTCAGGCTCACTTGTGTCCGTGGGACCCCGAGTACTTGATTCTGTTCCTTGAATATTCGCTATCCACATCCGGGAGGCTTATGAACCCCTGAGCCGAGCTTGATTCATTCTTATTTCTTGGGGCCACAAACTAGTTTGAGGTTTTATTTACTATCTGTACTTATGCCATGCTTTCTGCTTTATTTAAAATTGTGCGATGTCGCACCTTTGTCTTGTTTAGGTAAGCGGAGTGTTTTCGCGGTATCGACAAGCCCAGTCACATTTTCGGGTTCCCAGTCGTTTACAGCCATTGACGCAAACCTTGAGTTCGTCTCGAAGTCGGCCAACTTCGTCGCGGGTAGCTTAATGGGGTGGCCCCCTGAAATATTTCTGAATCCTGTGATCGCTTTGTCGTGACTGCCTCGTTTGGTTTTGATTTGGTTTTTCCGAGGTTGATCGAGTGTGTGTTGCTATTTGTGCACCCTTCCGGGTAAAACTTTCTGGAAGCCATGTCCGCGGTTATGGACGACTTGGAGCACTGTTTCTCGATCATAGACAAGAATAACTAAAGTACCGCTTTTAATTTGACTAAGTACCGGACTAGTAAATAGTGCAACACTCATGGAATGGATAATAAAACTGCCAACGGATGGAGGGTTGTTCGTCCGCTTCCTCGTCGGTAAGCGAGGAGGAGGATGGATCTGTTAATATTACCATTATAACTGTTGTTACTAATTCACGGACATCCGTCTATCTCTGGTTAGGCGGATGGTTAGCGAGTATCTATAGAATTGTTAGGGTTTATCTTTTGCTGCAATTGCGTCACCCCCAGGTTGTGTCCCCTTTAGAGGCATAAAGACTTGCTGAGTACCCCTAGGGTCTCACACGATAAATTATTTGATTCAGATGAATGTACCCATAAGATGGATACTGGGTGGAGGAGACGGACGATGTGGGCAACGATCATTCGGTGTAGAGATTCCGGGAACGGGGATCCGTGAGATCTGTGGGCGGGATGTGTTTATTTATGGGGCATCTCATGCCGATTTGCTTCTTATCCCTACTCGGATCTTGTTTTCCGCTTCCGCTTGATACTCTGATGTTTGATGTATGAGGAGATATCCTAAACTATTATATCTATCTAGGATATTTGGATCTTGCCGTATGGCGTTGCTATATTTCCTTTCTTTTTAGATGGAATGGCTCGATGTCTTGTTGTATGGTGGCTTGCATACATACTCATTTGTGTATGTAGTTGATCCCTTCGCTGATTACGCCTGTTCTTGTCCTGATGTTTGGAAATAGTTAGGACGGCCGAAAGGTCTACCTGTGAGTGGCATTTGGGCCCCACCATACTATTTTAACCATTTCCGCTCATCCAGGCTTGTAACTAGGAGCGTAATTCACCGAGGTAGTTACACATGCAATGACACTGGTGGATCCATGGGTGGATTGTGAAAAGAACACACATGCACTGACACTGGTGGATCCATAGGTGGTATATGAAAAGAACACACGTGCAAAATGACTCTGGTTGTTGTTACTAAAAAGAACACACATGCACTGACCCTGGTGGATCCATGTGTGGTCTCTGTAGAGAACACACATTTCAATGACACTGGTGGAGCCATATGTGGTAAATGAAAAGAACACACATGCAATGACTTTGGTTGTTGTTAGTGGAAAGAACACACATGCAATGGCACTAGTTGATCCATAGGTGGTATGTGAAAAGAACACACATGCAAAATGACTCTGGTTGTTGTTACTAAAAAGAACACACATGCAATGACACTGGTGGATCCATGTGTGGTCTCTGTAGAGAACACACATTTCAATGACACTTGTGGATCCATATGTGGTATGTGAAAAGAACACACATGCAATGACTCTGGTTGTTGTTAGTGAAAAGAAAACACATGCAATGACTCTGGTTGTTGTTAGTGAAAAGAACACACATGCAATGACACTGGTGGATCCATAGATGGTATGTGAAAAGAACACACATGCAAAATGACTCTGATTGTTGTTACTAAAAAGACCACACATGCAATGACTTTGGTGGATCCATGTGAAAAGAACACACATGCAATGACACTTGTGGATCCATAGGTGGTATGTGAAGAGAACACACATTTCAATGACTCTGGTTGTTGTTACTAAAAAGAACACACATGCAATGACACTGGTGGATCCATGGGTGGATTGTGAAAAGAACACACATGCAATGAAACTGGTGGATCCATAGGTGGTATGTGAAAAGAACACACATGCAAAATGACTCTGGTTGTTGTTACTAAAAAAACACACATGCAATGACACTGGTGGATCCATGTGTGGTCTCTGTAGAGAACACACATTTCAATGACACTGGAGGATCCATATGTGGTATGTGAAAAGAACACACATGCAATGACTCTGGTTATTGTTAGTGAAAAGAACACACATGCAATGACACTTGTGGATCCATAGGTGGTATGTGAAAAGAACACACATCCAAAATGACCCTGGTTGTTGTTACTAAAAAGAACACACATGCAATGACTTTGGTTGTTGTTAGTGAAAAGAACACACATGCAATGACACTAGTGGATCCATAGGTGGTATGTGAAAAGAACACACATTTCAATGAGTCTGGTTGTTGTTACTAAAAAGAACACACATGCAATGACACTGGCGGATCCATGGGTGGATTGTGAAAAGAACACACATGCAATGACACTGGTGGATCCATAGGTGGTATGTGAAAAGAACACACATGCAAAATGACTCTTGTTGTTTTTACTAAAAAGAACACACATGCAATGACACTGGTGGATCCACGTGTGGTCTCTGTAGAGAACACACATTTCAATGATACTGATGGATCCATATGGAATATGTGAAAAGAACACACATGCAATGACTCTGGTTGTTGTTAGTGAAAAGAACACACATGCAATGACACTGGTGGATCCATACGTGGTATGTGAAAAGAACACACATGCATAATGACTCTGGTTGTTGTTACTAAAAAGAACACACATGCAATGACACTAGTGGATCCATGGGTGGATTGTGAAAAGAACACACATGCAATGACACTGGTGGATCCATAGGTGGTATGTGAAACGAACACACATGCAAAATGACTCTGGTTGTTTTTACTAAAAAGAACACACACGCAATGACACTGGTGGATCCACGTGTGGTCTCTGTAGAGAACACACATTTCAATGATACTGATGGATCCATATGTGGTATGTAAAAAGAAGACACATGCAATGACTCTGGTTGTTGTTAGTGAAAAGAACACACATGCAATGACACTGGTGGATCCATAGGTGTTATGTGAAAAGAACACACATGCAAAATGACTCTGGTTGTTGTTACTAAAAAGAACACACATGCAATGACACTAGTGGATCCATGGGTGGATTGTGAAAAGAACACACATGCAATGACACTGGTGGATCCATAGGTGGTATGTGAAAAGAACACACATGCAATGACACTGGTGGATCCATATGTGGTATGTGAAAAGAACACACATGCAATGACTCTGGTTGTTGTTAGTGAAAAGAACACACATGCAATGACAATGGTGGATCCATAGGTGGTATATGAAAAGAACACACATGCAAAATGACTCTTGTTGTTGTTACTAAAAAGAACACACATGCAATGACTCTGGTTGTTGTTAGTGAAAAGAACACACATGCAATACACTGGTGGATCCATAGGTGGTATGTGAAAGGAACACACATGCAAAATGACTCTGGGTGTTGTTACTAAAAAGAACACACATGCAATGACACTGGTGGATCCATTGGTGGATTGTGAAAAGAACACACATGCAATGACACTGGTGGATCCATAGGTGGTATATGAAAAGAACACACATGCAAAATGACTCTGGTTGTTGTTACTAAAAGAACACACATGCAACGACAGGTGGATCCATGTGTGGTCTCTGTAGAGAACACACATTTCAATGACACTGGTGGAGCCGTATGTGGTAAATGAAAAGAACACACATGCAATGACTTTGGTTGTTGTTAGTGGAAAGAAAACACATGCAATGACACTAGTTGATCCATAGGTGGTATGTGAAAAGAACACACATGCAAAATGACTCTGGTTGTTGTTACTAAAAAGAACACACATGCAATGACACTGGTGGATCCATGTGTGGTCTCTGTAGAGAACACACATTTCAATGACACTTGTGGATCCATATGTGGTATGTGAAAAGAACACACATGCAATGACTCTGGTTGTTGTTAGTGAAAAGAACACACATGCAATGACACTGGTGGATCCATAGATGGTATGTGAAAAGAACACACATGCAAAATGACTCTGGTTGTTGTTACTAAATAGAACACACATGCAATGACTCTGGTTATTGTTAGTGAAAAGAACACACATGCAATGACACTTGTGGATCCATAGGTGGTATGTGAAAAGAACACACATCCAAAATGACTCTGGTTGTTGTTACTAAAAAGAACACACATGCAATGACTTTGGTTGTTGTTAGTGAAAAGAACACACATGCAATGACACTAGTGGATCCATAGGTGGTATGTGAAAAGAACACACATGCAATGACACTAGTGGATCCATAGGTGGTATGTGAAAAGAACACACATTTCAATGACTCTGGTTGTTGTTACTAAAAAGAACACACATGCAATGACACTGGTGGATCCATGGGTCGATTGTGAAAAGAACACACATGCAATGACACTGGTGGATCCATAGGTGGTATGTGAAAAGAACACACATGCAAAATGACTCTGGTTGTTTTTACTAAAAAGAACACACATGCAATGACACTGGTGGATCCACGTGTGGTCTCTGTAGAGAACACACATTTCAATGATACTGATGGATCCATATGTGGTATGTGAAAAGAACACACATGCAATGACTCTAGTTGTTGTTAGTGAAAAGAACACACATGCAATGACACTGGTGGATCCATAGGTGGTATGTGAAAAGAACACACATGCAAAATGACTCTGGTTGTTGTTACTAAAAAGTACACACATGCAATGACACTGGTGGATCCATGGGTGGATTGTGAAAATAACACACATGCAATGACACTGATGGATCCATAGGTGGTATGTGAAAAGAACACACATGCAAAATGACTCTGGTTGTTGTTAGTGAAAAGAACACACATGCAATGACACTGGTGGATCCATGTGTGGATTGTGAAGAGAACACACATTTCAATGACATTGGTGGATCCATATGTGGTATGTGAAAAGAACACACATGCAATGACTCTGGTTGTTGTTAGTGAAAAGAACACACATGCAATGACATTGGTTGATCCATAGGTGGTATGTGAAAAGAACACTCATGCAAAATGACTCTGCTTGTTGTTACTTAAAAGAACACACATGCAATGACACTGGTAGATCCATAGGTGGATTATGAAATGAACACACATGCAATGACACTGGTGGATCCATAGGTGGTATGTGAGAAGAACACACATTTCAATGACTCTGGTTGTTGTTCCTAAAAAGAACACACATGCAATGACACTTGTGGATCCATGTGTGGATTGTGAAGAGAACACACATGCAATGACACTGGTGGATCCATAGGTGGTATGTGAGAAGAACAGCCATGACATGAGTCTGGTTGTTGTTAGTAAAAAGAACACACATGCAAAGACTCCAGTGTTTGTTGGTGAAAAGAGCACACATGCAATGACTCCAATTGTTGTTAGTGAAAAGAACATACATGCAATGACACCGGTGGATCCATGTGTGGTCTCTGTAGAGAACACACATGCAATGAAACTGGTGGATCCATAGGTGGTATGTGAAAAGAACACACATTTCAATGACTCTGGTTGTTGTTACTAAAAAGAACACACATGCAATGACACTGGTGGATCCATGGGTGGATCCTGAAAAGAACACACATGCAATGACACTGGTGGATCCACAGGTGGTATGTGAGAAGAACACACATTTCAATGACTCTGGTTGTTGTTACTAAAAAGAACACACATGCAATGACACCGGTGGATCCATGTGTGGATTGTGAAAAGAGCACACATGCAATGACACTGGTGGATCCATATGTGGTATGTGAAAAGAACACACATGCAATGACTCTGGTTGTTGTAGGTGAAAAGAACACACATGCAATGACACTGGTGGATCCATAGGTGGTATGTGAAAAGAACACACATTTCAATAGCTCTGGTTGTTGTTACTAAAAAGAACACACATGCCATGACACTGGTGGATCCATGTGTGGTCTCTGTAGAGCATACACATTTCAATGACATTGGTGGATCCATATGTGGTATGTGAAAAGAACACACATGCAATGACTCTGGTTGTTGTTAGTGAAAATAACACACATGCAATGATACTGGTGGATCCATAGGTGGTATGTGAAAAGAACACACATGCAAAATGACTCTAGTTGTTGTTACTAAAAATAACACACATGCAATGACACTAGTGGATCCATGGGTGGATTGTGAAAAGAGCACACATGCAATGACACTGGTGGATCCATGGGTGGATTGTGAAAAGCGCACACATGCAATGACACTGGTGGATCCTTATGTGGTATGTGAAAAGAACACACATGCAATGACTCTGGTTGTTGTTAGTGAAAAGAACACACATGGAAAGACACTGGTGGATCCATGTGTGGTCTCTGAAGAGAGCACACATTTCAATGACTCTGGTTGTTTTTACTAAAAAGAACACACATGCAATGACACTAGTGGATGCATAGGTGGTATGTGAAGACAACACACATTTCAATGACTCTGGTTGTTGTTACTAAATAGAACACACATGCAATGACACTGGTGGATCCATGGGTGGATTGTGAAAAGAACACACATGCAATGACACTGGTGGATCCATAGGTGGTATGTGAAAAGAACACACATGCAAAATGACTCTAGTTGTTGTTACTAAAAGAACACATGCAATGACACTGGTGGATCCATGTGTGGTCTCTGCAGAGAACACACGTTTTAATTACACTGGTGGATCCATATGTGGTATGTGAAAAGAACACACATGCAATAAAACTGGTGGATCCATGTGAAAAGAACACACATGCAATGACACTGGTGGATCCATAGATGGTATGTGAAAAGAACACACATGCAAAATGACAATGGTTGTTGTTACTAAAAAGAACACACATGCAATGACTCTGGTGGATCCATGTGAAAAGAACACACATGCAATGGCACTGGTGGATCCATAGGTGGTATGTGAAAAGAACACACATTTCAATGACTCTGGTTGTTGTTACTAAAAAGAACACACATGCAATGACACTGGTGGATCCATGGGTGGATTGTGAAAAGAACACACATGCAATGACACTGGTGGATCCATTGGTGGTATGTGAAAAGAAAACACATGCAAAATGACTATGGTTGTTGTTAGTGAAAAGAACACACATGCAATGACACTGGTGGATCCATGTGTGGATTGTGAAGAGAACACACATTTCAATGACACTGGTGGATCCATATGTGGTATGTGAAAAGGACACACATGCAATGACTCTGGTTGTTGTTAGTGAAAAGAACACACATGCAATGACACTGGTGGATCCATAGGTGGTATGTGAAAAGAACACACATGCAAAATGACTCTGGTTGTAGTTACTAAAAAGAACACATATGCAATGACACTATTGGATCCATAGGTGGATTATGAAATGAACACACATGCAATGACACTGGTGGATCCATAGCTGGTATGTGAGAAGAACACACATTTCAATGACTCTGGTTGTTGTTACTAAAAAGAACACACATGCAATGACACTGGTGGATCCATGTGTGAATTGTGAAGAGAACACACATGCAATGACACTGGTGGATCCATAGGTGGTATGTGAGAAGAACAGCCATGAAATGACTCTTCTCGTTGTTAGTAAAAAGAACACACATGCAAAGACTCCAGTCTTTGCTGGTAAAAGAGCACACATGCAATGACTCCAGTTGTTGTTAGTGAAAAGAACATACATGCAATGACAACGGTGGATCCATGTGTGGTCTCTGTAGAGAACACACATGCAATGACACTGGTGGATCCATAGGTGGTATGTGAAAAGAACACACATGCAAAATGACTCTGGTTGTTGTTCCTAAAAAGAACACACATGCAATGACACTGGTTGATCCATGTGTGGTCTCTGTAGAGAACACACATTTCAATGACACTGGTGGATCCATATGTGGTATGTGAAAAGAACACACATGCAATGACTCTGGTTATTGTTAGTGAAAAGAACACACATGCAATGACACTTGTGGATCCATAGGTGGTATGTGAAAAGAACACACATCCAAAATGACTCTGGTTGTTGTTACTAAAAAGAACACACATGCAATGACTTTGGTTGTTGTTAGTGAAAAGAACACACATGCAATGACACTAGTGGATCCATAGGTGGTATGTGAAAAGAACACACATTTCAATGACTCTGGTTGTTGTTACTAAAAAGAACACACATGCAATGACACTGGTGGATCCATGGGTGGATTGTGAAAAGAACACACATGCAATGACACTGGTGGATCCATAGGTGGTATGTGAAAAGAACACACATGCAAAATGACTCTGGTTGTTTTTACTAAAAAGAACACACATGCAATGACACTGGTGGATCCACGTGTGGTCTCTGTAGAGAACACACATTTCAATGATACTGATGGATCCATATGTGGTATGTGAAAAGAGCACACATGCAATGACTCTAGTTGTTGTTAGTGAAAAGAACACACATGCAATGACACTGGTGGATCCATAGGTGGTATGTGAAAAGAACACACATGCAAAATGACTCTGGTTGTTGTTACTAAAAAGTACACACATGCAATGACACTGGTGGATCCATGGGTGGATTGTGAAAAGAACACACATGCAATGACACTGGTGGATCCATAGGTGGTATGTGAAAAGCACACACATGCAAAATGACTCTGGTTGTTGTTAGTGAAAAGAACACACATGCAATGACACTGGTGGATCCATGTGTGGATTGTGAAGAGAACACACATTTCAATGACATTGGTGGATCCATATGTGGTATGTGAAAAGAACACACATGCAATGACTCTGGTTGTTGTTAGTGAAAAGAATACACATGCAATGACATTGGTTGATCCATAGGTGGTATGTGAAAAGAACACTCATGCAAAATGACTCTGCTTGTTGTTACTTAAAAGAACACAGATGCAATGACACTGGTGGATCCATAGGTGGATTATGAAATGAACACACATGCAATGACACTGGTGGATCCATAGGTGGTATGTGAGAAGAACACACATTTCAATGACTCTGGTTGTTGTTCCTAAAAAGAACACACATGCAATGACACTTGTGGATCCATGTGTGGATTGTGAAGAGAACACACATGCAATGACACTGGTGGATCCATAGGTGGTATGTGAGAAGAACAGCCATGACATGACTCTGGTTGTTGTTAGTAAAAAGAACACACATGCAAAGACTTCAGTGTTTGTTGGTGAAAAGAGCACACATGCAATGACTCCAGTTGTTGTTAGTGAAAAGAACATACATGCAATGACACCGGTGGATCCATGTGTGGTCTCTGTAGAGAACACACATGCAATGAAACTGGTGGATCCATAGGTGGTATGTGAAAAGAACACACATTTCAATGACTCTGGTTGTTACTAAAAAGAACACACATGCAATGACACTGGTGGATCCATGGGTGGATCCTGAAAAGAACACACATGCAATGACACTGGTGGATCCACAGGTGGTATGTGAGAAGAACACACATTTCAATGACTCTGGTTGTTGTTACTAAAAAGAACACACATGCAATGACACCGGTGGATCCATGTGTGGATTGTGAAAAGAGCACACATGCAATGACACTGGTGGATCCATATGTGGTATGTGAAAAGAACACACATGCAATGTCTCTGGTTGTTGTAGGTGAAAAGAACACACATGCAATGACACTGGTGGATCCATAGGTGGTATGTGAAAAGAACACACATTTCAATAGCTCTGGTTGTTGTTACTAAAAAGAACACACATGCCATGACACTGGTGGATCCATGTGTGGTCTCTGTAGAGCATACACATTTCAATGACATTGGTGGATCCATATGTGGTATGTGAAAAGAACACACATGCAATGACTCTGGTTGTTGTTAGTGAAAATAACACACATGCAATGATACTGGTGGATCCATAGGTGGTATGTGAAAAGCACACACATGCAAAATGACTCTAGTTGTTGTTACTAAAAATAACACACATGCAATGACACTGGTGGATCCATGGGTGGATTGTGAAAAGAGCACACATGCAATGACACTGGTGGATCCATGGGTGGATTGTGAAAATCGCACACATGCAATGACACTGGTGGATCCTTATGTGGTATGTGAAAAGAACACACATGCAATGACTCTGGTTGTTGTTAGTGAAAAGAACACACATGGAAAGACATCAGGATCCATGTGTGGTCTCTGAAGAGAGCACACATTTCAATGACTCTGGTTGTTTTTACTAAAAAGAACACACATGCAATGACACTAGTGGATCCATAGGTGGTATGTGAAGACAACATACATTTCAATGACTCTGGTTGTTGTTACTAAATAGAACACACATGCAATGACACTGGTGGATCCATGGGTGGATTGTGAAAAGAACACACATGCAATGACACTGGTGGATCCATAGGTGGTATGTGAAAAGAACACACATGCAAAATGACTCTAGTTGTTGTTACTAAAAAGAACACACATGCAATGACACTGGTGGATCCATGTGTGGTCTCTGCAGAGAACACACGTTTTAATTACACTGGTGGATCCATATGTGGTATGTGAAAAGAACACACATGCAATAACACTGGTGGATCCATGTGAAAAGAACACACATGCAATGACACTGGTGGATCCATAGATGGTATGTGAAAAGAACACACATGCAAAATGACAATGGTTGTTGTTACTAAAAAGAACACACATGCAATGACTCTGGTGGATCCATGTGAAAAGAACACACATGCAATGGCACTGGTGGATCCATAGGTGGTATGTGAAAAGAACACACATTTCAATGACTCTGGTTGTTGTTACTAAAAACAACACACATGCAATGACACTGGTGGATCCATGGGTGGATTGTGAAAAGAACACACATGCAATGACACTGGTGGATCCATTGGTGGTATGTGAAAAGAAAACACATGCAAAATGACTATGGTTGTTGTTAGTGAAAAGAACACACATGCAATGACACTGGTGGATCCATGTGTGGATTGTGAAGTGAACACACATTTCAATGACACTGGTGGATCCATATGTGGTATGTGAAAAGGACACACATGCAATGACTCTGGTTGTTGTTAGTGAAAAGAACACACATGCAATGACACTGGTGGATCCATAGGTGGTATGTGAAAAGAACACACATGCAAAATGACTCTGGTTGTAGTTACTAAAAAGAACACACATGCAATGACACTATTGGATCCATAGGTGGATTATGAAATGAACACACATGCAATGACACTGGTGGATCCATAGCTGGTATGTGAGAAGAACACACATTTCAATGACTCTGGTTGTTGTTACTAAAAAGAACACACATGCAATGACACTGGTGGATCCATGTGTGAATTGTGAAGAGAACACACATGCAATGACACTGGTGGATCCATAGGTGGTATGTGAGAAGAATAGCCATGAAATGACTCTTCTCGTTGTTAGTAAAAAGAACACACATGCAAAGACTCCAGTCTTTGCTGGTAAAAGAGCAAACATGCAATGACTCCAGTTGTTGTTAGTGAAAAGAACATACATGCAATGACAACGGTGGATCCATGTGTGGTCTCTGTAGAGAACACACATGCAATGACACTGGTGGATCCATAGGTGGTATGTGAAAAGAACACACATTTCAATTACTCTGGTTGTTGTTCCTAAAAAGAACACACATGCAATGCACTGGTGGATCCATGGGTGGATTGTGAAAAGAACACACATGCAATGACACTGGTTGTTGTTACTAAAAAGAACACACATGCAATGACACTGGTGGATCCATAGGTGGTATGTAAAGAGAACAAACATTTCAATGACTCTGGTTGTTGTTACTAAAAAGAACACACATGCAATGACACTGGTGGATCCATGGGTGGATTATGAAAAGAACACACATGCAATGACACTGGTGGATCCATAGGTGGTATGTGAAAAGAACACACATGCAAAATGACTCTGGTTGTTGTTACTAAAAAGAACACACATGCAATGACACAGGTGGATCCATGTGTGGTCTCTGTAGAGAACACACATTTCAATGACACTGGTGGATCCATATGTGGTATGTGAAAAGAACACACATACAATGACTCTGGTTGTTTTAGTGAAAAGAACACACATGCAATGACATTGGTGGATCCATAGGTGGTATGTGAAAAGAACACACATGCAAAATGACTCTGGTTGTTGTTACTAAAAATAACACACATGCAATAACACAAGTGGATCCATGTGTGGTCTCTGTAGAGAACACACATTTCAATGACACTTGTGGATCCATATGTGGTATGTGAAAAGAACACACATGCAATGACTCTGGTTGTTGTTAGTGAAAAGAACACACATGCAATGACACTGGTTGATCCATAGGTGGTATGTGAAAAGAACACACATGCAAAATGACTTTGGTTGTTGTTACTAAAAATAACACACATGCAATGACACTGGTGGATCCATGGGTGGATTGTGAAAAGAGCACACATGCAATGACACTGGTGGATCCATGGGTGGATTGTGAAAAGTGCACACATGCAATGACACTGGTGGATCCTTATGTGGTATGTGAAAAGAACACACATGCAATGACTCTGGTTGTTGTTAGTGAAAAGAACACACATGGAAAGACACTGGTGGATCCATGTGTGGTCTCTGAAGAGAGCACACATTTCAATGACTCTGGTTGTTTTTACTAAAAAGAACACACATGCAATGACACTAGTGGATCCATAGGTGGTATGTGAAGACAACACACATTTCAATGACTCTGGTTGTTGTTACTAAATAGAACACACATGCAATGACACTGGTGGATCCATGGGTGGATTGTGAAAAGAACACACATGCAATGACACATGTGGATCCATTGGTGGTATGTGAAAAGAACACACATGCAAAATGACTCTAGTTGTTGTTACTAAAAAGAACACACATGCAATGACACTGGTGGATCCATGTGTGGTCTCTGCAGAGAACACACGTTTTAATTACACTGGTGGATCCATATGTGGTATGTGAAAAGAACACACATGCAATAACACTGGTGGATCCATGTGAAAAGAACACACATGCAATGACACTGGTGGATCCATAGATGGTATGTGAAAAGAACACACATGCAAAATGACAATGGTTGTTGTTACTAAAAAGAACACACATGTAATGACTCTGGTGGATCCATGTGAAAAGAACACACATGCAATGGCACTAGTGGATCCATAGGTGGTATGTGAAAAGAACACACATTTCAATGACTCTGGTTGTTGTTACTAAAAACAACACACATGCAATGACACTGGTGGATCCATGGGTGGATTGTGAAAAGAACACACATGCAATGACACTGGTGGATCCATTGGTGGTATGTGAAAAGAAAACACATGCAAAATGACTATGGTTGTTGTTAGTGAAAAGAACACACATGCAATGACACTGGTGGATCCATGTGTGGATTGTGAAGTGAACACACATTTCAATGACACTGGTGGATCCATATGTGGTATGTGAAAAGGACACACATGCAATGACTCGTTGTTGTTAGTGAAAAGAACACACATGCAATGACACTGGTGGATCCATAGGTGGTATGTGAAAAGAACACACATGCAAAATGACTCTGGTTGTAGTTACTAAAAAGAACACACATGCAATGACACTATTGGATCCATAGGTGGATTATGAAATGAACACACATGCAATGACACTGGTGGATCCATAGCTGGTATGTGAGAAGAACACACATTTCAATGACTCTGGTTGTTGTTACTAAAAAGAACACACATGCAATGACACTGGTGGATCCATGTGTGAATTGTGAAGAGAACACACATGCAATGACACTGGTGGATCCATAGGTGGTATGTGAGAAGAATAGCCATGAAATGACTCTTCTCGTTGTTAGTAAAAAGAACACACATGCAAAGACTCCAGTCTTTGCTGGTAAAAGAGCAAACATGCAATGACTCCAGTTGTTGTTAGTGAAAAGAACATACATGCAATGACAACGGTGGATCCATGTGTGGTCTCTGTAGAGAACACACATGCAATGACACTGGTGGATCCATAGGTGGTATGTGAAAAGAACACACATTTCAATTACTCTGGTTGTTGTTCCTAAAAAGAACACACATGCAATGCACTGGTGGATCCATGGGTGGATTGTGAAAAGAACACACATGCAATGACACTGGTTGTTGTTACTAAAAAGAACACACATGCAATGACACTGGTGGATCCATAGGTGGTATGTAAAGAGAACAAACATTTCAATGACTCTGGTTGTTGTTACTAAAAAGAACACACATGCAATGACACTGGTGGATCCATGGGTGGATTATGAAAAGAACACACATGCAATGACACTGGTGGATCCATAGGTGGTATGTGAAAAGAACACACATGCAAAATGACTCTGGTTGTTGTTACTAAAAAGAACACACATGCAATGACACTGGTGGATCCATGTGTGGTCTCTGTAGAGAACACACATTTCAATGACACTGGTGGATCCATATGTGGTATGTGAAAAGAACACACATACAATGACTCTGGTTGTTTTAGTGAAAAGAACACACATGCAATGACATTGGTGGATCCATAGGTGGTATGTGAAAAGAACACACATGCAAAATGACTCTGGTTGTTGTTACTAAAAAGAACACACATGCAATAACACAAGTGGATCCATGTGTGGTCTCTGTAGAGAACACACATTTCAATGACACTTGTGGATCCATATGTGGTATGTGAAAAGAACACACATGCAATGACTCTGGTTGTTGTTAGTGAAAAGAACACACATGCAATGACACTGGTTGATCCATAGGTGGTATGTGAAAAGAACACACATGCAAAATGACTCTGGTTGTTGTTACTAAAAAAACACACATGCAATGACACTGGTGGATCCATGGGTGGATTGTGAAAAGAGCACACATGCAATGACACTGGTGGATCCATGGGTGGATTGTGAAAAGTGCACACATGCAATGACACTGGTGGATCCTTATGTGGTATGTGAAAAGAACACACATGCAATGACTCTGGTTGTTGTTAGTGAAAAGAACACACATGGAAAGACACTGGTGGATCCATGTGTGGTCTCTGAAGAGAGCACACATTTCAATGACTCTGGTTGTTTTTACTAAAAAGAACACACATGCAATGACACTAGTGGATCCATAGGTGGTATGTGAAGACAACACACATTTCAATGACTCGTTGTTGTTACTAAAAAGAACACACATGCAATGACACTGGTGGATCCATGGGTGGATTGTGAAAAGAACACACATGCAATGACACTGGTGGATCCATTGGTGGTATGTGAAAAGAACACACATGCAAAATGACTCTAGTTGTTGTTACTAAAAAGAACACACATGCAATGACACTGGTGGATCCATGTGTGGTCTCTGCAGAGAACACACGTTTTAATTACACTGGTGGATCCATATGTGGTATGTGAAAAGAACACACATGCAATAACACTGGTGGATCCATGTGAAAAGAACACACATGCAATGACACTGGTGGATCCATAGATGGTATGTGAAAAGAACACACATGCAAAATGACAATGGTTGTTGTTACTAAAAAGAACACACATGTAATGACTCTGGTGGATCCATGTGAAAAGAACACACATGCAATGGCACTAGTGGATCCATAGGTGGTATGTGAAAAGAACACACATTTCAATGACTCTGGTTGTTGTTACTAAAAACAACACACATGCAATGACACTGGTGGATCCATGGGTGGATTGTGAAAAGAACACACATGCAATGACACTGTGGATCCATTGGTGGTATGTGAAAAGAAAACACATGCAAAATGACTATGGTTGTTGTTAGTGAAAAGAACACACATGCAATGACACTGGTGGATCCATGTGTGGATTGTGAAGTGAACACACATTTCAATGACACTGGTGGATCCATATGTGGTATGTGAAAAGGACACACATGCAATGACTCTGGTTGTTGTTAGTGAAAAGAACACACATGCAATGACACTGGTGGATCCATAGGTGGTATGTGAAAAGAACACACATGCAAAATGACTCTGGTTGTAGTTACTAAAAAGAACACACATGCAATGACACTATTGGATCCATAGGTGGATTATGAAATGAACACACATGCAATGACACTGGTGGATCCATAGCTGGTATGTGAGAAGAACACACATTTCAATGACTCTGGTTGTTGTTACTAAAAAGAACACACATGCAATGACACTGGTGGATCCATGTGTGAATTGTGAAGAGAACACACATGCAATGACACTGGTGGATCCATAGGTGGTATGTGAGAAGAATAGCCATGAAATGACTCTTCTCGTTGTTAGTAAAAAGAACACACATGCAAAGACTCCAGTCTTTGCTGGTAAAAGAGCAAACATGCAATGACTCCAGTTGTTGTTAGTGAAAAGAACATACATGCAATGACAACGGTGGATCCATGTGTGGTCTCTGTAGAGAACACACATGCAATGACACTGGTGGATCCATAGGTGGTATGTGAAAAGAACACACATTTCAATTACTCTGGTTGTTGTTCCTAAAAAGAACACACATGCAATGCACTGGTGGATCCATGGGTGGATTGTGAAAAGAACACACATGCAATGACACTGGTTGTTGTTACTAAAAAGAACACACATGCAATGACACTGGTGGATCCATAGGTGGTATGTAAAGAGAACAAACATTTCAATGACTCTGGTTGTTGTTACTAAAAAGAACACACATGCAATGACACTGGTGGATCCATGGGTGGATTATGAAAAGAACACACATGCAATGACACTGGTGGATCCATAGGTGGTATGTGAAAAGAACACACATGCAAAATGACTGGTTGTTGTTACTAAAAAGAACACACATGCAATGACACTGGTGGATCCATGTGTGGTCTCTGTAGAGAACACACATTTCAATGACACTGGTGGATCCATATGTGGTATGTGAAAAGAACACACATACAATGACTCTGGTTGTTTTAGTGAAAAGAACACACATGCAATGACATTGGTGGATCCATAGGTGGTATGTGAAAAGAACACACATGCAAAATGACTCTGGTTGTTGTTACTAAAAAGAACACACATGCAATAACACAAGTGGATCCATGTGTGGTCTCTGTAGAGAACACACATTTCAATGACACTTGTGGATCCATATGTGGTATGTGAAAAGAACACACATGCAATGACTCTGGTTGTTGTTAGTGAAAAGAACACACATGCAATGACACTGGTTGATCCATAGGTGGTATGTGAAAAGAACACACATGCAAAATGACTTTGGTTGTTGTTACTAAAAATAACACACATGCAATGACACTGGTGGATCCATGGGTGGATTGTGAAAAGAGCACACATGCAATGACACTGGTGGATCCATGGGTGGATTGTGAAAAGTGCACACATGCAATGACACTGGTGGATCCTTATGTGGTATGTGAAAAGAACACACATGCAATGACTCTGGTTGTTGTTAGTGAAAAGAACACACATGGAAAGACACTGGTGGATCCATGTGTGGTCTCTGAAGAGAGCACACATTTCAATGACTCTGGTTGTTTTTACTAAAAAGAACACACATGCAATGACACTAGTGGATCCATAGGTGGTATGTGAAGACAACACACATTTCAATGACTCTGGTTGTTGTTACTAAATAGAACACACATGCAATGACACTGGTGGATCCATGGGTGGATTGTGAAAAGAACACACATGCAATGACACTGGTGGATCCATTGGTGGTATGTGAAAAGAACACACATGCAAAATGACTCTAGTTGTTGTTACTAAAAAGAACACACATGCAATGACACTGGTGGATCCATGTGTGGTCTCTGAAGAGAACACACGTTTTAATTACACTGGTGGATCCATATGTGGTATGTGAAAAGAACACACATGCAATAACACTGGTGGATCCATGTGAAAAGAACACACATGCAATGACACTGGTGGATCCATAGATGGTATGTGAAAAGAACACACATGCAAAATGACAATGGTTGTTGTTACTAAAAAGAACACACATGTAATGACTCTGGTGGATCCATGTGAAAAGAACACACATGCAATGGCACTGGTGGATCCATAGGTGGTATGTGAAAAGAACACACATTTCAATGACTCTGGTTGTTGTTACTAAAAACAACACACATGCAATGACACTGGTGGATCCATGGGTGGATTGTGAAAAGAACACACATGCAATGACACTGGTGGATCCATTGGTGGTATGTGAAAAGAAAACACATGCAAAATGACTATGGTTGTTAGTGAAAAGAACACACATGCAATGACACTGGTGGATCCATGTGTGGATTGTGAAGTGAACACACATTTCAATGACACTGGTGGATCCATATGTGGTATGTGAAAAGGACACACATGCAATGACTCTGGTTGTTGTTAGTGAAAAGAACACACATGCAATGACACTGGTGGATCCATAGGTGGTATGTGAAAAGAACACACATGCAAAATGACTCTGGTTGTAGTTACTAAAAAGAACACACATGCAATGACACTATTGGATCCATAGGTGGATTATGAAATGAACACACATGCAATGACACTGGTGGATCCATAGCTGGTATGTGAGAAGAACACACATTTCAATGACTCTGGTTGTTGTTACTAAAAAGAACACACATGCAATGACACTGGTGGATCCATGTGTGAATTGTGAAGAGAACACACATGCAATGACACTGGTGGATCCATAGGTGGTATGTGAGAAGAACAGCCATGAAATGACTCTTCTCGTTGTTAGTAAAAAGAACACACATGCAAAGACTCCAGTCTTTGCTGGTAAAAGAGCAAACATGCAATGACTCCAGTTGTTGTTAGTGAAAAGAACATACATGCAATGACAACGGTGGATCCATGTGTGGTCTCTGTAGAGAACACACATGCAATGACACTGGTGGATCCATAGGTGGTATGTGAAAAGAACACACATTTCAATTACTCTGGTTGTTGTTCCTAAAAAGAACACACATGCAATGCACTGGTGGATCCATGGGTGGATTGTGAAAAGAACACACATGCAATGACACTGGTGGATCCACAGGTGGTATATGAGAAGAACACACATGCAAAATGACTCTGGTTGTTGTTACTAAAAAGAACACACATGTAATGACACTGGTGGATGCATGTGTGGTCTTTGAAGAGAGCACACATTTCAATGACTCTGGTTGTTGTTAGTAAAAATAACACACATGCAATGAAACTGGTGGATCCATAGGTGGTATGTGAAAAGAACACACATGCAAAATGACTCTGGTTGTTGTTACTAAAAAGAACACACATGCAATGACACTGGTGGATCCATTGGTGGTATGTAAAGAGAACAAACATTTCAATGACTCTGGTTGTTGTTACTAAAAAGAACACACATGCAATGACACTGGTGGATCCATGGGTGGATTATGAAAAGAACACACATGCAATGACACTGGTGGATCCATAGGTGGTATGTGAAAAGAACACACATGCAAAATGACTCTGGTTGTTGTTACTAAAAAGAACACACATGCAATGACACTGGTGGATCCATGTGTGGTCTCTGTAGAGAACACACATTTCAATGACACTGGTGGATCCATATGTGGTATGTGAAAAGAACACACATGCAATGACTCTGGTTGTTTTAGTGAAAAGAACACACATGCAATGACATTGGTGGATCCATAGGTGGTATGTGAAAAGAACACACATGCAAAATGACTCTGGTTGTTGTTACTAAAAAGAACACACATGCAATGACACAAGTGGATCCATGTGTGGTCTCTGTAGAGAACACACATTTCAATGACACTTGTGGATCCATATGTGGTATGTGAAAAGAACACACATGCAATGACCCTGGTTGTTGTTAGTGAAAAGAACACACATGCAATGACACTGGTTGATCCATAGGTGGTATGTGAAAAGAACACACATGCAAAATGACTCTGGTTGTTGTTACTAAAAAGAACACACAGGCAATGACACTGGTGGATCCATGTGTGGTCTCTATAGAGAACACGCATTTCAATGACACTAGTGGATCCATATGTGGTATGTGAAAAGAACACACATGCAATGACGCTGGTTGTTGTTAGTTAAAAGAACACACATGCAAAGACACTGGTGGATCCGTAGATGGTATGTGAAAAGAACACACATGCAAAATGACTCTGGTTGTTGTTACTAAAAATAACACACCTACAATGACACTGGTGGATCCATGTGAAAATAACACACATGCAATGACACTGGTGGATCCATAGGTGGTATGTGAAGAGAACGCACATGTCAATGACTCTGGTTGTTGTTACTAAAAAGAACACACATGCAATGACACTGGTGGATCCATGGGTGGATTGTGAAAAGAACACACATGCAATGACACTGGTGGATCCATAGGTGGTATGTGAGAAGAACGCACATGCAAAATGACTCTGGTTGTTGTTACTAAAAAGAACACACATGCAATGACATTGGTGGATCCATGTGTGGATTGTGAAGAGAACACACATTTCAATGACACTGGTGGATCCATATGTGGTATGTGAAAAGAAAACACATGCAATGACTCTGGTTGGTTTTAGTGAAAAGAACACACATGCGATGACACTGGTGGATCCATAGGTGGTATTAGAAAAGAACACACATGCATAATGACTCTGGTTGTTGTTACTAAAAAGAACACACATGCAATGACACTGGTGGATTATGAAATGAACACACATCCAATGACACTGGTGGATCCATAGGTGGTATGTGAGAAGAACACACATTTCAATGACTCTGGTTGTTGGTACTAAAAAGAACACACATGCAATGAAACTGGTGGATCCATGTGTGGATTGTGAAGAGAACACACATGCAATGACACTGGTGGATCCATATGTGGTATGTGAGAAAAATAGCCATGAAATGACTGGTTGTTGTTAGTAAAAAGAACACACATGCAAAGACTCCAGTGTTTGTTGGTGAAAAGAGCACACATGCAATGACTCCAGTTGTTGTTAGTGAAAAGAACACACATGCAATAACATTGGTGGATCCATGTGAAAAGAACACAGATGCAATGACACTGGTGGATCCATAGGTGGTATGTGAAGAGAACACACATGTCAATGACTCTGGTTGTTGTTACTAAAAAGAACACACATGCAATGACACTGGTGGATCCATGGGTGGATTGTGAAAAGAACACACATGCAATGACACTGGTGGATCAATAGGTGGTATGTGAAAAGAACACACATGCAAAATGACTCTGGTTGTTGTTACTAAAAAGAACACACATGCAATGACATTGGTGGATCCATGTGTGGATTGTGAAGAGAACACACATTTCAATGACACTGGTGGATCCATATGTGGTATGTGAAAAGAAAACACATGCAATGACTCTGGTTGTTGTTAGTGAAAAGAACACACATGCAATGACACTGGTGGATCCATAGGTGGTATGTGAAAAGAACACACATGCATAATGACTCTGGTTGTTGTTACTAAAAAGAACACACATGCAATGACACTGGTGGATCCATAGGTGGATTACGAAATGAACACACATCCAATGACACTGGTGGATCCATAGGTGGTATGTGAGAAGAACACACATTTCAATGACTCTGGTTGTTGTTACTAAAAAGAACACACATGCAATGAAACTGGTGGATCCATGTGTGGATTGTGAAGAGAACTGTAGCGTCCCCAACCTTTAATAAGATTGAGTCCCCTGTGTTTACAATGCTAGTCCCGGGATCAATAGCTAGCATCCACAGTTCAGATGTAATATCAAGAAACAAAGGTCATAATACAACTTTATAACCCGGAATAAAATAGTTTTATTACATCAAACATAGCTCATTGGCTATTTACATTACATTGCAGCGGAATAACTATAGTCATGGGTCCTTCATCTTCAAAGTGCCACAGGCAGATGTTGGTTGTAGACTTTGTAATCCTAATCAATCAATCTTCACTAAATCAATCAAACCTGCAACATCATAAGTTACAGCCACAAGGGTCAATACATTTGAATTGTATTGGCAAGTGATACTTCGGTAGTATAGTGGAGTCTATCATCTATATGCATTTTGGCTAAGTGGAGTTGAGGCTTGCATTGCTCAAAATAGATTTTTCCCTAACTTTTGAAAATACTAAGTTTTTGTTTGGCAAAAACTTTCCAAGACATCTACTAATCAAAGACTGGAGATCCACTCAGGGCATCTACCAATCAAAGACTGAAGATTTTCTTGGCAAAAACAATTTCCCAATCTAAGATTTTGAGATCCTTGTACCAAGCCATCTCTCCATCAAAGATTGAAGAATTTCACACAACCCTTGTTCACCCACAAATTTTATTTAGAAATTGGAGTGATGAGATTCTTGAAGTTTCCATGTCTTGATGCTCAAATTGTCCTTTACCAGGGACATGGCTAAGTACTTAGGTTTTACACTCTGCAGAGGTGGTGCACTTTACCCACAAGACTTGGTTTCCCAAGACAAAATCTTTCAGAAGCTTTCCCTTAGACCAACATGGACGCGCTCCAACCTATCAATCACTACCACCCACTGTCCATGTGGCTAAGTTCTTGCAACCTATATGATCATGGCAGAGCCCATATTGCCAAGTGGTTGCACTTGAAGCTTCTCAACATTTGACATCTCAAATCTCTTTGTTTCCTGGGTGGCCATCCACAAGTGAGATACACAAGCCAAGTCCATGGCCTTGTGAACCACTCAACATAAACCATTCCTTCCATTTCCACCCAGGTGATTCATTAACTTAGTTATTTTATTAATCAAAAACATAAGTCCTCAGACTTAGAGATTTTTCCATAGTGAATATATACCACCCAAGTTTTCTATTAGCTAGGCTAAGCTTGGTAGTAATAGGATTCTTAACTTAGGAAAATCCTTCTAAGGATTTATCTACTAGTTTTCCTATAGCAATGTCTATACTTCGCAAAATAAAAACCATGCAAGTTTTACTTAGCAAAGACACTAATGCATATTGAAAATAATGGGATAGATAGTATGAAGCATCACTTGCCTTTTTGGTAGAGGGTATAGGTTTACTCCTTGATCTTGCTAGTCTCACTCTTCTCTAACTTCACTACAAGTCAATCAAGCAAACACAAACTCAATCCACCAATCAAGCAAAACAACACACATAAAATAACAAAGTCAAGGCAATGCATGTAAGCATGCAAAGGATGGTTCTAATTGTAAAGGTGGTCTCCACTAGACTTCTAAACTTTGTAAGTTCCAAATTGGTCATTTACCAAAATGGCAAAGTCATTTGCAAAGAGGGTCTCTATTAGATTCCTAAACTTTGTAAGATCCAAAATGGTCATTTACCAAAGTGGCAAAGTTAAGGTAATGCATGCAAGCATGCCAAGCCTTGTTTTATTTGAAAAAGGGGTTCCTAATGGGTCATAGACAATTGGGTACACCTAATGGTCATTTTGTGAAGTGGCTAAGTCATTTGCAAAAAGGTTTCACTATAAAACCATTTGCAAAACAAAGTGTCATTCTATGGGGTGTAGAAACATTTCTACTAGGGTATTAACCTATAGGTTTCACCAAATGAGTTGCTATTTCAAAACTTGGTGTTTTGGGTCAGTAGGTTTGGTTCAAAACATTTTCTCCAAAGTTTTCTTTATGAAAGCATTTTCATAAACAAAACAAATAGTTTTAGTTAGCTAGAAATGGACTAAACTAATTAATCCATCCTATTCTTTTCCAAAATCACTTTCCAAACTATGGGTTGGTTCCTAGGGTCAGCAAGGTCACAACAAACTAATTTGCAAAGGTTTTAACCTAAAAATCATTTTTAAATGATTTTTCTAATGTTAGCAAGCACACAAAAGAATCTGCAAGATCAAACAAGCTAACAAATACTATTTGCTAAACTAAGGGCAGGGTTGGCTAGGTCTTGTCTTGCTGATTCCAACGACATCAAATTTGTAAAATTTGGACGTGTGGATCAAAAGATACATGGGTTTGAAGTTTGTAAGAAATTACTTTTCTAATTCTGTTTTTATTCAAACACCGCCACGCTGGCGTGATCTTCTTGGTCGATACCGGTTCGGGATCGAGTGCTGCGTGCGTTAGATCTAAATTGGATCGTGGCTTAGGTAGCGTACCTCTTCGGCGTTAAGTGAACTAATCGTGTCCGATGGATTCGCATCTAACGGTTGCTTGACCTAAAAGGAGCGGCGATCGGCGGCTGCGGTGGCGAAGTCGGTCGATGACGGTGCCGGGCGATACAGAAGCGGAGAGGAAAGGGAGGCTCACCGAGTTCGCAGATGCTTGGGGAAGCTCAACGTGCTGATGGGGAGGCAGGGGGCGCACGGACGGGTTGGCAATCTCTCGCCGGAGTTGCTGCGGGCGGCGGTGCTCTCGGGTTGTCGTCGTTGGCGTGGCTCAGGACCGTGCTAAGGCAAAGGAGAGGCGGTTAGGTGCGCACGAGGTCGCGAGTAAGGAGCATCAAAAGGGGCGAGGAAGTCTGCTCACCGAGAAAGCTTGCCGGAGTCGAGGCCGACGGTGGTGGCGAGTAGAGCTTGTCCTTGCCGACGTGAGGCTCACGCGAGTGAACTGGATGCACTAGCAAAAGGCCCGGAGGTGGAGAAGCTGCTGGGGGTGCTTAGGGATGCAAGGCGGTGGGGTTTCGGAATCGCCACCGAACATCGTCGAGCGGCGGAAGAGAGAGAATTGGAGGCAGCCTAGGGGCGAGTGGAGGCGATGTCTGTGGAAATGATGAGAGGAGAGGGAGGCGGTTAAATAGGCGTCGTGTGGCGAGGTTTAATGGACGGCTTTACTCAATTGTGGAGAGCTATCAGCCTGTACTGCCGCCGTGGTGAGGGAAGAAGGAGTCATGGAAGGAAGAAGGAGGTGGCGGTGGGGTCCCCGTCGATGGAAAAAGAAAGGAAGGAGGGTCCACTTGTCATCGGCTGCGTGGGTTCAGTCCATGTAAGAAAACGTTCGTTCTTCGGGTTTGTCGGCCCATCTTGGTCGATGGGGTGAGGAGGGAGAAGTGGGTCCGCTGTCATTGACTCTGGGTCTGTTATTTGGTACGAAAAGTCTTCTTGAGGCAAGTGAAAAGGGTCATTGGTCTTTATTGGGCCTTAGTGGGTTGCTCTATTTTTTTCTGTCTAAACCTTTTTCTTTTTTTCTAAATCTTTTTCTGTTTTCAATTTCAAACAATTATTCAAACAATCAAACAACACTCAAATCAATTCAAACAATCACTCAACTTCACTTTGAATTTGGTTCTGTTTGGCAACATAATCCAAATCTCAAAATGAAATATTATATTTATTTTTAGGATCCATTTATTATTTAAATAAAGTGGATCTTTAGTTATTAGGGTTTGATTTATTTAACAAAATTTCCATTTGAAATCAATTATTTTCAAAACCAAACCAGAAGGTTTAATTTGAAAAATAAAAGAATACTTGGAAACTTATTTAAATAAATAAATAAGTTTTGGTGTTTTAATTAAAATGGGAAAGCCTTTACTTAAATAAAATTGGATATTTAAATCCTTATTATTTTATTTAAATAATCCTTTACTCATTTTAATCAAAGCAAAACCTTTTAATAAAAGATTTCAATGTAGTAATAAAATACTTGGTGTTCATTTAAAATGGGAAAAGCTTTTACTTAAATAAAATTGGATATTTAAATCCTTTATTTTATTTAAATAAACCTTTGCTCATTTTATCAAAACAAAATATTTTATTTCAAAAGTTTGGCCAAAATTAATTTGGCTTATCTTTTCATTTGAAACCAAAGTCTTTTATTAAAAGATCTAAAACAGTGTTTCCAAAACAATTTATTTTCCTTTGATAGATGATTATCCTTATAAATCCCTTTAGGATTATTTATTCACCAATTGGTATGGGTTTTGGTAAGGGCTTTATTGGCTTTGGAAATTCAATTTCCTTATCTTATTATATTCACAAGATTTTGTCTATGGTTCCAAGCTAAGTGAAACCATCTCTAAGGTCTTTTCTTGATCCTTTGTGATTATTTATTGGTCAAATTTGGCATGGATCAAATCCATGGATTTGGGGTAACTTTGGAAAATAATTTCCTTCCATTAGGGTTTAGGGTTTTGGATTACTTTCCAAATGTTCAAATTTCCAGATACATTCATTGAGGAATGCATTTCCCTTGATTTGGATTTTTGTTGAATTCTAACTTTTAGAAACAAAAGTTTCTTTTCACCCTGATTTTCAACAAATTTTTTTTTGTTTAATTTATTTTTCACATTACAAGATTTGGAAAATCTTGGGATGTGACAGGCTACCACCCTTAAAATAAATCTCGTCCCGAGATTTGGGAAGGCTAGGGGTTATAAGTTGGCTCAAAAGCAACTAGGGTACTACCACCCTTAAAATTTTTCCAACTAAACTACATCTTGGCTTGCTTGGAATCTTGATGAAAACTTCTTCTTGGAAAACTTCTGCTTAGTGTCCTTTGTTTCCATGCTTGACTCATGGGCCAAGGTTGAGATCCTTCATAGGCTTGTTTATCTTGTTCTTCATCTTTTCTGGACAATTGCTTACATAGTGTCCTGGTTCCTTGCAATTGAAACAGTGGATATCTTGGAGTTCTTTACGTTGCTCTTGTGGACAAGTGGCTACATAGTGGCCTAGCTCTTTGCAGTTGTTGCACACTACTTGGCCGATCTCTTTATTCTTCGGGTTCTCTGGGCATCCACTGGGGTAGTGTCCCATTTCCTTACATTTACGACATTGCACAAGGCTCATGTCTTGCTTTGGTTTCTTGGGCTTCTTTGATCCTTTGAATTGGGTTGTCTTGTTTGGAGGTATAGGTGGTCCTTTTCCTTTGTCATCAACATTCTTGGCATACTTGGATCCTTCTTGTTTCCTTTGTTCAACAATAGCATAGACGGGGCATTGGATAGGGACATGGTCATTTCCTTCACAAAGGTAACAAGTAACTTGAGATGTGGGGCAGTGGCCAACTGGATGTTCCTCTTCACAATTGGGGCATTGATCTTCATGCTCCTTGGAAGTGTGATCCTTGTCTCCACAAATAATGCAAGCTGGGGCTCCATCTAGAATAACATTCTTGTCATCCTTGTTGTCATACACTCTTTTGGGATAGTTTTCTTCCATGCTGATCATTTGATTAGTCACCTTAAGCATCAGTTGGGATTGTTCTTCCAAAAACTTTTGCAAGGTAGGGTCTTTATCACTATTGTTGGCTATGAACTGAGTTGTTAGTTGGTTCAACTGGTGTTGGGTTGCTAGGAGTTCTCTCATGTTGTCCTCTTGGTTGTTGTTGTTGTCATCATCCTTGATGTTGGAGTCTCTTGGAGAAGTCATCTGTTTGGGGTTGGAGGGGATTAGAATAGGCAAGAGATTTTCTAAGGAATCAATTCTAATCACACACATCACAAATCACACAAGCAATGTGCAAGCAATCACAAACAAACACTCCACTCAAACAACAGTTTCAAGCACATACTTAGGCAACAAAATATTTTTGTTACACCACATAAGTTGGTGTGTTTGACTTATCTAAAATATGGTGGTCCATCTATATGGTTCACTTGTGATCTTTCCATCCTTATTGGTTGATTCTTCTTGAATGGTTGATTCTTCTTTGTATCCTTGGAGAATTCTTGTGTCTTGGTCACAAAAGATGTTGAGGGCTCCTTCTAAGTTGTTTTCCTTAGTCTTCAAGTCTTTGAGCATGATTTCTTTGTCTCACTTGTAGTCCTTGGTAACATCTAAGTTGGGAGTCCTTGTTGAGAATAAGGTTGAAATCACTTGAAGATGTTGAAGTCATTGGAGTTGAAGAAGTTGAAGTCTTTGGTCATGGGGTAGGCTTTCCATTAAGTTTTGAAGTAGAAGAGAAGTAGAGTTGAAACCAAAAATGATTGAGGAAAGAGTTTACAAGATTGTTTTTGTAAATAAGTTTTGGAACAAAACAATTCCTATTTTTCTAAGGGTTCTTGTCCAATCCTAGGGTTACAAATCCTACAGGCAACACAATGCTCTGATACCATTCTGTAGCGTCCCCAACCTTTAATAAGATTGAGTCCCCTGTGTTTACAATGCTAGTCCCGGGATCAATAGCTAGCATCCACAGTTCAGATGTAATATCAAGAAACAAAGGTCATAATACAACTTTATAACCCGGAATAAAATAGTTTTATTACATCAAACATAGCTCATTGGCTATTTACATTACATTGCAGCGGAATAACTATAGTCATGGGTCCTTCATCTTCAAAGTGCCACAGGCAGATGTTGGTTGTAGACTTTGTAATCCTAATCAATCAATCTTCACTAAATCAATCAAACCTGCAACATCATAAGTTACAGCCACAAGGGTCAATACATTTGAATTGTATTGGCAAGTGATACTTTGGTAGTATAGTGGAGTCTATCATCTATATGCATTTTGGCTAAGTGGAGTTGAGGCTTTCATTGCTCAAAATAGATTTTTCCCTAACTTTTGAAAATACTAAGTTTTTGTTTGGCAAAAACTTTCCAAGACATCTACTAATCAAAGACTGGAGATCCACTCAGGGCATCTACCAATCAAAGACTGAAGATTTTCTTGGCAAAAACAATTTCCCAATCTAAGATTTTGAGATCCTTGTACCAAGCCATCTCTCCATCAAAGATTGAAGAATTTCACACAACCCTTGTTCACCCACAAATTTTATTTAGAAATTGGAGTGATGAGATTCTTGAAGTTTCCATGTCTTGATGCTCAAATTGTCCTTTACCAGGGACATGGCTAAGTACTTAGGTTTTACACTCTGCAGAGGTGGTGCACTTTACCCACAAGACTTGGTTTCCCAAGACAAAATCTTCGAAGCTTTCCTTAGACCAACATGGACGCTCCAACCTATCAATCACTACCACCCACTGTCCATGTGGCTAAGTTCTTGCAACCTATATGATCATGGCAGAGCCCATATTGCCAAGTGGTTGCACTTGAAGCTTCTCAACATTTGACATCTCAAATCTCTTTGTTTCCTGGGTGGCCATCCACAAGTGAGATACACAAGCCAAGTCCATGGCCTTGTGAACCACTCAACATAAACCATTCCTTCCATTTCCACCCAGGTGATTCATTAACTTAGTTATTTTATTAATCAAAAACATAAGTCCTCAGACTTAGAGATTTTTCCATAGTGAATATATACCACCCAAGTTTTCTATTAGCTAGGCTAAGCTTGGTAGTAATAGGATTCTTAACTTAGGAAAATCCTTCTAAGGATTTATCTACTAGTTTTCCTATAGCAATGTCTATACTTCGCAAAATAAAAACCATGCAAGTTTTACTTAGCAAAGACACTAATGCATATTGAAAATAATGGGATAGATAGTATGAAGCATCACTTGCCTTTTTGGTAGAGGGTATAGGTTTACTCCTTGATCTTGCTAGTCTCACTCTTCTCTAACTTCACTACAAGTCAATCAAGCAAACACAAACTCAATCCACCAATCAAGCAAAACAACACACATAAAATAACAAAGTCAAGGCAATGCATGTAAGCATGCAAAGGATGGTTCTAATTGTAAAGGTGGTCTCCACTAGACTTCTAAACTTTGTAAGTTCCAAATTGGTCATTTACCAAAATGGCAAAGTCTTTTGCAACGAGGGTCTCTATTAGATTCCTCCACTGTGTAAGATCCAAAATGGTCATTTACCAAAGTGGCAAAGTTAAGGTAATGCATGCAAGCATGCCAAGCCTTGTTTTATTTGAAAAAGGGGTTCCTAATGGGTCATAGAAAATTGGGTACACCTAATGGTCATTTTGTGAAGTGGCTAAGTCATTTGCAAAAAGGTTTCACTATAAAACCATTTGCAAAACAAAGTGTCATTCTATGGGGTGTAGAAACATTTCTACTAGGGTATTAACCTATAGGTTTCACCAAATGAGTTGCTATTGCAAAACTTGGTGTTTTGGGTCAGTAGGTTTGGTTCAAAACATTTTCTCCAAAGTTTTCTTTATGAAAGCATTTTCATAAACAAAACAAATAGTTTTAGTTAGCTAGAAATGGACTAAACTAATTAATCCATCCTATTCTTTTCCAAAATCACTTTCCAAACTATGGGTTGGTTCCTAGGGTCAGCAAGGTCACAACAAACTAATTTGCAAAGGTTTTAACCTAAAAATCATTTTTAAATGATTTTTCTAATGTTAGCAAGCACACAAAAGAATCTGCAAGATCAAACAAGCTAACAAATACTATTTGCTAAACTAAGGGCAGGGTTGGCTAGGTCTTGTCTTGCTGATTCCAATGACATCAAATTTGTAAAATTTGGACGTGTGGATCAAAAGATACATGGGTTTGAAGTTTGTAAGAAATTCTGTTTTCTAATTCTGTTTTTATTCAAACATTGGCCACGCGGCGTGATCTTACTGGTCGATACCGGTTCGGCCGGATCGAGTGCTGCGGTGCGTTAGATCTAAATTGGATCGTGCGGCTTAGGTAGCGTACCTCTTCAGCGTTAAGTGAACTAATCGTGTCCGATGGATCTGCATCTAACGGTCGCTGCTTGCTTGACCTAAAAGGAGCGGATGCGGCGTCGCGGCGGCTCTTGGCGGCGTCGATGACGGTGCGGCGATACAGAAGCGGGAGAGAAAGGAGGCTCACCGAGTTCGCAGACGCTGGGGAAGCTCAACGTCTTGATGGGGAGGCGGGGGCGACGGGTTGGCAATCTCGCCGGAGTTTTCTGGCAGTGCTCTCGGGTTGTCGTTGTTGGCGTCGCCGGGACGTGCTAAGGCAAAGGAGAGGCGTGTTAGGTGCGCACGAGGTCGCGAAAGGAGCATCAAAAAGGGGCGAGGAAGTCTGCTCACCGAAAGCTTGCCGAGTCGAGGCCGACGGTGGTGGCAGTAGAGCTTGTCCTTGTCGACGTTGTGAGGCTCATGTGAGTGAACTGGATGCACTAGTGCAAAAGTCTCGAGGTGGAGAAGCCTTGGGTGCTTAGGGATGCAAGCGGTGGGGTTTCATCGGAATCGTCACCGAACATCGTCGGAGCGGCGGTGATGAGAGAGAATTGGAGGCAGCCTAGGGGCAGAGTGGAGGCGATGTCTGTGGGAAATGACAGAGGAGAGGGAGGCGGTTAAATAGACGTCGTCGCGGCGAGGTTTAATGGACGGCTTTACTGCGAATTGACGGAGCTATCAACGCGCAGAAATTGCCGCGCGGTGAGGGGAAGAAGGAGTCGCGGGGAGGAAGAAGGAGGTGGCGGTGGGGTCCCCTGGTCAGTGGAAAAAGAAAGGAAGGAGGGGTCCACTTGTCATCATTGCGTGGTTCGATCATGAAGAAAAGCGGTCCGCCGGGTTTGTCGGGCCATCGGGTCGATGGGTGAGGGAGGGAGAAGTGGGTCCGCTGTCATTGACTCAATGGATACATCTGCTATTTGGTACGAAAAGTCTTCTTGAGCAAAGTGAAAAGGCTGAAATTTGGCTGAAAGGCCTTAGTGGGTTGCTCTATTTTTTCTGTCTAAACCTTTTTCTTTTTTTCTAAATCTTTTTCTGTTTTCAATTTCAAACAATTATTCAAACAATCAAACAACACTCAAATCAATTCAAACAATCACTCAACTTCACTTTGAATTTGGTTCTGTTTGGCAACATAATCCAAATCTCAAAATGAAATATTATATTTATTTTTAGGATCCATTTATTATTTAAATAAAGTGGATCTTTAGTTATTAGGGTTTGATTTATTTAACAAAATTTCCATTTGAAATCCAATTATTTTCAAAACCAAACCAGAAGGTTTAATTTGAAAAATAAAAGAATACTTGGAAACTTATTTAAATAAATAAATAAGTTTTGGTGTTTTAATTAAAATGGGAAAGCCTTTACTTAAATAAAATTGGATATTTAAATCCTTATTATTTTATTTAAATAATCCTTTACTCATTTTAATCAAAGCAAAACCTTTTAATAAAAGATTTCAAAGTAGTAATAAAATACTTGGTGTTCATTTAAAATGGGAAAAGCTTTTACTTAAATAAAATTGGATATTTAAATCCTTTATTTTATTTAAATAAACCTTTGCTCATTTTATCAAAACAAAATATTTTATTTCAAAAGTTTGGCCAAAATTAATTTGGCTTATCTTTTCATTTGAAACCAAAGTCTTTTATTAAAAGATCTAAAACAGTGTTTCCAAAACAATTTATTTTCATTTGATAGATGTTTATCCTTATAAATCCCTTTAGGATTATTTGTTCACCAATTGGTATGGGTTTTGGTAAGGGCTTTATTGGCTTTGGAAATTCAATTTCCTTATCTTATTATATTCACAAGATTTTGTGTATGGTTCCAAGCTAAGTGAAACCATCTCTAAGGTCTTTTCTTGATCCTTTGTGATTATTTATTGGTCAAATTTGGCATGGATCAAATCCATGGATTTGGGGTAACTTTGGAAAATAATTTCCTTCCATTAGGGTTTAGGGTTTTGGATTACTTTCCAAATGTTCAAATTTCCAGATACATTCATTGAGGAATGCATTTCCCTTGATTTGGATTTTTGTTGAATTCTAACTTTTAGAAACAAAAGTTTCTTTTCACCCTGATTTTCAACAAAATTTTATTTTGTTTAATTTATTTTTCACATTACAAGATTTGGAAAATCTTGGGATGTGACAAGAACACACATGCAATGACACTGGTGGATCCATAGGTGGTATGTGAAGAGAACACACATGCAAATTGACTCTGGTTGTTGTTACTAAAAAGAACACACATGCAATGACACTGGTGGATCCATGGGTGGATTGTGAAAAGAACACACATGCAATGACACTGTTGGATCCATAGTTGTTATGTGAAAAGAACACGCATGCAATGACACTGGTGGTTACTAAAAAGAACACGCATGCAATGACACTGGTGGATCCATAGGCGGTATGTGAAGAGAACACACATGCAAATTGACTCTGGTTGTTGTTACTAAAAAGAACACACATGCAATGATACTAGTGGATCCATGGGTGGATTGTGAAAAGAACACACATGCAATGACACTGGTGGATCCATAGTTGGTATGTGAAAAGAACACACATGCAAAATAACTCTGGTTGTTACTAAAAAGAACACAAATGCAATGACACGGGTGGATCTATAGGTGGTATGTGAAGAGAACACACATGCAAAATGACTCTGGTTGTTGTTACTAAAGAGAACACACATGCAAATTGACTCTGGTTGTTGTTACTAAAAAGAACACACATGCAATGACACTAGTGGATCCATGGGTGGGTTGTGAAAAGAACACACATGCAATGACACTGGTGGATCCATAGGTGGTATGTGAAAAGAACACACATGCAAAATGACTCTGGTTGTTGTTACTAAAAAGAACACACATGCAATGACACTGGTGGATCCATGGGTGGATTGTGAAAAGAGCACACATGCAATGAAACTGGTCATCCATATGTGGTATGTGAAAAGAACACACATGCAATGACTCTGGTTGTTGTTAGTAAAAAGAACACACATGCAATGACACTGGTGGATCCATGTGTGGTCTCTGAAGAGAGCACACATTGCAATGACTCTTGTTGTTGTTATAAAAAGAAACCACATGCAATGACACTGGTGGATCCATAGGTGGTATGTGAAGAGAACACACATGCAAAATGACTCTAGTTGTTGTTACTAAAAAGAACACACATGCAATGACACTGGTGGATCCATGGGTGGATTGTGAAAAGAACACACATGCAATGACACTGGTGGATCCATAGGTGGTATGTGAAAAGAACACACATGCAAAATGACTTTGTTTGTTGTTACTAAAAAGAACACACATGCAATGACACTGGTGGATCCATAGGTGGATTATGAAATAAACACACATGCCATGACAATAGTGGATCCATAGGTGGTATGTGAGAATAACACACATTTATATGACTCTGGTTGTTACTAAAAAGAACACACATGCAATGACACTGGTGGATCCATAGGTGGTATGTGAAGAGAACACACATGCAAATTGACTCTGGTTGTTGTTACTAAAAAGAACACACATGCAATGACACTGGTGGATCCATGGGTGGATTGTGAAAAGAACACACATGCAATGACACTGGTGGATCCATAGGTGGTATGTGAAAAGAACACACATGCAAAATGACTCTGGTTGTTGTTACTAAAAAGAACACATGCAATGACACTGGTGGATCCATGGGTGGATTGTGAAAGAACACATACAATGACAATGGTGGATCCATATGTGGTATGTGAAAAGAACACACATGCAATGACATGGGTGGATCCATAGGTGGTATGTGAAGAGAACACACATGCAAATTGACTCTGGTTGTTGTTACTAAAAAGAACACACATGCAATGACACTGGTGGATCCATGGGTGGATTGTGAAAAGAACACACATGCAATGACACTGGTGGATCCATAGTTGGTATGTGAAAAGAACACACATGCAAAATGACTCTGGTTGTTACTAAAAAGAACACGCATGCAATGACACTGGTGGATCCATAGGTGGTATGTGAAGAGAACACACATGCAAATTGACTCTGGTTGTTGTTACTAAAAAGAACACACATGCAATGACACTGGTGGATCCATGGGTGGATTGTGAAAAGAACACACATGCAATGACACTGGTGGATCCATAGTTGGTATGTGAAAAGAACACACATGCAAAATAACTCTGGTTGTTGTTACTAAAAAGAACACACATGCAATAACACGGGTGGATCCATAGGTGGTATGTGAAGAGAACACACATGCAAAATGACTCTGGTTGTTGTTACTAAAAAGAACACACATGCAAATTGACTCTGGTTGTTGTTACTAAAAAGAACACACATGCAATGACACTAGTGGATCCATGGGTGGGTTGTGAAAAGAACACACATGCAATGACACTGGTGGATCCATAGGTGGTATGTGAAAAGAACACACATGCAAAATGACTCTGGTTGTTGTTACTAAAAAGAACACACATGCAATGACACTGGTGGATCCATGGGTGGATTGTGAAAAGAGCACACATGCAATGAAACTGGTCATCCATATGTGGTATGTGAAAAGAACACACATGCAATGACTCTGGTTGTTGTTAGTAAAAAGAACACACATGCAATGACACTGGTGGATCCATGTGTGGTCTCTGAAGAGAGCACACATTGCAATGACTCTTGTTGTTGTTATAAAAAGAAACCACATGCAATGACACTGGTGGATCCATAGGTGGTATGTGAAGAGAACACACATGCAAAATGACTCTAGTTGTTGTTACTAAAAAGAACACACATGCAATGACACTGGTGGATCCATGGGTGGATTGTAAAAAGAACACACATGCAATGACACTGGTGGATCCATAGGTGGTATGTGAAAAGAACACACATGGAAAATGACTCTGGTTGTTGTTACTAAAAAGAACACACATGCAATGACACTGGTGGATCCATAGGTGGATTATCAAATGAACACACATGCAATGACAATGGTGGATCCATAGGTGGTATGTGAGAAGAACACACATTTATATGACTCTGGTTGTTACTAAAAAGAACACACATGCAATGACACTGGTGGATCCATAGGTGGTATGTGAAGAGAACACACATGCAAATTGACTCTGGTTGTTGTTACTAAAAAGAACACACATGCAATGACACTGGTGGATCCATGGGTGGTATGTGAAAAGAACACACATGCAAAATGACTCTGGTTGTTGTTACTAAAAAGAACACACATGAAATGACACTGGTGGATCCATGGGTGGATTGTGAAAAGAGCACACATGCAATGACACTGGTCATCCATATGTGGTATGTGAAAAGAACACACATGCAATGACATGGGTGGATCCATAGGTGGTATGTGAAGAGAACACACATGCAAATTGACTCTGGTTGTTGTTACTAAAAAGAACACACATGCAATGACACTGGTGGATCCATGGGTGGATTGTGAAAAGAACACACATGCAATGACACTGGTGGATCCATAGTTGGTATGTGAAAAGAACACACATGCAAAATGACTCTGGTTGTTACTAAAAAGAACACGCATGCAATGACACTGGTGGATCCATAGGTGGTATGTGAAGAGAACACACATGCAAATTGACTCTGGTTGTTGTTACTAAAAAGAACACACATGCAATGATACTGGTGGATCCATGGGTGGATTGTGAAAAGAACACACATGCAATGACACTGGTGGATCCATAGTTGGTATGTGAAAAGAACACACATGCAAAATAACTCTGGTTGTTGTTACTAAAAAGAACACACATGCAATGACACTGGTGGATCCATAGGTGGTATGTGAAGAGAACACACATGCAAAATGACTCTGGTTGTTGTTACTAAAAAGAACACACATGCAAAATGACTGTGGTTGTTGTTACTAAAAATAACACACATGCAATGACACTGGTGGATCCATGGGTGGGTTGTGAAAAGAACACACATGCAATGACACTGGTGGATCCATAGGTGGTATGTGAAAAGAACACACATGCAAAATGACTCTGGTTGTTGTTACTAAAAAGAACACACATGCAATGACACTGGTGGATCCATGGGTGGATTGTGAAAAGAGCACACATGCAATGACACTGGTCATCCATATGTGGTATGTGAAAAGAACACACATGCAATGACTCTGGTTGTTGTTAGTAAAAAGAACACACATGCAATGACACTGGTGGATCCATGTGTGGTCTCTGAAGAGAGCACACATTGCAATGACTCTTGTTGTTGTTAGTAAAAAGAAACCACATGCAATGACACTGGTGGATCCATAGGTGGTATGTGAAGAGAACACACATGCAAAATGACTCTAGTTGTTGTTACTAAAAAGAACACACATGCAATGACACTGGTGGATCCATGGGTGGATTGTGAAAAGAACACACATGCAATGACACTGGTGGATCCATAGGTGGTATGTGAAAAGAACACACATGCAAAATGACTCTGGTTGTTGTTACTATAAAGAACACACATGCAATGACACTGGTGGATCCATAGGTGGATTATGAAATGAACACACATGCAATGACAATGGTGGATCCATAGGTGGTATGTGAGAAGAACACACATTTATATGACTCTGGTTGTTACTAAAAAGAACACACATGCAATGACACTGGTGGATCCATAGGTGGTATGTGAAGAGAACACACATGCAAATTGACTCTGGTTGTTGTTACTAAAAAGAACACACATGCAATGACACTGGTGGATCCATGGGTGGATTGTGAAAAGAACACACATGCAATGACACTGGTGGATCCATAGGTGGTATGTGAAAAGAACACACATGCAAAATGACTCTGGTTGTTGTTACTAAAAGAACACACATGCAATGACACTGGTGGATCCATGGGTGGATTGTGAAAAGAGCACACATGCAATGACACTGGTCATCCATATGTGGTATGTGAAAAGAACACACATGCAATGACATGGGTGGATCCATAGGTGGTATGTGAAGAGAACACACATGCAAAATGACTCTGGTTGTTGTTACTAAAAAGAACACACATGCAATGACACTGGTGGATCCATGGGTGGATTGTGAAAAGAACACACATGCAATGACACTGGTGGATCCATAGGTGGTATGTGAAAAGAACACACATGCAAAATGACTCTGGTTGTTACTAAAAAGAACACACATGCAATGACACTGGTGGATCCATAGGTGGTATGTGAAGAGAACACACATGCAAATTGACTCTGGTTGTTGTTACTAAAAAGAACACACATGCAATGACACTGGTGGATCCATGGGTGGATTGTGAAAAGAACACACATGCAATGACACTGGTGGATCCATAGTTGGTATGTGAAAAGAACACACATGCAAAATGACTCTGGTTGTTGTTACTAAAAAGAACACACATGCAATGACACGGGTGGATCCATAGGTGGTATGTGAAGAGAACACACATGCAAAATGACTCTGGTTGTTGTTACTAAAAAGAACACACATGCAATGACACTGGTGGATCCATGGGTGGATTGTGAAAAGAACACACATGCAATGACACTGGTGGATCCATAGGTGGTATGTGAAAAGAACACACATGCAAAATGACTCTGGTTGTTGTTACTAAAAAGAACACACATGCAATGACACTGGTGGATCCATGGGTGGATTGTGAAAAGAACACACATGCAATGACACTGGTGGATCCATATGTGGTATGTGAAAAGAACACACATGCAATGACTCTGGTTGTTGTTAGTGAAAAGAACACACATGCAATGACACTGGTGGATCCATGTGTGGTATGTGAAAAGAACACACATGCAAATTGACTCTTGTTGTTGTTACTAAAAAGAACACACATGCAATGACTCTGGTGGATCCATGGGTGGTATGTGAGAAGAACACACATTTATATGACTCTGGTTGTTACTAAAAAGAACACACATGCAATGACACTGGTGGATCCATAGGTGGTATGTGAAGAGAACACACATGCAAATTGACTCTGGTTGTTGTTACTAAAAAGAACACACATGCAATGACACTGGTGGATCCATGGGTGGATTGTGAAAAGAACACACATGCAATGACACTGGTGGATCCATAGTTGTTATGTGAAAAGAATACACATGCAAAATGACTCTGGTTGTTACTAAAAAGAACACGCATGCAATGACACTGGTGGATCCATAGGTGGTATGTGAAGAGAACACACATGCAAATTGACTCTGGTTGTTGTTACTAAAAAGAACACACATGCAATGACACTGGTGGATCCATGGGTGGATTGTGAAAAGAACACACATGCAATGACACTGGTGGATCCATAGTTGGTATGTGAAAAGAACACACATGCAAAATAACTCTGGTTGTTACTAAAAAGAACACACATGCAATGACACGGGTGGATCCATAGGTGGTATGTGAAGAGAACACACATGCAAAATGACTCTGGTTGTTGTTACTAAAAAGAACACACATGCAAATTGACTCTGGTTGTTGTTACTAAAAAGAACACACATGCAATGACACTAGTGGATCCATGGGTGGGTTGTGAAAAGAACACACATGCAATGACACTGGTGGATCCATAGGTGGTATGTGAAAAGAACACACATGCAAAATGACTCTGGTTGTTGTTACTAAAAAGAACACACATGCAATGACACTGGTGGATCCATGGGTGGATTGTGAAAAGAGCACACATGCAATGACACTGGTCATCCATATGTGGTATGTGAAAAGAACACACATGCAATGACTCTGGTTGTTGTTAATAAAAGGAACACACATGCAATGACACTGGCGGATCCATAGGTGGTATGTGAAGAGAACACACATGCAAATTGACTCTTGTTGTTGTTAGTAAAAAGAAAACACATGCAATGACACTGGTGGATCCATAGGTGGTATGTGAAGAGAACACACATGCAAAATGACTCTAGTTGTTGTTATTAAAAGAACACACATGCAATGACACTGGTGGATCCATGGGTGGATTGTGAAAAGAACACACATGCAATGACACTGGTGGATCCATAGGTGGTATGTGAAAAGAACACACATGCAAAATGACTCTGGTTGTTGTTACTAAAAAGAACACACATGCAATGACACTGGTGGATCCATAGGTGGATTATGAAATGAACACACATGCAATGACAATGGTGGATCCATAGGTGGTATGTGAGAAGAACACACATTTATATGACTCTGGTTGTTACTAAAAAGAACACACATGCAATGACACTGGTGGATCCATAGGTGGTATGTGAAGAGAACACACATGCAAATTGACTCTGGTTGTTGTTACTAAAAAGAACACACATGCAATGACACTGGTGGATCCATGGGTGGATTGTGAAAAGAACACACATGCAATGACACTGGTGGATCCATAGGTGGTATGTGAAAAGAACACACATGCAAAATGACTCTGGTTGTTGTTACTAAAAAGAACACACATGCAATGACACTGGTGGATCCATGGGTGGATTGTGAAAAGAACACACATGCAATGACACTGGTCATCCATATGTGGTATGTGAAAAGAACACACATGCAATGACATGGGTGGATCCATAGGTGGTATGTGAAGAGAACACACATGCAAATTGACTCTGGTTGTTGTTACTAAAAAGAACACACATGCAATGACACTGGTGGATCCATGGGTGGATTGTGAAAAGAACACACATGCAATGACACTGGTGGATCCATAGTTGGTATGTGAAAAGAACACACATGCAAAATGACTCTAGTTGTTGTTACTAAAAAGAACACACATGCAATGACACTGGTGGATCCATAGGTGGTATGTGAAGAGAACACACATGCAAAATGACTCTGGTTGTTGTTACTAAAAAGAACACACATGCAATGACACTGGTGGATCCATGGGTGGATTGTGAAAAGAACACACATGCAATGACACTGGTGGATCCATAGGTGGTATGTGAAAAGAACACACATGCAAAATGACTCTGGTTGTTGTTACTAAAAAGAACACACATGCAATGACACTGGTGGATCCATGGGTGGATTGTGAAAAGAACACACATGCAATGACACTGGTCATCCATATGTGGTATGTGAAAAGAACACACATGCAATGACTCTAGTTGTTGTTAGTAAAAAGAACACACATGCAATGACACTGGTGGATCCATGTGTGGTCTCTGAAGAGAGCACACAATGCAATGACTCTTGTTGTTGTTAGTAAAAAGAAACCACATGCAATGACACTGGTGGATCCATAGGTGGTATGTGAAGAGAACACACATGCAAAATGACTCTAGTTGTTGTTACTAAAAAGAACACACATGCAATGACACTGGTGGATCCATGGGTGGATTGTGAAAAGAACACACATGCAATGACACTGGTGGATCCATAGGTGGTATGTGAGAAGAACACACATTTATATGACTCTGGTTGTTGTTACTAAAAAGAACACACATGCAATGACACTGGTGGATCCATAGGTGGATTATGAAATGAACACACATGCAATGACAATGGTGGATCCATAGGTGGTATGTGAGAAGAACACACATTTATATGACTCTGGTTGTTACTAAAAAGAACACACATGCAATGACACTGGTGGATCCATAGGTGGTATGTGAAGAGAACACACATGCAAATTGACTCTGGTTGTTGTTACTAAAAAGAACACACATGCAATGACACTGGTGGATCCATGGGTGGATTGTGAAAAGAACACACATGCAATGACACTGGTGGATCCATAGGTGGTATGTGAAAAGAACACACATGCAAAATGACTCTGGTTGTTGTTACTAAAAAGAACACACATGCAATGACACTGGTGGATCCATAGGTGGATTGTGAAAGAACACACATGCAATGACACTGGTGGATCCATAGGTGGTATGTGAAAAGAACACACATGCAATGACATGGGTGGATCCATAGGTGGTATGTGAAGAGAACACACATGCAAATTGACTCTGGTTGTTGTTACTAAAAAGAACACACATGCAATGACACTGGTGGATCCATGGGTGGATTGTGAAAAGAACACACATGCAATGACACTGGTGGATCCATAGTTGGTATGTGAAAAGAACACACATGCAATGACACTGGTGGATCCATAGGTGGTATGTGAAGAGAAAACACATGCAAATTGACTCTGGTTGTTACTAAAAAGAACACACATGCAATGACACTGGTGGATCCATAGGTGGTATGTGAAGAGAACACACATGCAAATTGACTCTGGTTGTTGTTACTAAAAAGAACACACATGCAATGACACTGGTGGATCCATGGGTGGATTGTGAAAAGAACACACATGCAATGACACTGGTGGATCCATAGTTGGTATGTGAAAAGAACACACATGCAAAATGACTCTGGTTGTTGTTACTAAAAAGAACACACATGCAATGACACGGGTGGATCCATAGGTGGTATGTGAAGAGAACACACATGCAAAATGACTCTGGTTGTTGTTACTAAAAAGAACACACATGCAATGACACTGGTGGATCCATGGGTGGATTGTGAAAAGAACACACATGCAATGACACTGGTGGATCCATAGGTGGTATGTGAAAAGAACACACATGCAAAATGACTCTGGTTGTTGTTACTAAAAAGAACACACATGCAATGACACTGGTGGATCCATGGGTGGATTGTGAAAAGAACACACATGCAATGACACTGGTGGATCCATAGGTGGTATGTGAAAAGAACACACATGCAATGACTCTGGTTGTTGTTACTGAAAAGAACACACATGCAATGACACTGGTGGATCCATAGGTGGTATGTGAAAAGAACACACATGCAAATTGACTCTGGTTGTTGTTACTAAAAAGAACACACATGCAATGACACTGGTGGATCCATGGGCGGTATGTGAGAAGAACACACATTTATATGACTCTGGTTGTTACTAAAAAGAACACACATGCAATGACACTGGTGGATCCATAGGTGGTATGTGAAGAGAACACACATGCAAATTGACTCTGGTTGTTGTTACTAAAAAGAACACACATGCAATGACACTGGTGGATCCATGGGTGGATTGTGAAAAGAACACACATGCAATGACACTGGTGGATCCATAGTTGGTATGTGAAAAGAACACACATGCAAAATGACTCTGGTTGTTACTAAAAAGAACACGCATGCAATGACACTGGTGGATCCATAGGTGGTATGTGAAGAGAACACACATGCAAATTGACTCTGGTTGTTGTTACTAAAAAGAACACACATGCAATGATACTGGTGGATCCATGGGTGGATTGTGAAAATAACACACATGCAATGACACTGGTGGATCCATAGTTGGTATGTGAAAAGAACACACATGCAAAATAACTCTGGTTGTTACTAAAAAGAACACACATGCAATGACACGGGTGGATCCATAGGTGGTATGTGAAGAGAACACACATGAAAAATGACTCTCGTTGTTACTAAAAAGAACACACATGCAAATTGACTCTGGTTGTTGTTACTAAAAAGAACACACATGCAATGACACTAGTGGATCCATGGGTGGGTTGTGAAAAGAACACACATGCAATGACACTGGTGGATCCATAGGTGGTATGTGAAAAGAACACACATGCAAAATGACTCTGGTTGTTGTTACTAAAAAGAACACACATGCAATGACACTGGTGGATCCATGGGTGGATTGTGAAAAAACACACATGCAATTACACTGGTCATCCATATGTGGTATGTGAAAAGAACACACATGCAATGACTCTGGTTGTTGTTAGTAAAAAGAACACACATGCAATGACACTGGTGGATCCATGTGTGGTCTCTGAAGAGAGCACACATTGCAATGACTCTTGTTGTTGTTATAAAAAGAAACCACATGCAATGACACTGGTGGATCCATAGGTGGTATGTGAAGAGAACACACATGCAAAATGACTCTAGTTGTTGTTACTAAAAAGAACACACATGCAATGACACTGGTGGATCCATGGGTGGATTGTGAAAAGAACACACATGCAATGACACTGGTGGATCCATAGGTGGTATGTGAAAAGAACACACATGCAAAATGACTCGTGTTGTTGTTACTAAAAAGAACACACATGCAATGACACTGGTGGATCCATAGGTGGATTATGAAAAGAACACACATGCAATGACACTGGTGGATCCATGGGTGGTATGTGAGAAGAACACACATTTATATGACTGGTTGTTACTAAAAAGAACACACATGCAATGACACTGGTGGATCCATAGGTGGTATGTGAAGAGAACACACATGCAAATTGACTCTAGTTGTTGTTACTAAAAAGAACACACATGCAATGACACTGGTGGATCCATGGGTGGATTGTGAAAAGAACACACATGCAATGACACTGGTGGATCCATAGGTGGTATGTGAAAAGAACACACATGCAAAATGACTCTGGTTGTTGTTACTAAAAAGAACACACATGCAATGACACTGGTGGATCCATGGGTGGATTGTGAAAAGAACACACATGCAATGACACTGGTCATCCATATGTGGTATGTGAAAAGAACACACATGCAATGACATGGGTGGATCCATAGGTGGTATGTGAAGAGAACACACATGCAAATTGACTCTGGTTGTTGTTACTAAAAAGAACACACATGCAATGACACTGGTGGATCCATGGGTGGATTGTGAAAAGAACACACATGCAATGACACTGGTGGATCCATAGTTGGTATGTGAAAAGAACACACATGCAAAATGACTCTGGTTGTTACTAAAAAGAACACACATGCAATGACACTGGTGGATCCATAGGTGGTATGTGAAGAGAACACACATGCAAATTGACTCTGGTTGTTGTTACTAAAAAGAACACACATGCAATGACACTGGTGGATCCATGGGTGGATTGTGAAAAGAACACACATGCAATGACACTGGTGGATCCATAGTTGGTATGTGAAAAGAACACACATGCAAAATGACTCTGGTTGTTGTTACTAAAAAGAACACACATGCAATGACACTGGTGGATCCATAGGTGGTATGTGAAGAGAACACACATGCAAAATGACTCTGGTTGTTGTTACTAAAAAGAACACACATGCAATGACACTGGTGGATCCATGGGTGGATTGTGAAAAGAACACACATGCAATGACACTGGTGGATCCATAGGTGGTATGTGAAAAGAGCACACATGCAATGACACTGGTCATCCATATGTGGTATGTGAAAAGAACACACATGCAATGACATGGGTGGATCCATAGGTGGTATGTGAAGAGAACACACATGCAAATTGACTCTGGTTGTTGTTACTAAAAAGAACACACATGCAATGACACTGGTGGATCCATGGGTGGATTGTGAAAAGAACACACATGCAATGACACTGGTGGATCCATAGTTGGTATGTGAAAAGAACACACATGCAAAATGACTCTGGTTGTTACTAAAAAGAACACGCATGCAATGACACTGGTGGATCCATAGGTGGTATGTGAAGAGAACACACATGCAAATTGACTCTGGTTGTTGTTACTAAAAAGAACACACATGCAATGATACTGGTGGATCCATGGGTGGATTGTGAAAAGAACACACATGCAATGACACTGGTGGATCCATAGTTGGTATGTGAAAAGAACACACATGCAAAATAACTCTGGTTGTTGTTACTAAAAAGAACACACATGCAATGACACGGGTGGATCCATAGGTGGTATGTGAAGAGAACACACATGCAAAATGACTCTGGTTGTTGTTACTAAAAAGAACACACATGCAATGACACTAGTGGATCCATGGGTGGGTTGTGAAAAGAACACACATGCAATGACACTGGTGGATCCATAGGTGGTATGTGAAAAGAACACACATGCAAAATGACTCTGGTTGTTGTTACTAAAGAGAACACACATGCAATGACACTGGTGGATCCATGGGTGGATTGTGAAAAGAGCACACATGCAATGACACTGGTCATCCATATGTGGTATGTGAAAAGAACACACATGCAATGACTCTGGTTGTTGTTAGTAAAAAGAACACACATGCAATGACACTGGTGGATCCATGTGTGGTCTCTGAAGAGAGCACACATTGCAATGACTCTTGTTGTTGTTAGTAAAAAGAAACCACATGCAATGACACTGGTGGATCCATAGGTGGTATGTGAAGAGAACACACATGCAAAATGACTCTAGTTGTTGTTACTAAAAAGAACACACATGCAATGACACTGGTGGATCCATGGGTGGATTGTGAAAAGAACACACATGCAATGACACTGGTGGATCCATAGGTGGTATGTGAAAAGAACACACATGCAAAATGACTCTGGTTGTTGTTACTAAAAAGAACACACATGCAATGACACTGGTGGATCCATAGGTGGATTATGAAATGAACACACATGCAATGACAATGGTGGATCCATAGGTGGTATGTGAGAAGAACACACATTTATATGACTCTGGTTGTTAATAAAAAGAACACACATGGAGTGACACTGGTGGATCCATAGGTGGTATGTGAAGAGAACACACATGCAAATTGATTCTGGTTGTTGTTACTAAAAAGAACACACATGCAATGACACTGGTGGATCCATGGGTGCTATGTGAAGAGAACACACATGCAAATTGACTCTGGTAGATCCATAGGTGGTATGTGAAAAGAACACACATGCAAAATGACTCTTGTTGTTATTACTAAAAAGAACACACATGCAATGACACTGGTGGATCCATGGGTGGATTGTGAAAAGAGCACACATGCAATGACACTGGTGATCCATATGTGGTATGTGAAAAGAACTCACATCCAATGACTCTGGTTGTTGTTAGTGAAAAGAACACACATGCAATGACACTGGTGGATCCATGGGTGGTATGTGAGAAGAACACACATGCAATGACAATGGTTGATCCATAGGTAGTATGTGAGAAGAACAAACATTTCAATGACCCTGGTTGTTGTTACTTAAAAGAACACACATGCAATGACACTGGTGGATCCATAGGTGGTATGTGAAGAGAACACACATGCAAATTGACTCTGGTTGTTGTTACTAAAAAGAACACACATGCAATGACACTGGTGGATCCATAGGTGGTATGTGAAGAGAACACACATGCAAATTGACTCTGGTTGTTGTTACTAAAAAGAACACACATGCAATGATACTGGTGGATCCATGGGTGGATTGTGAAAAGAACACACATGCAATGACACTGGTGGATCCATAGTTGGTATGTGAAAAGAACACACATGCAAAATAACTCTGGTTGTTGTTACTAAAAAGAACACACATGCAATGACACGGGTGGATCCATAGGTGGTATGTGAAGAGAACACACATGCAAAATGACTCTGGTTGTTGTTACTAAAAAGAACACACATGCAATGACACTGGTGGATCCATGGGTGGGTTGTGAAAAGAACACACATGCAATGACACTGGTGGATCCATAGGTGGTATGTGAAAAGAACACACATGCAAAATGACTCTGGTTGTTATTACTAAAAAGAACACACATGCAATGACACTGGTGGATCCATGGGTGGATTGTGAAAAGAGCACACATGCAATGACACTGGTGATCCATATGTGGTATGTGAAAAGAACACACATGCAATGACTCTGGTTGTTGTTAGTGAAAAGAACACACATGCAATGACACTGGTGGATCCATGTGTGGTCTCTGAGAAACACACATTTCAATGACTCTTGTTGTTGTTAGTAAAAGAAAACACATGCAATGACACTAGTGGATCCATAGGTGGTATGTGAAGAGAACACACATGCAATGACACTGGTTGTTGTTACTAAAAAGAACACACATGCAATGACACTGGTGGATCCATGGGTGGATTGTGAAGAGAACACACATGCAAAATGACTCTGGTTGTTGTTACTAAAAAGAACACACATGCAATGACACTGGTGGATCCATAGGTGGTATATGAAAAGAACACACATGCAATGACACTGGTGGATCCATAGGTGGTATGTGAACAGAACACACATGCAAAATGACTCTGGTTGTTGTTACTAAAAAGAACACACATGCAATGACACTGGTGGATCCATGTGTGGATTGTGAAAGAACACACAAGCAATGAAACTGGTGGTGCTATATGTTGTTTGTGATAAGAACACCCATGCATGAGGATTCTAGTTGTTGTTACTAAAAAGAACACACATGCAATGACACTGGTGGATCCATAGGTGGTATGTGAGAAGAACACACATGCAATGACACTGGTGGATCCATGGGTGGATTGTGAAAAGAACACACATGCAATGACACTGGTGGATCCATAGGTGGTATGTGAAAAGAACACACATGCAAAATGACTCTGGTTGTTGTTACTAAAAAGAACACACATGCAATGACACTGGTGGATCCATAGGTGGATTATGAAATGAACACACATGCAATGACACTGGTGGATCCATAGGTGGTATGTGGGAAGAACACACATTTCAATGACTCTGGTTGTTGTTACTAAAAAGAACACACATGCAATGACACTGGTGGATCCATAGGTGGTATGTGAAGAGAACACACATGCAAATTGACTCTGGTTGTTGTTACTAAAAAGAACACACATGCAATGATACTGGTGGATCCATGGGTGGATTGTGAAAAGAACACACATGCAATGACACTGGTGGATCCATAGTTGGTATGTGAAAAGAACACACATGCAAAATAACTCTGGTTGTTGTTACTAAAAAGAACACACATGCAATAACACGGGTGGATCCATAGGTGGTATGTGAAGAGAACACACATGCAAAATGACTCTGGTTGTTGTTACTAAAAATAACACACATGCAATGACACTGGCGGATCCATGGGTGGGTTGTGAAAAGAACACACATGCAATGACACTGGTGGATCCATAGGTGGTATGTGAAGAGAACACACATGCAAAATGACTCTGTTTGTTATTACTAAAAAGAACACACATGCAATGACACTGGTGGATCCATGGGTGGATTGTGAAAAGAGCACACATGCAATGACACTAGTGATCCATATGTGGTATGTGAAAAGAACTCACATTCAATGACTCTGGTTGTTGTTAGTGAAAAGAACACACATGCAATGACACTGGTGGATCCATGTGTGGTCTCTTGAGAGAGCACACATTTCAATCACTCTTGTTGTTGTTAGTAAAAAGAAAACACATGCAATGACACTAGTGGATCCATGTGTGGTCTCTGAAGAGAGTAGACATGCAATGACACTCGTTGTTCTTACTAAAAAGAACACACATGCAATGACACTGGTGGATCTATGTGTGGATTTTGAAGAGAACACACATGCAAAATGACTCTGGTTGTTGTTACTAAAAGGAACGCACATGCAATGACACTGGTGGATCCATAGGTGGTATATGAAAAGAACACACATGCAATGACACTGGTGGATCCATAGGTGGTATGTGAACAGAACACACTTGCAAAATGACTCTGGTTGTTGTTACTAAAAAGAACACACATGCAATGACACTGGTGGATCCATGTGTGGTCTCTGTAGTGAACACACAATTTAATCACACTAGTGGATCCATATGTGGTATGTGAAAAGAACACACATGCATGACTCTAGTTGTTGATACTGAAATGAACACACATGCAATGACACTGGTGGATCCATAGCTGGTATGTGAGAAGAACACACATGTAATGACACTGGTGGATCCATGGGTGGATTGTGAAAAGAACACACATGCAATGACACTGGTGGATCCATAGGTGGTATGTGAAAAGAACACACATGCAAAATTACTCTGGTTGTTGTTACTAAAAAGAACACACATGCAATGACACTGGTGGATCCATAGGTGGATTATGAAATGAACACACATGCAATGACACTGGTGGATCTGTAGGTGGTATGTGGGAAGAACACACATTTCAATGACTCTGGTTGTTGTTACTAAAAAGAACACACATGCAATGACACTGGTGGATCCATAGGTGGTATGTGAAGAGAACACACATGCAAATTGACTCTGGTGGATCCATAGGTGGTATGTGAGAAGAACACACGGGCAAAATGACTCTGGTTGTTATTACTAAAAAGAACACACATGCAATGACACTGGTGGATCCATGGGTGGATTGTGAAAAGAGCACACATGCAAGGACACTGGTGATCCATATGTGGTATGTGAAAAGAACACACATGCAATGACTCTGGTTGTTGTTTGTGAAAAGAACACACATGCAATGACACTGGTGGATCCATGTGTGGTCTCTTGAGAGAGCACACATTTCAATGACTCTCGTTGTTGTTAGTAAAAAGAAAACACATGCAATGACACTGGTGGATCCATGTGTGGTCTATGAAGAGAGCACACATGCAATGACACTGGTTGTTGTTACTAAAAAGAACACACATGCAATGACACTAGTGGATCCATGTGTGGATTTTGAAGAGAACACACATGCAAAATGACTCTGGTTGTTGTTACTAAAAAGAACACACATGCAATGACACTGGTAGATCCATAGGTGGTATGTGAAAAGAACAAACATGCAATAACTTTGGTGGATCCATAGGTGGTATGTGAAAAGAACACTCATGCAAAATGACTCTGGTTGTTGTTACTAAAAAGAACACACATGCAATGACACTGGTCGATCCATGTGTGGTCTCTATAGAGAACACACATTTCAATCACACTGGTGGATCCATATGTGGTATGTGAAAAGAACACACATGCAATGACTCTGGTTGTTGTTAGTGAAATGAACACACATGCAATGACACTGGTGGATCCATAGGTGGTATGTGAGAAGAACACACATGCAAAATGACTCTGGTTGTTTTTACTAAAAAGAACACACATGCAATGACACTGGTGGATCCATGGGTGGATTGTGAAAAGAACACACATGCAATGACACTGGTGGATCCATAGGTGGTATGTGAAAAGAACACACATGCAAAATGACTCTGGTTGTTGTTACTAAGAAGAACACACCTTCAATGACACTGGTGGATCCATAGGTGGATTATGAAATGAACACACATGCAATGACAATGGTCGATCCATAGGTGGTATGTGAGAAGAACAAACATTTCAATGACTCTGGTTGTTGTTACTTAAAAGAACACACATGCAATGACACTGGTGGATCCATAGGTGGTATGTGAAGAGAAAACACATGCAAATTGACTCTGGTTGTTGTTACTAAAAAGAACACGCATGCAATGACACTGGTGGATCCATAGGTGGTCTGTGAAGAGAACACACATGCAAATTGACTCTGGTTGTTGTTACTAAAAAGAACACACATGCAATGATACTGGTGGATCCATGGGTGGATTGTGAAAAGAACACACATGCAATGACACTGGTGGATCCATAGTTGGTATGTGAAAAGAACACACATGCAAAATAACTCTGGTTGTTGTTACTAAAAAGAACACACATGCAATGACACGGGTGGATCCATAGGTGGTATGTGAAGAGAACACACATGCAAAATGACTCTGGTTGTTGTTACTAAAAAGAACACACATGCAATGACACTGGTGGATCCATGGGTGGGTTGTGAAAAGAACACACATGCAATGACACTGGTGGATCCATAGGTGGTATGTGAAAAGAACACACATGCAAAATGACTCTGGTTGTTGTTACTAAAAAGAACACACATGCAATGACACTGGTGGATCCATGGGTGGATTGTGAAAAGAGCACACATGCAATGACACTGGTCATCCATATGTGGTATGTGAAAAGAACACACATGCAATGACTCTGGTTGTTGTTAGTAAAAAGAACACACATGCAATGACACTGGTGGATCCATGTGTGGTCTCTGAAGAGAGCACACATTGCAATGACTCTTGTTGTTGTTAGTAAAAAGAAACCACATGCAATGACACTGGTGGATCCATAGGTGGTATGTGAAGAGAACACACATGCAAAATGACTCTAGTTGTTGTTACTAAAAAGAACACACATGCAATGACACTGGTGGATCCATGGGTGGATTGTGAAAAGAACACACATGCAATGACACTGGTGGATCCATAGGTGGTATATGCAAAGAACACACATGCAAAATGACTCTGGTTGTTGTTACTAAAAAGAACACACATGCAATGACACTGGTGGATCCATAGGTGGATTATGAAATGAACACACATGCAATGACAATGGAGGATCCATAGGTGGTATGTGAGAAGAACACACATTTATATGACTCTGGTTGTTGTTACTAAAAAGAACACACATGCAATGACACTGGTGGATCCATGGGTGGATTGTGAAAAGAACACACATGCAATGACACTGGTGGATCCATAGGTGGTATGTTAAAAGAACACACATGCAAAATGACTCTGGTTGTTGTTACTAAAAAGAACACACATGCAATGACACTGGTGGATCCATGGGTGGATTGTGAAAAGAGCACACATGCAATGACACTGGTCATCCATATGTGGTATGTGAAAAGAACACACATGCAATGACTCTGGTTGTTGTTAGTAAAAGGAACACACATGCAATGACACTGGTGGATCCATGTGTGGTCTCTGAAGAGAGCACACATTGCAATGACTCTTGTTGTTGTTAGTAAAAAGAAACCACATGCAATGACACTGGTGGATCCATAGGTGGTATGTGAAGAGAACACACATGCAAAATGACTCTAGTTGTTGTTACTAAAAAGAACACACATGCAATGACACTGGTGGATCCATGGGTGGATTGTGAAAAGAACACACATGCAATGACACTGGTGGATCCATAGGTGGTATGTGCAAAGAACACACATGCAAAATGACTCTGGTTGTTGTTACTAAAAAGAACACACATGCAATGACACTGGTGGATCCATAGGTGGATTATGAAATGAACACACATGCAATGACAATGGAGGATCCATAGGTGGTATGTGAGAAGAACACACATTTATATGACTCTGGTTGTTGTTACTAAAAAGAACACACATGCAATGACACTGGTGGATCCATGGGTGGATTGTGAAAAGAGCACACATGCAATGACACTGGTCATCCATATGTGGTATGTGAAAAGAACACACATGCAATGACTCTGGTTGTTGTTAGTAAAAAGAACACACATGCAATGACACTGGTGGATCCATGTGTGGTCTCTAAAGAGAGCACACATTGCAATGACTCTTGTTGTTGTTAGTAAAAAGAAACCACATGCAATGACACTGGTGGATCCATAGGTGGTATGTGAAGAGAACACACATGCAATGACACTGGCGGATCCATGGGTGGGTTGTGAAAAGAACACACATGCAATGACACTGGTGGATCCATAGGTGGTATGTTAAAAGAACACACATGCAAAATGACTCTGGTTGTTGTTACTAAAAAGAACACACATGCAATGACACTGGTGGATCCATGGGTGGATTGTGAAAAGAGCACACATGCAATGACACTGGTCATCCATATGTGGTATGTGAAAAGAACACACATGCAATGACACTGGTGGATCCATGTGTGGTCTCTGAAGAGAGCACACATTGCAATGACTCTTGTTGTTGTTAGTAAAAAGAAACCACATGCAATGACACTGGTGGATCCATAGGTGGTATGTGAAGAGAACACACATGCAAAATGACTCTAGTTGTTGTTACTAAAAAGAACACACATGCAATGACACTGGTGGATCCATGGGTGGATTGTGAAAAGAACACACATGCAATGACACTGGTGGATCCATAGGTGGTATATGCAAAGAACACACATGCAAAATGACTCTGGTTGTTGTTACTAAAAAGAACACACATGCAATGACACTGGTGGATCCATAGGTGGATTATGAAATGAACACACATGCAATGAAAATGGTGGATCCATAGCTGGTATGTGAGAAGAACACACATTTATATGACTCTGGTTGTTGTTACTAAAAAGAACACACATGCAATGACACTGGTGGATCCATGGGTGGATTGTGAAAAGAACACACATGCAATGACACTGGTGATCCATATGTGGTATGTGAAAAGAACACACATGCAATGACTGGTTGTTGTTAGTGAAAAGAACACACATGCAATGACACTGGTGGATCCATGTGTGGTCTCTTGAGAGAGCACACATTTCAATGACTCTCGTTGTTGTTAGTAAAAAGAAAACTCATGCAACGACACTGGTTGATCCATGTGTGGTCTATGAAGAGATCACACATGCAATGACACTAGTTGTTGTTACTAAAAATAACACACATGCAATGACACTAGTGGATCCATGTGGGGATTTTGAAGAGAACAGACATGCAAAATGACTCTGCTTGTTGTTACTAAAAAGAACACACATGCAATGACACTGGTAGATCCATAGGTGGTATGTGAAAAGAACAAACATGCAATAACACTGGTGGATCCATAGGTGGTATGTGAACAGAACACACATGCAAAATGACTCTGGTTGTTACTAAAAAGAACACACATGCAATGACACTGGTCGACACACTGGTGGATCCATATGTGGTATGTGAAAAGAACACACATGCAATGACTCTGGTTGTTGTTAGTGAAATGAACACACATGCAATGACACTGGTGGATCCATAGGTGGTATGTGAGAAGAACACACATGCAAAATGACTGGTTGTTTTTACTAAAAAGAACACACATGCAATGACACTGGTGGATCCATGGGTGGATTGTGAAAAGAACACACATGCAATGACACTGGTGGATCCATAGGTGGTATGTGAGAAGAACACACATGCAAAATGACTCTGGTTGTTTCTACTAAAAAGAACACACATGCAATGACACTGGTGGATCCATAGGTGGATTATGAAATGAACACACATGCAATGACAATGGTCGATCCATAGGTGGTATGTGAGAAGAACGCACATTTCAATGACTCTGGTTGTTGTTACTTAAAAGAACACACATGCAATGACACTGGTGGATCCATAGGTGGTATGTGAAGACAAAACATGCAAATTGACTCTGGTTGTTGTTACTAAAAAGAACACACCTGCAATGATACTGGTGGATCCATGGGTGGATTGTGAAAAGAACACACATGCAAATTGACTCTGGTTGTTACTAAAAAGAACACACATGCAATGATACTGGTGGATCCATGGGTGGATTGTGAAAAGAACACACATGCAATGACACTGGTGGATCCATAGTTGGTATGTGAAAAGAACACACATGCAAAATAACTCTGGTTGTTGTTACTAAAAAGAACACACATGCAATGACACAGGTGGATCCATAGGTGGTATGTGAAGAGAACACACATGCAAAATGACTCTGGTTGTTGTTACTAAAAAGAACACACATGCAATGACACTAGTGGATCCATGGGTGGGTTGTGAAAAGAACACACATGCAATGACACTGGTGGATCCATAGGTGGTATGTGAAAAGAACACACATGCAAAGTGACTCTGGTTGTTGTTACTAAAAAGAACACACATGCAATGACACTGGTGGATCCATGGGTGGATTGTGAAAAGAGCACACATGCAATGACACTGGTCATCCATATGTGGTATGTGAAAAGAACACACATGCAATGACTCTGGTTGTTGTTAGTAAAAAGAACACACATGCAATGACACTGGTGGATCCATGTGTGGTCTCTGAAGAGAGCACACATTGCAATGACTCTTGTTGTTGTTAGTAAAAAGAAACCACATGCAATGACACTGGTGGATCCATAGGTGGTATGTGAAGAGAACACACATGCAAAATGACTCTAGTTGTTGTTACTAAAAAGAACACACATGCAATGACACTGGTGGATCCATGGGTGGATTGTGAAAAGAACACACATGCAATGACACTGGTGGATCCATAGGTGGTATATGCAAAGAACACACATGCAAAAATGACTCTGGTTGTTGTTACTAAAAAGAACACACATGCAATGACACTGGTGGATCCATAGGTGGATTATGAAATGAACACACATGCAATGACAATGGAGGATCCATAGGTGGTATGTGAGAAGAACACACATTTATATGACTCTGGTTGTTGTTACTAAAAATAACACACATGCAATGACACTGGCGGATCCATGGGTGGGTTGTTAAAAGAACACACATGCAAAATCACTCTAGTTGTTGTTACTAAAAAGAACACACATGCAATGACACTGGTGGATCCCTGGGTGGATTGTGAAAAGAGCACACATGCAATGACTCTTGTTGTTGTTAGTAAAAAGAAACCACATGCAATGACACTGGTGGATCCATAGTGGTATGTGAAGAGAACACACATGCAAAATGACTCTAGTTGTTGTTACTAAAAAGAACACACATGCAATGACACTGGTGGATCCATGGGGGGATTGTGAAAAGAACACACATGCAATGACACTGGTGGATCCATAGGTGGTATGTGAAAAGAACACACATGCAAAATGACTCTGGTTGTTGTTACTAAAAAGAACACACATGCAATGACACTGGTGGATCCATAGGTGGATTATGAAATGAACACACATGCAATGACAATGGTGGATCCATAGGTGGTATGTGAGAAGAACACACATTTATATGACTCTGGTTGTTAATAAAAAGAACACACATGCAATGACACTGGTGGATCCATAGGTGGTATGTGAAGAGAACACACATGCAAATTGACTCTGGTTGTTGTTACTAAAAAGAACACACATGCAATGACACTTGTGGATCCATGGGTGGTATGTGAAGAGAACACACATGCAAATTGACTCTGGTAGATCCATAGGTGGTATGTGAAAAGAACACACATGCAAAATGACTCTGGTTGTTATTACTAAAAAGAACACACATGCAATGACACTGGTGGATCCATGGGTGGATTGTGAAAAGAGCACACATGCAATGACACTGGTGATCCATATGTGGTATGTGAAAAGAACTCACATCCAATGACTCTGGTTGTTGTTAGTGAAAAGAACACACATGCAATGACACTGGTGGATCCATGTGTGGTCTCTTGAGAGAGCACACATTTCAATGACTCTCGTTGTTGTTAGTAAAAAGAAAACACATGCAATGACACTGGTGGATCCATGTGTGGTCTATGAAGAGAGCACACGTGCAATGACACTGGTTTTTGTTACTAAAAAGAACACACATGCAATGACACTAGTGGATCCATGTGTGGATTTTGAAGAGAACACACATGCAAAATGACTCTGGTTGTTGTTACTAAAAAGAACACACATGCAATGACACTGGTAGATCCATAGGTGGTATGTGAAGATAACACACATGCAATGACACTGGTGGATCCATAGGTGGTATGTGAAAAGAACACACATGCAAAATGACTCTGGTTGTTGTTACTAAAAAGAACACACATGCAATGACACTGGTCGATCCATGTGTGGTCTCTATAGAGAACACACATTTCAATCACACTGGTGGATCCATATGTGGTATGTGAAAAGAACACACATGCAATGACTTTGGTTGTTATTAGTGAAATGAACACACATGCAATGACACTGGTGGATCCATAGGTGGTATGTGAGAAGAACACACATGCAAAATGACTCTGGTTGTTTTTACTAAAAAGAACACACATGCAATGACACTGGTGGATCCATGGGTGGATTGTGAAAAGAACACACATGCAATGACACTGATGGATCCATACGTGGTATGTGAAAAGAACACACATGCAAAATGACTCTGGTTGTTGTTACTAAGAAGAACACACCTTCAATGACACTGGTGGATCCATAGGTGGATTATGAAATGAACACACATGCAATGACAATGGTCGATCCATAGGTGGTATGTGAGAAGAACAAACATTTCAATGACTCTGGTTGTTGTTACTTAAAAGAACACACATGCAATGACACTGGTGGATCCATAGGTGGTATGTGAAGAGAAAACACATGCAAATTGACTCTGGTTGTTGTTACTAAAAAGAACACGCATGCAATGACACTGGTGGATCCATAGGTGGTATGTGAAGAGAACACACATGCAAATTGACTCTGGTTGTTGTTACTAAAAAGAACACACATGCAATGATACTGGTGGATCCATGGGTGGATTGTGAAAAGAACACACATGCAATGACACTGGTGGATCCATAGTTGGTATGTGAAAAGAACACACATGCAAAATAACTCTGGTTGTTGTTACTAAAAAGAACACACATGCAATAACACGGGTGGATCCATAGGTGGTATGTGAAGAGAACACACATGCAAAATGACTCTGGTTGTTGTTACTAAAAATAACACACATGCAATGACACTGGCGGATCCATGGGTGGGTTGTGAAAAGAACACACATGCAATGACACTGGTGGATCCATAGGTGGTATGTTAAAAGAACACACATGCAAAATGACTCTGGTTGTTGTTACTAAAAAGAACACACATGCAATGACACTGGTGGATCCCTGGGTGGATTGTGAAAAGAGCACACATGCAATGACACTGGTCATCCATATGTGGTATGTGAAAAGAACACACATGCAATGACTCTGGTTGTTGTTAGTAAAAAGAACACACATGCAATGACACTGGTGGATCCATGTGTGGTCTCTGAAGAGAGCACACATTGCAATGACTCTTGTTGTTGTTAGTAAAAAGAAACCACATGCAATGACACTGGTGGATCCATAGGTGGTATGTGAAGAGAACACACATGCAAAATGACTCTAGTTGTTGTTACTAAAAAGAACACACATGCAATGACACTGGTGGATCCATGGGTGGATTGTGAAAAGAACACACATGCAATGACACTGGTGGATCCATAGGTGGTATATGCAAAGAACACACATGCAAAATGACTCTGGTTGTTGTTACTAAAAAGAACACACATGCAATGACACTGGTGGATCCATAGGTGGATTATGAAATGAACACACATGCAATGACAATGGAGGATCCATAGGTGGTATGTGAGAAGAACACACATTTATATGACTCTGGTTGTTGTTACTAAAAATAACACACATGCAATGACACTGGTGGATCCATGGGTGGATTGTGAAAAGAACACACATGCAAAATGACTCTGGTTGTTGTTACTAAAAAGAACACACATGCAATGACACTGGTGGATCCATGGGTGGATTGTGAAAAGAGCACACATGCAATGACTCTTGTTGTTGTTAGTAAAAAGAAACCACATGCAATGACACTGGTGGATCCATAGGTGGTATGTGAAGAGAACACACATGCAAAATGACTCTAGTTGTTGTTACTAAAAAGAACACACATGCAATGACACTGGTGGATCCATGGGTGGATTGTGAAAAGAACACACATGCAATGACACTGGTGGATCCATAGGTGGTATGTGAAAAGAACACACATGCAAAATGACTCTGGTTGTTGTTACTAAAAAGAACACACATGCAATGACACTGGTGGATCCATAGGTGGATTATGAAATGAACACACATGCAATGACAATGGTGGATCCATAGGTGGTATGTGAGAAGAACACACATTTATATGACTCTGGTTGTTAATAAAAAGAACACACATGCAATGACACTGGTGGATCCATAGGTGGTATGTGAAGAGAACACACATGCAAATTGACTCTGGTTGTTGTTACTAAAAAGAACACACATGCAATGACACTGGTGGATCCATGGGTGGTATGTGAAGAGAACACACATGCAAATTGACTCTGGTAGATCCATAGGTGGTATGTGAAAAGAACACACATGCAAAATGACTCTGGTTGTTATTACTAAAAAGAACACACATGCAATGACACTGGTGGATCCATGGGTGGATTGTGAAAAGAGCACACATGCAATGACACTGGTGATCCATATGTGGTATGTGAAAAGAACTCACATCCAATGACTCTGGTTGTTGTTAGTGAAAAGAACACACATGCAATGACACTGGTGGATCCATGTGTGGTCTCTTGAGAGAGCACACATTTCAATCACTCTTGTTGTTGTTAGTAAAAAGAAAACACATGCAATGACACTGGTGGATCCATGTGTGGTCTCTGAAGAGAGCAGACATGCAATGACACTGGTTGTTCTTACTAAAAAGAACACACATGCAATGACACTGGTGGATCTATGTGTGGATTTTGAAGAGAACACACATGCAAAATGACTCTGGTTGTTGTTACTAAAAAGAACACACATGCAATGACACTGGTGGATCCATAGGTGGTATATGAAAAGAACACACATGCAATGACACTGGTGGATCCATAGGTGGTATGTGAACAGAACACACATGCAAAATGACTCTGGTTGTTGTTACTAAAAAGAACACACATGCAATGACACTGGTGGATCCATGTGTGGTCTCTGTAGAGAACACACATTTTAATCACACTAGTGGATCCATATGTGGTATGTGAAAAGAACACACATGCATGACTCTGGTTGTTGATACTGAAATGAACACACATGCAATGACACTGGTGGATCCATAGGTGGTATGTGAGAAGAACACACATGCAAAATGACTCTGGTTGTTTTTACTAAAAAGAACACACATGTAATGACACTGGTGGATCCATGGGTGGATTGTGAAAAGAACACACATGCAATGACACTGGTGGATCCATAGGTGGTATGTGAAAAGAACACACATGCAAAATTACTCTGGTTGTTGTTACTAAAAAGAACACACATGCAATGACACTGGTGGATCCATAGGTGGATTATGAAATGAACACACATGCAATGACACTGGTGGATCCGTAGGTGGTATGTGGGAAGAACACACATTTCAATGACTCTGGTTGTTGTTACTAAAAAGAACACACATGCAATGACACTGGTGGATCCATAGGTGGTATGTGAAGAGAACACACATGCAAATTGACTCTGGTGGATCCATAGGTGGTATGTGAAAAGAACACACAGGCAAAATGACTCCGATTGTTGTTACTAAAAAGAACACACATGCAATGACACTGGTGGATCCATAGGTGGTATGTGAAAAGAACACACATGCAAAATGACTCTGGTTGTTGTTACTAAAAAGAACACACATGCAATGACACTAGTGGATCCATGTGTGGTCTCTGTAGAGAACACACATTTTAATCACACTAGTGGATCCATATGTGGTCTGTGAAAATAACACACATGCATGACTCTGGTTGTTGATACTAAAAAGAACACACATGCAATGACACCGGTGGATCCATAGGTGGTATGTGAGAAGAACACACATGCAAAATGACTCTGGTTGTTTTTACTAAAAAGAACACACATGTAATGACACTGGTGGATCCATGGGTGGATTGTGAAAAGAACACACATGCAATGACACTGGTGGATCCATAGGTGGTATGTGAAAAGAACACACATGCAAAATGACTCTGGTTGTTGTTACTAAAAAGAACACACATGCAATGACACTGGTGGATCCATAGGTGGATTATGAAATGAACAAACAGGAAATTACACTGGTGGATCCGTAGGTGGTATGTGGGAAGAACACACATTTCAATGACTCTCGTTGTTACTAAAAAGAACACACATGCAATGACACTGGTGGATCCATAGGTGGTATGTGAAGAGAACACACATGCAAATTGACTCTGGTGGATCCATAGGTGGTATGTGAAAAGAACACACATGCAAAATGACTCTGGTTGTTATTACTAAAAAGAACACACATGCAATGACACTGGTGGATCCATGGGTGGATTGTGAAAAGAGCACACATGCAAGGACACTGGTGATCCATATGTGGTATGTGAAAAGAACACACATGCAATGACTCTGGTTGTTGTTAGTGAAAAGAACACACATGCAATGACACTGGTGGATCCATGTGTGGTCTCTTGAGAGAGCACACATTTCAATGACTCTCGTTGTTGTTAGTAAAAAGAAAACACATGCAATGACACTGGTGGATCCATGTGTGGTCTATGAAGAGAGCACACATGCAATGACACTGGTTGTTGTTACTAAAAAGAACACACATGCAATGACACTAGTGGATCCATGTGTGGATTTTGAAGAGAACACACATGCAAAATGACTCTGGTTGTTGTTACTAAAAAGAACACACATGCAATGACACTGGTAGATCCATAGGTGGTATGTGAAAAGAACAAACATGCAATAACACTGGTGGATCCATAGGTGGTATGTGAACAGAACACACATGCAAAATGACTCTGGTTGTTACTAAAAAGAACACACATGCAATGACACTGGTCGATCCATGTGTGGTCTCTATAGAGAACACACATTTCAATCACACTGGTGGATCCATATGTGGTATGTGAAAAGAACACACATGCAATGACTCTGGTTGTTGTTAGTGAAATGAACACACATGCAATGACACTGGTGGATCCATAGGTGGTATGTGAGAAGAACACACATGCAAAATGACTCTGGTTGTTTTTACTAAAAAGAACACACATGCAATGACACTGGTGGATCCATGGGTGGATTGTGAAAAGAACACACATGCAATGACACTGGTGGATCCATAGGTGGTATGTGAAAAGAACACACATGCAAAATGACTCTGGTTGTTGTTACTAAGAAGAACACACCTTCAATGACACTGGTGGATCCATAGGTGGATTATGAAATGAACACACATGCAATGACAATGGTCGATCCATAGGTGGTATGTGAGAAGAACAAACATTTCAATGACTCTGGTTGTTGTTACTTAAAAGAACACACATGCAATGACACTGGTGGATCCATAGGTGGTATGTGAAGAGAAAACACATGCAAATTGACTCTGGTTGTTGTTACTAAAAAGAACACACATGCAATGATACTGGTGGATCCATGGGTGGATTGTGAAAAGAACACACATGCAATGACACTGGTGGATCCATAGTTGGTATGTGAAAAGAACACACATGCAAAATAACTCTGGTTCTTGTTACTAAAAAGAACACACATGCAATGACATGGGTGGATCCATAGGTGGTATCTGAAGAGAACACACATGCAAAATGACTCTGGTTGTTGTTACTAAAAAGAACACACATGCAATGACACTGGTGGATCCATGGGAGGGTTGTGAAAAGAACACACATGCAATGACACTGGTGGATCCATAGGTGGTATGTGAAAAGAACACACATGCAAAATGACTCTGGTTGTTGTTACTAAAAATAACACACATGCAATGACACTGGTGGATCCATGGGTGGATTGTGAAAAGAGCACACATGCAATGACACTGGTCATCCATATGTGGTATGTGAAAAGAACACACATGCAATGACTCTGGTTGTTGTTAGTGAAAAGAACACACATGCAATGACATTGGTGGATCCATGTGTGGTCTCTGAACAGAGCACACATTGCAATGACTCTTGTTGTTGTTAGTAAAAAGAAAGCACATGCAATGACACTGGTGGATCCATAGGTGGTATGTGAAGAGAACACACATGCAAAATGACTCTAGTTGTTGTTACTAAAAAGAACACACATGCAATGACACTGGTGGATCCATGGGTGGATTGTGAAAAGAACACACATGCAATGACACTGGTGGATCCATAGGTGGTATGTGAAAAGAACACACATGCAAAATGACTCTGGTTGTTGTTACTAAAAAGAACACACATGCAATGACACTGGTGGATCCATAGGTGGATTATGAAATAAACACACATGCAATGACAATGGTGGATCCATAGGTGGTATGTGAGAAGAACACACATTTATATGACTCTGGTTGTTACTAAAAAGAACACACATGCAATGACACTGGTGGATCCATAGGTGGTATGTGAAAAGAACACACATGCAAATTGACTCTAGTTGTTGTTACTAAAAAGAACACACATGCAATGACACTAGTGGATCCATGGGTGGATTGTGAAAAGAACACACATGCAATGACACTGGTGGATCCATAGTTGGTATGTGAAAAGAACACACATGCAAAATGACTCTGGTTGTTACTAAAAAGAACACGCATGCAATGACACTGGTGGATCCATAGGTGGTATGTGAAGAGAACACACATGCAAATTGACTCTGGTTGTTGTTACTAAAAAGAGCACACATGCAATGATACTGGTGGATCCATGGGTGGATTGTGAAAAGAACACACATGCAATGACACTGGTGGATCCATAGTTGGTATGTAAAAAGAACACACATGCTAAATAACTTTGGTTGTTGTTACTAAAAAGAACACACATGCAATGACACGGGTGGATCCATAGGTGGCATGTGAAGAGAACACACATGCAAAATGACTCTGGTTGTTGTTACTAAAAAGAACACACATGCAATGACACTGGTGGATCCATGGGTGGGTTGTGAAAAGAACACACATGCAATGACACTGGTGGATCCATAGGTGGTATGTGAAAAGAACACACATGCAAAATGACTCTGGTTGTTGTTACTAAAAAGAACACACATGCAATGACACTGGTGGATCCATGGGTGGATTGTGAAAAGAGCACACATGCAATGACACTGGTCATCCATATTTGGTATGTGAAAAGAACACACATGCAATGACTCTGGTTGTTGTTAGTAAAAAGAACACACATGCAATGACACTGGTGGATCCATGTGTGGTCTCTGAAGAGAGCACACATTGCAATGACTCTTGTTGTTGTTAGTAAAAAGAAACCACATGCAATGACACTGGTGGATCCATAGGTGGTATGTGAAGAGAACACACATGCAAAATGACTCTAGTTGTTGTTACTAAAAAGAACACACATGCAATGACACTGGTGGATCCATGGGTGGATTGTGAAAAGAACACACATGCAATGACACTGGTGGATCCATAGGTGGTATATGCAAAGAACACACATGCAAAATGACTCTGGTTGTTGTTACTAAAAAGAACACACATGCAATGACACTGGTGGATCCATAGGTGGATTATGAAATGAACACACATGCAATGACAATGGTGGATCCATAGGTGGTATGTGAGAAGAACACACATTTATATGACTCTGGTTGTTGTTACTAAAAAGAACACACATGCAATGACACTGGTGGATCCATGGGTGGATTGTGAAAAGAGCACACATGCAATGACACTGGTCATCCATATGTGGTATGTGAAAAGAACACACATGCAATGACTCTGGTTGTTGTTAGTAAAAAGAACACACATGCAATGACACTGGTGGATCCATGTGTGGTCTCTGAAGAGAGCACACATTGCAATGACTCTTGTTGTTGTTAGTAAAAAGAAGACACATGCAATGACACTGGTGGATCCATAGGTGGTATGTGAAGAGAACACACATGCAAAATGACTCTAGTTGTTGTTACTAAAAAGAACACACATGCAATGACACTGGTGGATCCATGGGTGGATTGTGAAAAGAACACACATGCAATGACACTGGTGGATCCATAGGTGGTATGTGAAAAGAACACACATGCAAAATGACTCTGGTTGTTGTTACTAAAAAGAACACACATGCAATGACACTGGTGGATCCATAGGTGGATTATGAAATGAACACACATGCAATGACAATGGTGGATCCATAGGTGGTATGTGAGAAGAACACACATTTATATGACTCTGGTTGTTACTAAAAAGAACACACATGCAATGACACTGGTGGATCCATAGGTGGTATGTGAAAAGAACACACATGCAAAATGACTCTGGTTGTTGTTACTAAAAAGAACACACATGCAATGACACTGGTGGATCCATGGGTGGATTGTGAAAAGAGCACACATGCAATGACACTGGTCATCCATATGTGGTATGTGAAAAGAACACACATGCAATGACTCTGGTTGTTGTTAGTAAAAAGAACACACATGCAATGACACTGGTGGATCCATGTGTGGTCTCTGAAGAGAGCACACATTGCAATGACTCTTGTTGTTGTTAGTAAAAAGAAACCACATGCAATGACACTGGTGGATCCATAGGTGGTATGTGAAGAGAACACACATGCAAAATGACTCTAGTTGTTGTTACTAAAAAGAACACACATGCAATGACACTGGTGGATCCATGGGTGGATGGTGAAAAGAACACACATGCAATGACACTGGTGGATCCATAGGTGGTATATGCAAAGAACACACATGCAAAATGACTCTGGTTGTTGTTACTAAAAAGAACACACATGCAATGACACTGGTGGATCCATAGGTGGATTATGAAATGAACACACATGCAATGACAATGGTGGATCCATAGGTGGTATGTGAGAAGAACACACATTTATATGACTCTGGTTGTTACTAAAAAGAACACACATGCAATGACACTGGTGGATCCATAGGTGGTATGTGAAAAGAACACACATGCAAAATGACTCTGGTTGTTGTTACTAAAAAGAACACACATGCAATGACACTGGTGGATCCATGGGTGGATTGTGAAAAGAGCACACATGCAATGACACTGGTCATCCATAAAATGACTCTAGTTGTTGTTACTAAAAAGAACACACATGCAATGACACTGGTGGATCCATAGGTGGTATGTGAAGAGAACACACATGCAAAATGACTCTGGTTGTTGTTACTAAAAAGAACACACATGCAATGACACTGGTGGATCCATAGTTGGTATGTGAAAAGAACACACATGCAAAATGACTCTAGTTGTTGTTACTGAAAAGAACACACATGCAATGACACTGGTGGATCCATAGGTGGTATGTGAAGAGAACACACATGCAAAATGACTCTAGTTGTTGTTACTAAAAAGAACACACATGCAATGACACTGGTGGATCCATGGGTGGATTGTGAAAAGAACACACATGCAATGACACCGGTGGATCCATAGGTGGTATGTGAAAAGAACACACATGCAAAATGACTCTGGTTGTTGTTACTGAAAAGAACACACATGCAATGACACTGGTGGATCCATAGGTGGATTATGAAATGAACACACATGCAATGACACTGGTGGATCCATAGGTGGTATGTGAAGAGAACACACATGCAAAATGACTCTAGTTGTTGTTACTAAAAAGAACACACATGCAATGACACTGGTGGATCCATGGGTGGATTGTGAAAAGAACACACATGCAATGACACTGGTGGATCCATAGGTGGTATATGCAAAGAACACACATGCAAAATGACTCTGGTTGTTGTTACTAAAAAGAACACACATGCAATGACACTGGTGGATCCATAGGTGGATTATAAAATGAACACACATGCAATGACAATGGTGGATCCATAGGTGGTATGTGAGAAGAACACACATTTATATGACTCTGGTTGTTGTTACTAAAAAGAACACACATGCAATGACACTGGTGGATCCATGGGTGGATTGTGAAAAGAGCACACATGCAATGACACTGGTCATCCATATGTGGTATGTGAAAAGAACACACATGCAATGACTCTGGTTGTTGTTAGTAAAAAACACACATGCAATGACACTGGTGGATCCATGTGTGGTCTCTGAAGAGAGCACACATTGCAATGACTCTTGTTGTTGTTAGTAAAAAGAAGACACATGCAATGACACTGGTGGATCCATAGGTGGTATGTGAAGAGAACACACATGCAAAATGACTCTAGTTGTTGTTACTAAAAAGAACACACATGCAATGGCACTGGTGGATCCGTGGGAGGATTGTGAAAAGAACACACATGCAATGACACTGGTGGATCCATAGGTGGTATGTGAAAAGAACACACATGCAAAATGACTCTGGTTGTTGTTACTAAAAAGAACACACATGCAATGACACTGGTGGATCCATAGGTGGATTCTGAAATGAACACACATGCAATGACAATGGTGGATCCATAGGTGGTATGTGAGAAGAACACACATTTATATGACTCTGGTTGTTACTAAAAAGAACACACATGCAATGACACTGGTGGATCCATAGGTGGTATGTGAAGAGAACACAAATGCAAATTGACTCTGGTTGTTGTTACTAAAAAGAACACACATGCAATGATACTGGTGGATCCATGGGTGGATTGTGAAAAGAACACACATGCAATGACACTGGTGGATCCATAGTTGGTATGTGAAAAGAACACACATGCAAAATAACTCTGGTTGTTGTTACTAAAAAGAACACACATGCAATGACACGGGTGGATCCATAGGTGGTATGTGAAGAGAACACACATGCAAAATGACTCTGGTTGTTGTTACTAAAAAGAACACACATGCAATGACACTGGTGGATCCATGGGTGGGTTACTAAAAAGAACACACATGCAATGACACTGGTGGATCCATACGTGGTATGTGAAAAGAACACACATGCAAAATGACTGGTTGTTGTTACTAAGAAGAACACACATGCAATGACACTGGTGGATCCATGGGTGGATTGTGAAAAGAGCACACATGCAATGAAACTGGTCATCCATATGTGGTATGTGAAAAGAACACACATGCAATGACTCTGGTTGTTGTTAGTAAAAAGAACACACATGCAATGACACTGGTGGATATATGTGTGGTCTCTGAAGAGAGCACACATTGCAATGACTCTTGTTGTTATGAGTAAAAAGAAACCACATGCAATGACATTGGTGGATCCATAGGTGGTATGTGAAGAGAACGCACATGCAAAATGACTCTAGTTGTTGTTACTAAAAAGAACACACATGCAATGACACTGGTGGATCCATGGGTGGATTGTGAAAAGAACACACATGCAATGACACTGGTGGATCCATAGGTGGTATATGCAAAGAACACACATGCAAAATGACTCTGGTTGTTGTTACTAAAAAGAACACACATGCAATGACACTGGTGGATCCATAGGTGGTATGTGAAGAGAACACACATGCAAATTGACTCTGGTTGTTGTTACTAAAAAGAACACACATGCAATGACACTAGTGGATCCATGGGTGGATTGTGAAAAGAACACACATGCAATGACACTGGTGGATCCATAGTTGGTATGTGAAAAGAACACACATGCAAAATGACTCTGGTTGTTGTTACTAAAAAGAACACACATGCAATGACACTGGTGGATCCATAGGTGGTATGTGAATAGAACACACATGCAAAATGACTCTGGTTGTTGTTACTAAAAAGAACACACATGCAATGACACGGGTGGATCCATGGGTGGAATGTGAAAAGAACACACATGCAATGACACTGGTGGATCCATAGGTGGTATGTGAAAAGAACACACATGCAAAATGACTTTGGTTGTTGTTACTAAAAAGAACACACATGCAATAACACTGGTGGATCCATAGGTGGATTATGAAATGAACACACATGCAATGACAATGGTGGATCCATAGGTGGTATGTGAGAAGAACACACATTTCAATGACTCTGGTTGTTGTTACTAAAAAGAACGCACATGCAATGACACTAGTGGATCCATAGGTGGTATGTGAAGAGAACACACATGCAAATTGACTCTGGTTGTTGTTACTAAGAAGAACACACATGCAATGACACTGGTGGATCCATGGGTGGATTGTGAAAAGAACACACATGCAAATTGACTCTGGTTGTTGTTACTAAAAAGAACACACATGCAATGACACTGGTGGATCCATAGGTGGATTATGAAATGAACACACATGCAATGACACTGGTTGTTGTTACTAAAAAGAACACACATGCAATGACACTGGTGGATCCATAGGTGGTATGTGAAAAGAACACACATGCAAAATGACTCTGGTTGTTACTAAAAAGAACACACATGCAATGACACTGGTGGATCCATGGGTGGTCTGTGAAGAGAACACACATTACAATCACACTAGTGGATCCATATGTGGTATGTGAAAAAACACACATGCAATGACTCTGGTTGTTGATAATGAAATGAACACACATGCAATGACACTGGTGGATCCATAGGTGGTATGTGAGAAGAACACACATGCAAAATGACTCTGGTTGTTTTTACTAAAAAGAACACACATGCAATGACACTAGTGGATACATGGGTGTATTGTGAAAAGAACACACATGCAATGACACTGGTGGATCCATAGGTGGTATGTGAAAAGAACACACATGCAAAATGACTCTGGTTGTTGTTACTAAAAAGAACACACATGCAATGACACTTGTGGATCCATAGGTGGATTATGAAATGAACACACATGCAATGACAATGGTGGATCCATAGGTGGTATGTGAGAAGAACACACATTTCAATGACTCTGGTTGTTGTTACTAAAAAGAACACACATGCAATGACACTGGTGGATCTATAGGTGGTATGTGAAGAGAATACACATGCAAATTGACTCTGGTTGTTGTTACTAAAAAGAACACACATGCAATGACACTGGTGGATCCATAGGTGGATTCTGAAATGAACACACATGCAATGACAATGGTGGACCCATAGGTGGTATGTGAGAAGAACACACATTTATATGACTCTGGTTGTTACTAAAAAGAACACACATGCAATGACACTGGTGGATCCATAGGTGGTATGTGAAGAGAACACACATGCAAATTGACTCTGGTTGTTGTTACTAAAAAGAACACACATGCAATGACACTGGTGGATCCATGGGTGGATTGTGAAAAGAACACACATGCAATGACACTGGTGGATCCATAGTTGTTATGTGAAAACAACACACATGCAAAATGACTCTGGTTGTTACTAAAAAGAACACGCATGCAATGACACTAGTGGATCCATAGGTGGTATGTGAAGAGAACACAAATGCAAATTGACTCTGGTTGTTGTTACTAAAAAGAACACACATGCAATGATACTGGTGGATCCATGGGTGGATTGTGAAAAGAACACACATGCAATGACACTGGTGGATCCATAGTTGGTATGTGAAAAGAACACACATGCAAAATAACTCTAGTTGTTGTTACTAAAAAGAACACACATGCAATGACACGGGTGGATCCATAGGTGGTATGTGAAGAGAACACACATGCAAAATGACTCTGGTTGTTGTTACTAAAAAGAACACACATGCAATGACACTGGTGGATCCATGGGTGGGTTACTAAAAAGAACACACATGCAATGACACTGGTGGATCCATACGTGGTATGTGAAAAGAACACACATGCAAAATGACTGGTTGTTGTTACTAAAAAGAACACACATGCAATGACACTGGTGGATCCATGGGTGGATTGTGAAAAGAGCACACATGCAATGAAACTGGTCATCCATATGTGGTATGTGAAAAGAACACACATGCAATGACTCTGGTTGTTGTTAGTAAAAAGAACACACATGCAATGACACTGGTGGATATATGTGTGGTCTCTGAAGAGAGCACACATTGCAATGACTCTTGTTGTTATGAGTAAAAAGAAACCACATGCAATGACATTGGTGGATCCATAGGTGGTATGTGAAGAGAACGCACATGCAAAATGACTCTAGTTGTTTTTACTAAAAAGAACACACATGCAATGACACTGGTGGATCCATGGGTGGATTGTGAAAAGAACACACATGCAATGACACTGGTGGATCCATAGGTGGTATATGCAAAGAACACACATGCAAAATGACTCTGGTTGTTGTTACTAAAAAGAACACACATGCAATGACACTGGTGGATCCATAGGTGGTATGTGAAGAGAACACACATGCAAATTGACTCTGGTTGTTGTTACTAAAAAGAACACACATGCAATGACACTGGTGGATCCATGGGTGGATTGTGAAAAGAACTCACATGCAATGACACTGGTGGATCCATAGTTGGTATGTGAAAAGAACACACATGCAAAATGACTCTGGTTGTTGTTACTAAAAAGAACACACATGCAATGACACTGGTGGATCCATAGGTGGTATGTGAATAGAACACACATGCAAAATGACTCTGGTTGTTGTTACTAAAAAGAACACACATGCAATGACACGGGTGGATCCATGGGTGGAATGTGAAAAGAACACACATGCAATGACACTGGTGGATCCATAGGTGGTATGTGAAAAGAACACACATGCAAAATGACTTTGGTTGTTACTAAAAAGAACACACATGCAATAACACTGGTGGATCCATAGGTGGATTATGAAATGAACACACATGCAATGACAATGGTGGATCCATAGGTGGTATGTGAGAAGAACACACATTTCAATGACTCTGGTTGTTGTTACTAAAAAGAACGCACATGCAATGACACTAGTGGATCCATAGGTGGTATGTGAAGAGAACACACATGCAAATTGACTCTGGTTGTTGTTACTAAGAAGAACACACATGCAATGACACTGGTGGATCCATGGGTGGATTGTGAAAAGAACACACATGCAAATTGACTCTGATTGTTGTTACTAAAAAGAACACACATGCAATAACACTGGTGGATCCATAGGTGGATTATGAAATGAACACACATGCAATGACAATGGTGGATCCATAGGTGGTATGTGAGAAGAACACACATTTCAATGACTCTGGTTGTTGTTACTAAAAAGAACACACATGCAATGACACTGGTGGATCCATAGGTGGTATGTGAAGAGAACACACATACAAATTGACTCTGGTTGTTGTTACTAAGAAGAACACACATGCAATGACACTGTTGGATCCATGGGTGGATTGTGAAAAGAACACACATGCAATGACACTGGTGGATCCATAGTTGGTATGTGAAAAGAACACACATGCAAAATGACTCTGGTTGTTGATAATGAAATGAACACACATGCAATGACACTGGTTGTTGTTACTAAAAAGAACACACATGCAATGACACTGGTGGATCCATAGGTGGTATGTGAACAGAACACACATGCAAAATGACTCTGGTTGTTACTAAAAAGAACACACATGCAATGACACTGGTGGATCCATTTGTGGTCTCTGTAGATAACACACATTACAATCACACTAGTGGATCCATATGTGGTATGTGAAAAAACACACATGCAATGACTCTGGTTGTTGATAATGAAATGAACACACATGCAATGACACTGGTGGATCCATAGGTGGTATGTGAGAAGAACACACATGCAAAATGACTCTGGTTGTTTTTACTAAAAAGAACACACATGCAATGACACTAGTGGATCCATGGGTGTATTGTGAAAAGAACACACATGCAATGACACTGGTGGATCCATAGGTGGTATGTGAAAAGAACACACATGCAAAATGACTCTGGTTGTTGTTACTAAAAAGAACACACATGCAATGACACTTGTGGATCCATAGGTGGATTATGAAATGAACACACATGCAATGACAATGGTGGATCCATAGGTGGTATGTGAGAAGAACACACATTTCAATGACTCTGGTTGTTGTTACTAAAAAGAACACACATGCAATGACACTGGTGGATCTATAGGTGGTATGTGAAGAGAATACACATGCAAATTGACTCTGGTTGTTGTTACTAAAAAGAACACACATGCAATGACACTGGTGGATCCATGGGTGGATTGTGAAAAGAACACACATGCAATGACACTGGTGGATCCATAGGTGGTATGTGAAAAGAACACACATGCAAAATGACTCTGGTTGTTACTAAAAAGAACACACATGCAATGACACTGGTGGATCCATAGGTGGTATGTGAAGAGAACACACATGCAAAATGACTCTGGTTGTTGTTAGTAAAAAGAACACACATGCAATGACACTGGTGGATCCATAGGTGGTATGTGAAAAGAACACACATGCAAAATGACTCTGGTTGTTGTTACTAAAAAGAACACACATGCAATGACACTGGTGGATCCATAGGTGGATTATGAAATGAACACACATGCAATGACAATGGTGGATCCATAGGTGGTATGTGAACAGAACACACATGCAAAATGACTCTAGTTGTTGTTACTAAAAAGAACACACATGCAATGACACTGGTGGATCCATAAAAAGAACACATGCAATGACACTGGTGGATCCATAGGTGGTATGTGAAGAGAACACACATGCAATGACTCTGGTTGTTGTTACTAAAGAACACACATGCAATGACACTGGTGGATCCATGGGTGGATTGTGAAAAGAACACATGCAATGACACTGGTGGATCCATAGTTGGTATGTGAAAAGAACACACATGCAAAATGACTCTGGTTGTTGTTACTAAAAAGAACACACATGCAATGACACTGGTGGATCCATAGGTGGTATGTGAAGAGAACACACATGCAAAATGACTCTGGTTGTTGTTACTAAAAAGAACACACATGCAATGACACTGGTGGATCCATGGGTGGATTGTGAAAAGAACACACATGCAATGACACTGGTGGATCCATAGGTGGTATGTGAAAAGAACACACATGCAAAATGACTCTGGTTGTTGTTACTAAAAAGAACACACATGCAATGACACTGGTGGATCCATAGGTGGATTATGAAATGAACACACATGCAATGACACTGGTGGATCCATAGGTGGTATGTGAGAAGAAGACACATGCAATGACTCGGTTGTTGTTACTAAAAGAACACACATGCAATGACACTAGTGGATCCATAGGTGGTATGTGAAGAGATCACACATGCAAAATGACTCTGGTTGTTGTTACTAAAAAGAACACACATGCAATGACAACGGTGGATCCATGGGTGGATTGTGAAAAGAACACACATGCAATGACACTGGTGGATCCATAGGTGGTATGTGAAGAGAACACACATGCAAAATGACTCTGGTTGTTGTTACTAAAAAGAACACACATGCAATGACACTGGTGGATCCATAGGTGGATTGTGAAAAGAACACACATGCAATGACACTGGTGGATCCATAGGTGGTATGTGAAAAGAACACACATGCAAAATGACTCTGGTTGTTGTTACTAAAAAGAACACACATGCAATGACACTGGTGGATCCATAGGTGGATTATGAAATGAACACACATGCAATGACATGGTGGATCCATAAGTGGTATGTGAGAAGAACACACATGCAAATGACTCTGGTTGTTGTTACTAAAAAGAACACACATGCAATGACACTGGTGGATCCATAGGTGGTATGTGAAGAGAACACACATGCAATGACACTGGTGGATCCATAGGTGGTATGTGAAAAGAACACACATGCAAAATGACTCTGGTTGTTGTTACTAAGAAGAACACACATGCAATGACACTGGTGGATCCATGGGTGGATTGTGAAAAGAACACACATGCAATGACACTGGTGATCCATATGTGGTATGTGAAAAGAACACACATGCAATGACTATGGTTGTTGTTAGTGAAAAGAACACACATGCAATGACACTGGTGGATCCATGTGTGGTCTGTGAAAAGAGCACACATGCAATGACTCTAGTTGTTGTTACTAAAAGAACACACATGCAATGACACTGGTGGATCCATGGGTGGATTGTGAAAAGAACACACATGCAATGACACTGGTGGATCCATAGGTGGTATGTGAAAAGAACACACATGCAAAATGACTCTGGTTGTTGTTACTAAAAAGAACACACATGCAATGACATTGTTGGATCCATAGGTGGATTATGAAATGAACACACATGCAATGACACTGGTGGATCCATAGGTGGTATGTGAGAAGAACACACATTTCAATGACTCTGGTTGTTGTTACTAAAAAGAACACACATGCAATGACACTAGTGGATCCATAGGTGGTATGTGAAGAGAACACACATGCAAAATGACTCTGGTTGTTGTTACTAAAAAGAACACACATGCAATGACACTGGTGGATCCATGGGTGGATTGTGAAAAGAACACACATGCAATGACACTGGTGGATCCATAGGTGGTATGTGAAAAGAACACACATGAAAAATGACTCTGGTTGTTGTTACTAAAAAGAACACACATGCAATGACACTGGTGGATCCATAGGTGGATTATGAAATGAACACACATGCAATGACACTGGTGGATCCATAGGTGGTATGTGAGAAGAACACACATGCAAAATGACTCTGGTTGTTGTTACTAAAAAGAACACACATGCAATGACACTGGTGGATCCATAGGTGGTATGTGAAGAGAACACACATGCAAATTGACTCTGGTGGATCCATAGGTGGTATGTGAAAAGAACACACATGCAAAATGACTCTGGTTGTTATTACTAAAAAGAACACACATGCAATGACACTGGTGGATCCATGGGTGGATTGTGAAAAGAGAACACATGCAATGACACTGGTGATACATATGTGGTATGTGAAAAGAACACAGTTGCAATGACTCTAGTTGTTGTTAGTGAAAAGAACACACATGCAATGACACTGGTGGATCCATGTGTTGTCTCTTCAGAGATCACACATTTCAATGACTCTTGTTGTTGTTAGTAAAAAGAAATCACATGCAATGACACTGGTGGATCCATGTGTGGTCTCTGAAGAGAGCAGACATGCAATGACACTGGTTGTTGTTACTAAAAAGAACACACATGCAATGACACTGGTGGATCTATGTGTGGATTTTGAAGAGAACACACATGCAAAATGACTCTGGTTGTTGTTACTAAAAAGAACACACATGCAATGACACTGGTGGATCCATAGGTGGTATGTGAAAAGAACACACATGCAATGACACTGGTGGATCCATAGGTGGTATGTGAACAGAACACACATGCAAAATGACTCTGGTTGTTACTAAAAAGAACACACATGCAATGACACTGGTGGATCCATGTGTGGTCTCTGTAGAGAACACACATTTCAATCACACTAGTGGATCCATATGTGGTATGTGAAAAGAACACACATGCAATGACTCTGGTTGTTGATAATGAAATGAACACACATGCAATGACACTGGTGGATCCATAGGTGGTATGTGAGAAGAACACACATGCAAAATGACTCTGGTTGTTTTTACTAAAAAGAACACATGCAATGACACTAGTGGATCCATGGGTGGATTGTGAAAAGAACACACATGCAATGACACTGGTGGATCCATGGGTGGTATGTGAAAAGAACACACATGGAAAATGATTCTGGTTGTTGTTACTAAAAAGAACACACATGCAATGACACTGGTGGATCCATAGGTGGATTATGAAATGAACACACATGCAATGACAATGGTGGATCCATAGGTGGTATGTGAGAAGAACACACATTTCAATGACTCTGGTTGTTGTTACTAAAAAGAACACACATGCAATGACACTGGTGGATCCATAGGTGGTATGTGAAGAGAACACACATGCAAAATGACTCTGGTTGTTGTTAGTAAAAAGAACACACATGCAATGACACGGGTGGATCCATAGGTGGTATGTGAAAAGAACACACATGCAAAATGACTCTGGTTGTTGTTACTAAAAAGAACACACATGCAATGACACTGGTGGATCCATAGGTGGATTATGAAATGAACACACATGCAATGACAATGGTGGATCCATAGGTGGTATGTGAAAAGAACACACATGTCAATGACTCTAGTTGTTGTTACTAAAAAGAACACACATGCAATGACACTAGTGGATCTATAGGTGGTATGTGAAGAGAACACACATGCAATTTGACTCTGGTTGTTGTTACTAAAAAGAACACTCATGCAATGACACTGGTGGATCCATGGGTGGATTGTGAAAAGAACACACATGCAATGACACTGGTGGATCCATAGTTGGTATGTGAAAAGAACACACATGCAAAATGACTCTGGTTGTTGTTACTAAAAAGAACACACATGCAATGACACTGGTGGATCCATAGGTGGTATGTGAAGAGAACACACATGCAAAATGACTCTGGTTGTTGTTACTAAAAAGAACACACATGCAATGACACTGGTGGATCCATGGGTGGATTGTGAAAAGAACACACATGCAATGACACTGGTGGATCCATAGGTGGTATGTGAAAAGAACACACATGCAAAATGACTCTGGTTGTTGTTACTAAAAAGAACACACATGCAATGACACTGGTGGATCTATGTGTGGATTTTGAAGAGAACACACATGCAAAATGACTCTGGTTGTTGTTACTAAAAAGAACACACATGCAATGACACTGGTGGATCCATAGGTGGTATGTGAAAAGAACACACATGCAATGACACTGGTGGATCCATAGGTGGTATGTGAACAGAACACACATGCAAAATGACTCTGGTTGTTACTAAAAAGAACACACATGCAATGACACTGGTGGATCCATTTGTGGTCTCTGTAGAGAACACACATTTCAATCACACTAGTGGATCCATATGTGGTATGTGAAAAGAACACACACGCAATGACTCTGGTTGTTGATAATGAAATGAACACACATGCAATGACACTGGTGGATCCATAGGTGGTATGTGAGAAGAACACATATGCAAAATGACTCTGGTTGTTTTTACTAAAAAGAACACACATGCAATGACACTAGTGGATCCATGGGTGGATTGTGAAAAGAACACACATGCAATGACACTGGTGGATCCATAGGTGGTATGTGAAAAGAACACACATGGAAAATGATTCTGGTTGTTGTTACTAAAAATAACACACATGCAATGACACTGGTGGATCCATAGGTGGATTATGAAATGAACACACATGCAATGACAATGGTGGATCCATAGGTGGTATGTGAGAAGAACACACATTTCAATGACTCTGGTTGTTGTTACTAAAAAGAACACACATGCAATGACACTGGTGGATCCATAGGTGGTATGTGAATAGAACACACATGCAAAATGACTCTGGTTGTTGTTAGTAAAAAGAACACACATGCAATGACACGGGTGGATCCATAGGTGGTATGTGAAAAGAACACACATGCAAAATGACTCTGGTTGTTGTTACTAAAAAGAACACACATGCAATGACACTGGTGGATCCATAGGTGGATTATGAAATGAACACACATGCAATGACAATGGTGGATCCATAGGTGGTATGTGAAAAGAACACACATTTCAATGACTCTAGTTGTTGTTACTAAAAAGAACACACATGCAATGACACTGGTGGATCTATAGGTGGTATGTGAAGAGAACACACATGCAATTTGACTCTGGTTGTTGTTACTAAAAAGAACACTCATGCAATGACACTGGTGGATCCATGGGTGGATTGTGAAAAGAACACACATGCAATGACACTGGTGGATCCATAGTTGGTATGTGAAAAGAACACACATGCAAAATGACTCTGGTTGTTGTTACTAAAAAGAACACACGTGCAACGACACTGGTGGATCCATAGGTGGTATGTGAAGAGAACACACATGCAAAATGACTCTGGTTGTTGTTACTAAAAAGAACACACATGCAATGACACTGGTGGATCCATGGGTGGATTGTGAAAAGAACACACATGCAATGACACTGGTGGATCCATAGGTGGTATGTGAAAAGAACACACATGCAAAATGACTCTGGTTGTTGTTACTAAAAAGAACACACATGCAATGACACTGTTGGATCCATAGGTGGATTATGAAATGAACACACATGCAATGACACTGGTGGATCCATAGGTGGTATGTGAGAAGAAGACACATTTCAATGACTCTGGTTGTTGTTACTAAAAATAACACACATGCAATGACACTAGTGGATCCATAGGTGGTATGTGAAGAGATCACACATGCAAAATGACTCTGGTTGTTTTTACTAAAAAGAACACACATGCAATGACAACGGTGGATCCATGGGTGGATTGTGAAAAGAACACACATGCAATGACACCAGTGGATCCATAGGTGGTATGTGAAGAGAACACACATGCAAAATGACTCTGGTTGTTGTTACTAAAAAGAACACACGTGCAATGACACTGGTGGATCCATAGGTGGGTTGTGAAAAGAACACACATGCAATGACACTGGTGGATCCATAGGTGGTATGTGAAAAGAACACACATGCAAAATGACTCTGGTTGTTGTTACTAAAAAGAACACACATGCAATGACACTGGTGGATCCATAGGTGGATTATGAAATGAACACACATGCAATGACACTGGTGGATCCATAGGTGGTATGTGAAGAGAACACACATGCAAATTGACTCTGGTGGATCCATAGGTGGTATGTCAAAAGAACACACATGAAAAATGACTCTGGTTGTTATTACTAAAAAGAACACACATGCAATGACACTGGTGGATCCATGGGTGGATTGTGAAAAGAGAACACATGCAATGACACTGGTGATCCATATGTGGTATGTGAAAAGAACACACATGCAATGACTCTGGTTGTTGTTAGTGAAAAGAACACACATGCAATGACACTAGTGGATCCATGTGTTGTCTCTTGAGAGAGCACGCATTTCAATGACTCTTGTTGTTGTTAGTAAAAAGAAAACACATGCAATGACACTGGTGGATTCATGTGTGGTCTCTAAAGAGAGCATACATGCAATGACACTGGTTGTTGTTACTAAAAAGAACACACATGCAATGACACTGGTGGATCAATGTGTGGATTTTGAAGAGAACACACATGCAAAATGACTCTGGTTGTTGTTACTAAAAAGAACACACATGCAATGACACTGGTGGATCCATGGGTGGATTGTGAAAAGAACACACATGCAATGACACTGGTGGATCCATAGGTGGTATGTGAAAAGAACACACATGCAAAATGACTCTGGTTGTTGTTACTAAAAAGAACACACATGCAATGACACTGTTGGATTCATAGGTGGATTATGAAATGAACACACATGCAATGACACTGGTGGATCCATAGGTGGTATGTGAGAAGAACACACATTTCAGTGACTTTGGTTGTTGTTACTAAAAAGAACACACATGCAATGACACTGGTGGATCCATAGGTGGTATGTGAAGAGAACACACATGCAAATTGACTCTGGTGGATCCATAGGTGGTATGTCAAAAGAACACACATGAAAAATGACTCTGGTTGTTATTACTAAAAAGAACACACATGCAATGACACTGGTGGATCCATGGGTGGATTGTGAAAAGAGGATACATGCAATGACACTGGTGATCCATATGTGGTATGTGAAAAGAACACACATGCAATGACTCTGGTTGTTGTTAGTGAAAAGAACACACATGCAATGACACTAGTGGATCCATGTGTTGTCTCTTGAGAGAGCACACATTTCAATGACTCTTGTTGTTGTTAGTAAAAAGAAAACACATGCAATGACACTGGTGGATTCATGTGTGGTCTCTGAAGAGAGCATACATGCAATGACACTGGTTGTTGTTACTAAAAAGAACACACATGCAATGAAACTGGTGGATCTATGTGTGGATTTTGAAGAGAACACACATGCAAAATGACTCTGGTTGTTGTTACTAAAAAGAACACACATGCAATGACACTGGTGGATCCATAGGTGGTATGTGAACAGAACACACATGCAAAATGACTCTGGTTGTTACTAAAAAGAACACACATGCAATGACACTGGTGGATCCATTTGTGGTCTCTGTAGAGAACACACATTTCAATCACACTAGTGGATCCATATGTGGTATGTGAAAAGAACACACACGCAATGACTCTGGTTGTTGATAATGAAATGAACACACATGCAATGACACTGGTGGATCCATAGGTGGTATGTGAGAAGAACACATATGCAAAATGACTCTGGTTGTTTTTACTAAAAAGAACTCACATGCAATGACACTAGTGGATCCATGGGTGGATTGTGAAAAGAACACACATGCAATGACACTGGTGGATCCATAGGTGGTATGTGAAAAGAACACACATGGAAAATGATTCTGGTTGTTGTTACTAAAAAGAACACACATGCAATGACACTGGTGGATCCATAGGTGGATTATGAAATGAACACACATGCAATGACAATGGTGGATCCATAGGTGGTATGTGAGAAGAACACACATTTCAATGACTCTGGTTGTTGTTACTAAAAAGAACACACATGCAATGACACTGGTGGATCTATAGGTGGTATGTGAAGAGAATACACATGCAAATTGACTCTGGTTGTTATTACTAAAAAGAACACACATGCAATGACACTGGTGGATCCATGGGTGGATTGTGAAAAGAACACACATGCAATGACACTGGTGGAGCCATAGGTGGTATGTGAAAAGAACACACATGCAAAATGACTCTGGTTGTTGTTACTAAAAAGAACACACATGCAATGACACTGGTGGATCCATAGGTGGTATGTGAAGAGAACACACATGCAAAATGACTCTGGTTGTTGTTAGTAAAAAGAACACACATGCAATGACACAGGTGGATCCATAGGTGGTATGTGAAAAGAACACACTTGCAAAATGACTCTGGTTGTTGTTACTAAAAAGAACACACATGCAATGACACTGGTGGATCAATAGGTGGATTATGAAATGAACACACATGCAATGACAATGGTGGATCCATAGGTGGTATGTGAAAAGAACACACATTTCAATGACTCTAGTTGTTGTTACTAAAAAGAACACACATGCAATGACACTGGTGGATCTATAGGTGGTATGTGAAGAGAACACACATGGAATTTGACTCTGGTTGTTGTTACTAAAAAGAACACACATGCAATGACACTGGTGGATCCATAGGTGGATTATGAAATGAACACACATGCAATGACAATGGTGGATCCATAGGTGGTATGTGAGAAGAACACACATTTCAATGACTCTGGTTGTTGTTACTAAAAAGAACACACATGCAATGACACTGGTGGATCTATAGGTGGTATGTGAAGAGAACACAAATGCAATTTGACTCTGGTTGTTGTTACTAAAAAGAACACACATGCAATGAGACTGGTGAATCCATGGGTGGATTGTGAAAAGAACACACATGCAATGACACTGGTGGATCCATAGTTGGTATGTGAAAAGAACACACATGCAAAATGACTCTGGTTGTTGTTACTAAAAAGAACACACATGCAATGACACTGGTGGATCCATAGGTGGTATGTGAAGAGAACACACATGCAAAATGACTCTGGTTGTTGTTACTAAAAAGAACACACATGCAATGATACTGGTGGATCCATGGGTGGATTGTGAAAAGAACACACATGCAATGACACTGGTGGATCCATAGTTGGTATGTGAAAAGAACACACATGCAAAATAACTCTGGTTGTTGTTACTAAAAAGAACACACATGCAATGACATTGGTGGATCCATAGGTGGTATGTGAAGAGAACACACATGCAAAATGACTCTGGTTGTTGTTACTAAAAAGAACACACATGCAATGACACTGGTGGATCCATGGGTGGATTGTGAAAAGAACACACATGCAATGACACTTGTGGATCCATAGGTGGTATGTGAAAAGAACACACATGCAAAATAACTCTGGTTGTTGTTACTAAAAAGAACACACATGCAATGACACTGGTGGATCCATAGGTGGTATGTGAAGAGAACACACATGCAAAATGACTCTGGTTGTTGTTACTAAAAAGAACACACATGCAATGACACTGGTGGATCCATGGGTGGATTGTGAAAAGAACACACATGCAATGACACTTGTGGATCCATAGGTGGTATGTGAAAAGAACACACATGCAATGACACTTGTGGATCCATAGGTGGTATGTGAAAAGAACACACATGCAAAATGACTCTGGTTGTTGTTACTAAAAAGAACACACATGCAATGACACTGTTGGATCCATAGGTGGATTATGAAATGAACACACATGCAATGACACTGGTGGATCCATAGGTGGTATGTGAGAAGAAGACACATTTCAATGACTCTAGTTGTTGTTACTAAAAAGAACACACATGCAATGACACTGGTGGATCCATAGGTGGTATGTGAAGAGAACACACATGCAAAATGACTCTAGTTGTTGTTACTAAAAAGAACACACATGCAATGAGACTGGTGGATCCATGGGTGGATTGTGAAAAGAACACACATGCAATGACACTGGTGGATCCATAGTTGGTATGTGAAAAGAACACACATGCAAAATAACTCTGGTTGTTGTTACTAAAAAGAACACACATGCAATGACACGGGTGGATCCATAGGTGGTATGTGAAGAGAACACACATGCAAAATGACTCTGGTTGTTGTTACTAAAAAGAACACACATGCAATGACACTGGTGGATCCATGGGTGGATTGTGAAAAGAACACACATGCAATGACACTTGTGGATCCATAGGTGGTATGTGAAAAGAACACACATGCAAAATAACTCTGGTTGTTGTTACAAAAAAGAACACACATGCAATGACACGGGTGGATCCATAGGTGGTATGTGAAGAGAACACACATGCAAAATGACTCTGGTTGTTGTTACTAAAAAGAACACACATGCAATGACACTGGTGGATCCATGGGTGGATTGTGAAAAGAACACACATGCAATGACACTTGTGGATCCATAGGTGGTATGTGAAAAGAACACACATGCAATGACACTTGTGGATCCATAGGTGGTATGTGAAAAGAACACACATGCAAAATGACTCTGGTTGTTGTTACTAAAAAGAACACACATGCAATGACACTGTTGGATCCATAGGTGGATTATGAAATGAACACACATGCAATGACACTGGTGGATCCATAGGTGGTATGTGAGAAGAAGACACATTTCAATGACTCTAGTTGTTGTTACTAAAAAGAACACACATGCAATGACACTGGTGGATCCATAGGTGGTATGTGAAGAGATCACACATGCAAAATGACTCTGGTGGATCCATAGGTGGTATGTGAAAAGAACACACATGCAAAATGACTCTAGTTGTTATTACTAAAAATAACACACATGCAAAATAACTCTGGTTGTTGTTACTAAAAAGAACACACATGCAATGACACGGGTGGATCCATAGGTGGTATGTGAAGAGAACACACATGCAAAATGACTCTGGTTGTTGTTACTAAAAAGAACACACATGCAATGAGACTGGTGGATCCATGGGTGGATTGTGCAAAGATGTAAGGTCCCCAACCTTTAATAAGATTGAGTCCCCTGTGTTTACAATGCTAGTCCCTGGATCAATAGCTAGCATCCACAGTTTAGATGTAATATCAAGAAACAAAGGTCATAATACAACTTTATAACCAGGAATAAAATAATTTTATTACATCAAACATAGCTCATTGGCTATTTACATTACATTGCAGCGGAATAACTATAGTCATGGGTGCTTCATCTTCAAAGCGCCACATGCAGACATGTTGGTTGTAGGCTTTGTAATCCTAATCAGTCAATCTTCACTAAAAACAATCAAACCTGCAACATAATAAGTTACAGCCACAAGGGTCAATACATTTGAATTGTATTGGCAAGTTTCACTTCTATGTGTAATATAGGTGGATCCTATCACTACATGCAAATTTGGCTAAGTGGAGTTTCAGGCTCATTTGCATAAAGCAATATTTTATCCTATCTTTTCAAAAATGGTTTTTGGTCCTTTGTCAAAACTCCTTTCAAAAATCTCTTGAACTCCTTGGTAAAAACCCAAGTGTTCAAGTCCTTGTCAAAAAAATCTCTTGAGCACCTTAGTAACTCCAAGTGCATCAAGTTTTGTCAAAATCTCTTGAGCTTCTTGGTAACTCCAAGTGCATCAAGTTTTGTCAAAATCTCTTGAGTTCCTTGGTAACTCCAAGTGCATCAAGTTTTAAAAGTTTTCTTTTAGAAATTAGAATGTCGAGATCATCCATAGCTTCAGGCCTTAGTTGCTCAGTATTGTCCATAACCGGGGACACGGCTAAGTACTTAGGTTTTATTATCTTCTGCAGAAGTTGTACACTTTACCCACATGTAACACTCTCATCTTGTTGCCACGGTGGCTGGATTAGTACTCACCAAGATGGAATCTTGGCAGATTGATAATATGGAAGTCTTTCCAAAAGGTCCTCCCATACACCATTGCTAGCTTGTCTTTAACCCTCATGGAGCATTCCAGATCCCCATGTCTAGTAACTAAAGACAATGTATGGGTCTTCCTAATGTAATTGACTAAGCCAGAGCCATAATAGCATGTGGTTGCACACGAAAGCCACAATTGGAGAAGCATGTTCAATCTCTAAGTTTCCTAGGTGGGTTTTCTTTTGGAGCACAACACAAAGAGATTGCCATAGAATGGTTCCTTTTGTTGCCACCTTCTCCAAAACTTAAAGTATCCTCCACCTAGGTGGTTCATTGAGTCCTTGTTTTATTATATAAAACACAAGTCCTTTTCTCAACTTTGTAAAATCTCAACATGTATCTCTTTTCAAAATATAGCATGGCTAAGCATGTACAACTACAAGGTTTTCACTAAGTAATGTAAGGGAATCCTATTAGGATTTAGCATAGCATAAGTATAAAAAAAATTTCATGCATGTTTTCAAAATCCACTAAGTATAATGAAAATAGTAGGACTTTTGTATGATAGTGTAACTTGCCTTTTTGGGTAGGGAATGATGGTTCACTCCTTGATCTTGCTAGTCTCACACTTCTCTAACTTCACTACAAGTCAATCAAGCAAACACAAAATCAACTAACATTCCAAACAAAGTCAAACAAACAATTTCACACTCACAAAGCAATGGAATCTAAGTCATGCATAAGCATGCAAAGGTTGGTTCTATTGTAAGGATGGTATCCACTAGGCTTCTAAACTTTGTAAGTTCCAAATTGGTCATTTACCAAAATGGCAAAGTCATTGATTAGAGGGTTTTGCTCAAAAACCATTTTAAAATCCATTCATCATTTTATGTGGTGGAAAATATTTCTATCAAGGCAAAACTTTTTGTTCTTCACCAATTGAGTTGCTATTGCAAAACTTGGTGTTTTGGGTCAGTAGGTTTGGTCCAAATCATTTTCTCCAAAGTTTTCTTTATAAAAGCATTTTCATAAACAAAACAATGGTTTTTAATTGGCTAGAAATGGATTAAACCAATTAATCCATTTTAAACTTTTCAAAAATCATTTTCCAAAACTTAGGTTGGTTCCTAGGGTCAGTAAGGTCACAACAAACCAAATTGCAAAGGTTTTAACCTAAAAATCATTTTTAAATGATTTTTCTAATCTAAACAAGCACACAAAAGAATCTGCAAAGTTAAACAAGCTAACAGATACTATTTGCTAAACTAAGGGCAGGGTTGGTTAGAGCTTGTCTTGCTGATTCCAACGACATAAAATTTGTAATTTTTGGACATGTGGATCAAAAGATACAAGGGTTTGAAGTTTGCAAAAGTTTCTGTTTTCAAACTGTTTTTAAACCTAATACTGGCCACGCGTCAGTATATTACTGGACGGTACCGCTTCGCGTGGATCGGCAACGTGGACCGCAGGATTTAAGTGGGATTGTGCGGTGCAGATTAAATGTAACGGTTCAGGTTAAGTGATCTATCGTGTGCATAGGATCGTGATCTAACGGCTCACATCGTATCGACCGAGGCTGGCGGCCTTCTGATACCGGCGGCGGAGCTGTCGGTCGTCGACGGTGCCGACGATGCAGGAAACGAGGGAGGAAAAGAACATGCTCACCGTGCTCGCAAGAACGTGGGGAAGCTCGAGGTAGTGTCGTCTTATCGCGGGGCGCACTGGAGTGAGCTTGATTGCTCGCCGGAGTAGAGAACGACGTCGGACGGCTCTGTCCGTGGTTGAAGACGATGCTGTGGATCACCTCAAAGCGAAATGGCGACACGGTTAGATGCGCGGGTCCAAGGCAAGGTCGTGTGCATGAACGAGAGGGAAAGGGGCGGTCTGGTCTTACCGGTGGGACTCGTCGGAGCGGAGGCAGACGGCGGCGCTGCAGGTCATCGTCGAAGGCGAGGTTTCAGGGCACCCGTGGTTGAAAGGAAGGCACTGACAAAAGCGCCAAGGAGTGGTGAAGCTGCCAGCGTACTCAGGGAGGCTCGGGGCGGTGAGGTTTCGTCGGAATCGTCACCGGACCACGTCGGAACAGAGGGCGGTGTGCGGTGCAATCGTCCCACTGAGGCGAAGAGAGGGAGTGGTGTGGGGGAAATGGAGGAGAAGGCGCTGGCGTTTAAGTAGGCATCGTCGCAGGGTCGATTAACGGCGGGGTTTAAGCGAATTGATGGTGCCTTCATTGGCCAGAAACGGCGACGGAGGAGGGGGAGAACTGGTCGCGCGGGTGAGGAAGGAGAAACGATGGTGTGGGACCTATCATCGTGAAGAGAGAGAGTGGGAGTGGGTCGAGGTGTCATTCACTCAGTGGGTTCTTTCATGAAGAAAAGCGGTTCTCGGGGAATAAGAGGAGGTGGGGTCGTCTCGTCGGTGAGTGAGGGAGAGAAGTGGGTCAGGTTGTCACTCTCTGTATGGGTTAACTATTTGGTGCGAAATGTTTTTCTGAGGGGAAAGAGAGGTGGGCTAGGTGGGCTGTTGTTGGGCCAAAAATGGGTTGGGTATGTTTTCTTTTTTTTTCTGTTTAAATCTTTTTTCTTTTTCTAATTCTTTTTCTGTTTGGAATTTCAAACAATTTTTCCAACAATCAAACAATTTCAAACAAATTCAAACAATCACTCAACTTCACTTTGAATTTGGTTCTGTTTTATCAACATAATCCAAATTTAAAATAAAATAATATTTTTATTTATTTTAGGATCCATTTAATAATTAAATAAAATGGATCTTTAATTTAATAAAATAGGGTTTGATTTAGTTGATAAAATTTCCATTTGAAATCCAATTATTTTCAAAACCAAACCAGAAGGTTTTATTTGAAAAATAACAGAATACTTGGAAACTTATTTAAATAAATAAGTTTTGGTGTTTAATTAAAATGGGACAGCCTTTACTTAAATAAAATTGGATATTTAAATCCTTATTGTTTTATTTAAATAAACTTTTACTCATTTTATCAAAACAAAATATTTTATTACAAAAGTTTGGCCAAAATTAATTTGGCTCACCTTTTCATTTGAAAACAAAGTCTTTTATTAAAAGATCCAAATAGTATTTCCAAAACAATTTATTTTTCCCTTATTAAATGTTTATCTTTTCAATCCCTTTAGGATTATAATTGTTCACCAATTGGTATGGGTTTTGGTAAGGCTTTATTAGCTTTGGAAATTCAATTTCCGTTATCTCATTATGTTCACAAGATTTTGTCTATGGTTCCAAACTAAGTGAAACCAATCTCTAAGGTCTTTCTTGATCCTTTGTGGAAATTTTGTTGATCAAATCTGGTATGGATCAAATCCATAGATTTGGAGATACTTTGGAAAATGATTTCCTTCCATTTGGGTTTAGGGTTTTGGATTTATTTTCCAAGTGTTCAATTTCCAGATACATTCATTGAGGAATGCATTTCCCTTGATTTGGATTTCTGTTGAATTCAAACTTTAGAATCCCATCTTTAACAAACTTTGGCTAAAGTTTTCCTTTTAGAAACAAAAGTTTCTTTTCACCCTGATTTTCAACAAAAATTTATTTTGTTTAATTTATTTTTCACATTACAAGATTTGGAAAATCTTGGGATGTGATAGGCTACCACCCTTAAAAGAAATCTCGTCCCGAGATTTGGGGAGGCTAGGGTTACAAGTTGGCTCAAACAGCTAGGGTACTACCACCCTTAAATTTTTATTTTTTTTCCAACTAAACTACATCTTGGCTTGCTTGGAATCTTGAGGAAAACTTCTTCTTGGAAAACTTCTGCTTAGTGTCCTTTGTTTCCATGCTTGACTCATGGGCCAAGGTTGAGATCCTTCATAGGCTTATTTATCTTGTTCTTCATCTTTTCTGGACAATTGCTTACATAGTGTCCTGGTTCCTTGCAATTGAAACAGTGGATATCTTGGAGTTCTTTACGTTGCTCTTGTGGACAAGTTGCTACGTAGTGGCCTGGTTCCTTGCAGTTGTTGCACACTACTTGGCGATCTCTTTATTCTTGGGTTCTCTGGGCATCCTTTGGGGTAGTGTCCCATTTCCTTACATTTACGACATTGCACAAGGCTCATGTCTTGCTTTGGTTTCTTGGGCTTCTTTTATCCTTTGAATTGGGTTGTCTTGTTTGGAGGTATAGGTGGTCCTTTTCCTTTGTCATCAACATTCTTGGCATACTTGGATCCTTCTTGTTTCCTTTGTTCAACAATAGCATAGATGGGGCATTGGATAGGAACATGGTCATTTCCTTCACAAAGGTAACAAGTAACTTGAGATGTGGGGCAGTGGCCAACTGGATGTTCCTCTTCACAATTGGGGCATTGATCTTCATGCTCCTTGGAAGTGTGATCCTTGTCTCCACAAATAATGCAAGCTGGGGATCCATCTAGAATAACATTCTTGTCATCCTTGTTGTCATACACTCTTTTGGGATAGTTTTCTTCCATGCTGATCATTTGATTAGTCACCTTAAGCATCAGTTGGGATTGTTCTTCCAAAAACATTTGCAAGGTAGGGTCTTTATCACTATTGTTAGCTATGAACTGAGTTGTTAGTTGGTTCAACTGGTGTTGGGTTGCTAGGAGTTCTCTCATGTTGTCCTCTTGGTTGTTGTTGTTGTCATCATCCTTGATGTTGGAGTTTCTTGGAGAAGTCATCTGTTTGGGTTGGAGGGGATTAGAATAGGCAAGAGATTTTCTAAGGAATCAATTCTATTCACACACATCACAAATCACACAAGCAATGTGCAAGCAATCACAAACAAACACTCCACTCAAACAACAGTTTCAAGCACATATTTAGGCAACAAAAATAATTTTTGTTACACCACATAAGTTGGTGTGTTTGACTTATCTATAAATGGTGGTCCATCTACATGGTTCACTTGTGATTTTCCCATCCTTCTTGGTTGATTCTTCTTGATTGAGATCTTTGTATCCTTGGAGAATTCTTGTGTCTTGGTTACAAATCTTCAAAGGTGATCATGGTTTCTTCTAAGTTGTTTTTCCTTAGTCTTCAAGTCTTGAGTAACTTTTCTTGTCTCACTTGTAGTCTTTAGTGATATCCAAGTTGGAAGTCCTTGGTGAACATGATGAAGATGTTGAAGTCACTTGAAGAAGTTGAAGTCATTAGAGTTGAAGAAGTCCTTTGCACATGGTGAAGTCTTTGGTCATGGGGTAGGCTTTCCATTAAGTTTTGAAGTAGAAGAGAAGTAGAGTTGAAACCAAAAATGATTGAGGAAAGAGTTTACAAGATTGTTTTTGTAAATAAGTTTTGGAACAAATACAACTCCTATTTTTCTAAGGGTTTTTGTCCAATCCTAGGGTTACAAATCCTACAGGCAACACAATGCTCTGATACCATTCTGTAAGGTCCCCAACCTTTAATAAGATTGAGTCCCCTATGTTTACAATGCTAGTCCCTGGATCAATAGCTAGCATCCACAGTTTAGATGTAATATCAAGAAACAAAGGTCATAATACAACTTTATAACCAGGAATAAAATAATTTTATTACATCAAACATAGCTCATTGGCTATTTACATTACATTGCAGCGGAATAACTATAGTCATGGGTGCTTCATCTTCAAAGCGCCACATGCAGACATGTTGGTTGTAGGCTTTGTAATCCTAATCAGTCAATCTTCACTAAAAACAATCAAACCTGCAACATAATAAGTTACAGCCACAAGGGTCAATACATTTGAATTGTATTGGCAAGTTTCACTTCTATGTGTAATATAGGTGGATCCTATCACTACATGCAAATTTGGCTAAGTGGAGTTTCAGGCTCATTTGCATAAAGCAATATTTTATCCTATCTTTTCAAAAATGGTTTTTGGTCCTTTGTCAAAACTCCTTTCAAAAATCTCTTGAACTCCTTGGTAAAAACCCAAGTGTTCAAGTCCTTGTCAAAAAAATCTCTTGAGCACCTTAGTAACTCCAAGTGCATCAAGTTTTGTCAAAATCTCTTGAGCTTCTTGGTAACTCCAAGTGCATCAAGTTTTGTCAAAATCTCTTGAGTTCCTTGGTAACTCCAAGTGCATCAAGTTTTAAAAGTTTTCTTTTAGAAATTAGAATGTCGAGATCATCCATAGCTTCAGGCCTTAGTTGCTCAGTATTGTCCATAACCGGGGACACGGCTAAGTACTTAGGTTTTATTATCTTCTGCAGAAGTTGTACACTTTACCCACATGTAACACTCTCATCTTGTTGCCACCAGTGGCCGCTGGATTAGTACTCACCAAGATGGAATACTGGCAGATTGATAATATGACGAAGTCTTTCCAAAAGGTCCTCCCATACACCATTGCTAGCTTGTCTTTAACCCTCATGGAGCATTCCAGATCCCCATGTCTAGTAACTAAAGACAATGTATGGGTCTTCCTAATGTAATTGACTAAGCCAGAGCCATAATAGCATGTGGTTGCACACGAAAGCCACAATTGGAGAAGCATGTTCAATCTCTAAGTTTCCTAGGTGGGTTTTCTTTTGGAGCACAACACAAAGAGATTGCCATAGAATGGTTCCTTTTGTTGCCACCTTCTCCAAAACTTAAAGTATCCTCCACCTAGGTGGTTCATTGAGTCCTTGTTTTATTATATAAAACACAAGTCCTTTTCTCAACTTTGTAAAATCTCAACATGTATCTCTTTTCAAAATATAGCATGGCTAAGCATGTACAACTACAAGGTTTTCACTAAGTAATGTAAGGGAATCCTATTAGGATTTAGCATAGCATAAGTATAAAAAAAATTTCATGCATGTTTTCAAAATCCACTAAGTATAATGAAAATAGTAGGACTTTTGTATGATAGTGTAACTTGCCTTTTTGGGTAGGGAATGATGGTTCACTCCTTGATCTTTCTAGTCTCACACTTCTCTAACTTCACTACAAGTCAATCAAGCAAACACAAAATCAACTAACATTCCAAACAAAGTCAAACAAACAATTTCACACTCACAAAGCAATGGAATCTAAGTCATGCATAAGCATGCAAAGGTTGGTTCTATTGTAAGGATGGTATCCACTAGGCTTCTAAACTTTGTAAGTTCCAAATTGGTCATTTACCAAAATGGCAAAGTCATTGATTAGAGGGTTTTGCTCAAAAACCATTTTAAAATCCATTCATCATTTTATGTGGTGGAAAATATTTCTATCAAGGCAAAACTTTTTGTTCTTCACCAATTGAGTTGCTATTGCAAAACTTGGTGTTTTGGGTCAGTAGGTTTGGTCCAAATCATTTTCTCCAAAGTTTTCTTTATAAAAGCATTTTCATAAACAAAACAATGGTTTTTAATTGGCTAGAAATGGATTAAACCAATTAATCCATTTTAAACTTTTCAAAAATCATTTTCCAAAACTTAGGTTGGTTCCTAGGGTCAGTAAGGTCACAACAAACCAAATTGCAAAGGTTTTAACCTAAAAATCATTTTTAAATGATTTTTCTAATCTAAACAAGCACACAAAAGAATCTGCAAAGTTAAACAAGCTAACAGATACTATTTGCTAAACTAAGGGCAGGGTTGGTTAGAGCTTGTCTTGCTGATTCCAACGACATAAAATTTGTAATTTTTGGACATGTGGATCAAAAGATACAAGGGTTTGAAGTTTGCAAAAGTTTCTGTTTTCAAAACTGTTTTTAAACCTAATCTTGTGCAGCGTCGGTATATTCTTGGGCAATTACGCTTCGCGTGGATCGGCAACGTGGACCGCAGGATTTAAGTGGGATTGTGCGGTGCAGATCAAATGTAACGGTTCAGGTTAAGTGATCTATCGTGTGCATAGGATCGTGATCTAACGGCTCACATCGTATCAGCCAGGAACTGGCGGCGCTACGGTGGCTACCAGCGGCGGAGCTGTCGGTCGTCGACGGTGCCGACGATGCAGGAAATGAGGGAGGAAAAGAACATGCTCACCGTGCTCGCAAGAACGTGGGGAAGGTCGAGGTAGTGTCGTCTTATCGCGGGGCGCGCTGGAGTGAGCTTGATTGCTCGCCGGAGTAGAGAACGACGTCGGACGGCTCTGTCCGTGGTTGAAGACGATGCTGTGGATCACCTCAAAGCGAAATGGCGACACGGTTAGATGCGCGGGTCCAAGGCAAGGTCGTGTGCATGAGCGAGAGAGGAAAGGCGGTCTGGTCTTACCGGTGGGACTTCGGAGAGGAGGCGACGGCGGCGCTGCAGTCGTCGTCGAAGCGAGGTTTCAGGCACCCGTGGTTGAAAGGAAGCCTTGTGAAGCGCCGAGGAGTGGTGAAGCGCCAGCGTACTCGGGGAGGCTCGGGCGGTGAGGTTTTCGTCGGAATCGTCCGGACCACGCGGAAACAGAGGCGGTGTGGCGTCGTCAACTGAGGCGAGAGAGGAGTGAATGGGGAAATGGAGGAGAAAGCGGCTGGCGTTTAAGTAGGCATCATCGCAGGTCGATTAACGCGGGGTTTAAGCGAATTGATGGTGCCTTCATTGGCGAGAAAGCTTGGCGGAGGAGGGAGAACTGGTCATGGGTGAGGAAGGAGAACAGTGGTGTGGGACCTATCTGTCGCGAAAGAGAGAGTGGGAGTGGGTCAAGGTGTCATTCACTCAGTGGGTTCTTTCATGATAAAAAGCAGTTCGCTCGGGGAATAAGAGGAGGTGGGGTCGTCTAAAAGGAGGGGAGGGAGAAGTGGGTCCAGTTGTCACTCTCTGGTTGGCTATTTGTGTTGGTGCAATTTTTTTTGGGGAAAGAGGTGGGCTAGAGTGGGAGTACATTGTTGCCAAAAAATGGGTTTTAGTGCATTCTCATGATGGTTTAACTATTTGTATTTATGTTTTTTTTCGAGGGGAAGAGAGGAGGGCTAGGTGAAATTTGTTGTGGGCCAAAAAATGGGTTGGGTCTGTTTTCTTATTTTTTTCATTTAAATCTTTTTCTTTTCTAATTCTTTTTCTGTTTGGAATTTCAAACAATTTTTCAACAATCAAACAATTTCAAACAAATTCAAACAATCACTCAACTTCACTTTGAATTTGGTTCTGTTTTATCAACATAATCCAAATTTAAAATAAAATAATATTTTTATTTATTTTAGGATCCATTTAATAATTAAATAAAATGGATCTTTAATTTAATAAAATAGGGTTTGATTTAGTTGATAAAATTTCCATTTGAAATCCAATTATTTTCAAAACCAAACCAGAAGGTTTTATTTGAAAAATAACGAGAATACTTGGAAACTTATTTAAATAAATAAGTTTTGGTGTTTAATTAAAATGGGACAGCCTTTACTTAAATAAAATTGGATATTTAAATCCTTATTGTTTTATTTAAATAAACTTTTACTCATTTTATCAAAACAAAATATTTTATTACAAAAGTTTGGCCAAAATTAATTTGGCTCACCTTTTCATTTGAAAACAAAGTCTTTTATTAAAAGATCCAAATAGTATTTCCAAAACAATTTATTTTTCCCTTATTAAATGTTTATCTTTTCAATCCCTTTAGGATTATAATTGTTCACCAATTGGTATGGGTTTTGGTAAGGCTTTATTAGCTTTGGAAATTCAATTTCCGTTATCTCATTATGTTCACAAGATTTTGTCTATGGTTCCAAACTAAGTGAAACCAATCTCTAAGGTCTTTCTTGATCCTTTGTGGAAATTTTGTTGATCAAATCTGGTATGGATCAAATCCATAGATTTGGAGATACTTTGGAAAATGATTTCCTTCCATTTGGGTTTAGGGTTTTGGATTTATTTTCCAAGTGTTCAATTTCCAGATACATTCATTGACGAATGCATTTCCCTTGATTTGGATTTCTGTTGAATTCAAACTTTAGAATCCCATCTTTAACAAACTTTGGCTAAAGTTTTCCTTTTAGAAACAAAAGTTTCTTTTCACCCTGATTTTCAACAAAAATTTATTTTGTTTAATTTATTTTTCACATTACAAGATTTGGAAAATCTTGGGATGTGACAAAAGAACACACATGCAATGACACTGTTGGATCCATAGGTGGTATGTGAAAAGAACACACATGCAAAATGACTCTGGTTGTTACTAAAAAGAACACACATGCAATGACACTGGTGGATCCATAGGTGGTATGTGAGAAGAACACACATTTCAATGACTCTGGTTGTTGTTACTAAAAAGAACACACATGCAATGACACTGGTGGATCCATAGGTGGTATGTGAAGAGAACACACATGCAAATTGACTCTGGTTGTTGTTACTAAAAAGAACACACATGCAATGACACTGGTGGATCCATGGGTGGATTGTGAAAAGAACACACATGCAATGACACTGGTGGATCCATAGGTGGTATGTGAAAAGAACACACATGCAAAATGACTCTGGTTGTTGTTACTAAAAAGAACACACATGCAATGACACTGGTGGATCCATAGGTGGTATGTGAAGAGAACACACATGCAATGACACTAGTGGATCCATATGTGGTATGTGAAAACAAAACACATGCACTGACTCATCTGGATCCATGTGTTGATTGTCAAAAGAACACACATGCAATGACACTGGTGGATCCATAGGTGGTATGTGAGAAGAACACACATGCAAAATGACTCTGGTTGTTGTTACTAAAAAGAACACACATGCAATGACACTGGTGGATCCATAGGTGGATTATGAAATGAACACACATGCAATGACACTGGTGGATCCATAGGTGGTATGTGAGAAGAACACACATTTCAATGACTCTGGTTGTTGTTACTAAAAAGAACACACATGCAATGACACTGGAGGATCCATAGGTGGTATATGAAGAGAACACACATGCAAAATGACTCTAGTTGTTGTTACTAAAAAGAACACACATGCAATGAGACTGGTGGATCCATGGGTGGATTGTGCAAAGAACACACATGCAATGACACTAAAAGAACACACATGCAATGACCTTTGGTGGATCCATAGGTGGTATGTGAAAAGAACACACATGCAAAATGACTCTAGTTGTTGTTACTAAAGAACACACATGCAATGACACTGGTGGATCCATAGGTGGTATGTGAAAGAGAACACACATGCAATGACATTGGTTGTTCATAGGTTACTAAAAGAACACACATGCAATGACACTGGTGGATCCATGGGTGGATTGTGAAAAGAACACACATGCAATGACACTGGTGGATCCATAGGTGGTATGTGAAGAGAACACACATGCAAAATGACTCTGGTTGTTGTTACTAAAAAGAACACACATGCAATGACACTAGTGGATCCATGGGTGGATTATGAAAAGAACACACATGCAATGACACTGGTGGATCCATAGGTGGTATGTGAAGAGAACACACATGCAAAATGACTCTAGTTGTTGTTACTAAAAAGAACACACATGCAATGACACTGGTGGATCCATGGGTGGATTGTGAAAAGAACACACATGCAATGACACTGGTGGATCCATAGGTGGTATGTGAAAAGAACACACATGCAAAATGACTCTGGTTGTTGTTACTAAAAAGAACACACATGCAATGACACTGGTGGATCCATAGGTGGATTATAAAATGAACACACATGCAATGACAATGGTGGATCCATAGGTGGTATGTGAGAAGAACACACATTTATATGACTCTGGTTGTTGTTACTAAAAAGAACACACATGCAATGACACTGGTGGATCCATAGGTGGATTATGAAATGAACACACATGCAATGACACTGGTGGATCCATAGGTGGTATGTGACAAGAACACACATGCAATGACTACGGTTGTTGTTACTAAAAAGAACACACATGCAATGACACTGGTGGATCCATAGGTGGTATGTGAAGAGAACACACATGCAAAATGACTCTAGTTGTTGTTACTAAAAAGAACACACATGCAATGACACTGGTGGATCCATGGGTGGATTGTGAAAAGAACACACATGCAATGACACTGGTGGATCCATAGGTGGTATGTGAAAAGAACACACATGCAAAATGACTCTAGTTGTTGTTACTAAAAAGAACACACATGCAATGACACTGGTGGATCCATAGGTGGATTATGAAATGAACACACATGCAATGACACTGGTGGATCCATATGTGGTATGTGAAAACAACACACATTTCAATGACTCTGGTTGTTACTAAAAAGAACACACATGCAATGACACTGGTGGATCCATAGGTGGTATGTGAAGAGAACACACATGCAAAATGACTCTAGTTGTTGTTACTCAAAAGAACACACATGCAATGACACTGGTGGATCCATGGGTGGATTGTGAAAAGAACACACATGCAATGACACTGGTGGATCCATGTGGTATGTGAAGAGCACACATGCAATGACTCTTTTTGTTGTTAGTAAAAAGAAAACACATGCAATGACACTGGTGGATCCATGTGTGGTCTCTGAAGAGAACACACATGCAATGACACTGGTTGTTGTTACTAAAAAGAACACACATGCAATGACACTGGTGGATCCATAGGTGGTATGTGAAGAGAACACACATGCAAAATGACTCTGGTTGTTGTTACTAAAAAGAACACACATGCAATGACACTGGTGGATCCATAGGTGGTATGTGAAAAGAACACACATGCAATGACACTGGTGGATCCATAGGTGGTATGTGAAAAGAACACACATGCAAAATGACTCTGGTTGTTGTTACTAAAAAGAACACACATGCAATGACACTGGTGGATCCATAGGTGGTCTCTGTGAGAACACACATGCAATGACACTAGTGGATCCATATGTGGTATGTGAAAAGAACACACATGCAATGACTCGGTTCCATAGGTTGATAATGAAATGAACACACATGCAATGACACTTTGGTGGATCCATAGGTGGTATGTGAGAAGAACACACATGCAAAATGACTCTGGTTGTTGTTACTAAAAAGAACACACATGCAATGACACTAGTGGATCCATGGGTGGATTGTGAAAAGAACACACATGCAATGACACTGGTGGATCCATAGGTGGTATGTGAAAAGAACACACATGCAAAATGACTCTGGTTGTTGTTACTAAAAAGAACACACATGCAATGACACTGGTGGATCCATAGGTGGATTATGAAATGAACACACATGCAATGACAATGGTGGATCCATAGGTGGTATGTGAGAAGAACACACATTTCAATGACTCTGGTTGTTGTTACTAAAAAGAACACACATGCAATGACACTGGTGGATCCATAGGTGGTATGTGAAGAGAACACACATGCAAATTGACTCTGGTTGTTGTTACTAAAAAGAACACACATGCAATGACACTGGTGGATCCATGGGTGGATTGTGAAAAGAACACACATGCAATGACACTGGTGGATCCATAGGTGGTATGTGAAAAGAACACACATGCAAAATGACTCTGGTTGTTGTTACTAAAAAGAACACACATGCAATGACACTGGTGGATCCATAGGTGGTATGTGAAGAGAACACACATGCAAAATGACTCTGGTTGTTGTTAGTAAAAAGAACACACATGCAATGACACTGGTGGATCCATAGGTGGTATGTGAAAAGAACACACATGCAAAATGACTCTGGTTGTTGTTACTAAAAAGAACACACATGCAATGACACTGGTGGATCCATAGGTGGATTATGAAATGAACACACATGCAATGACAATGGTGGATCCATAGGTGGTATGTGAAAAGAACACACATTTCAATGACTCTAGTTGTTGTTACTAAAAAGAACACACATGCAATGACACTGGTGGATCTATAGGTGGTATGTGAAGAGAACACAAATGCAATTTGACTCTGGTTGTTGTTACTAAAAAGAACACACATGCAATGACACTGGTGGATCCATGGGTGGATTGTGAAAAGAACACACATGCAATGACACTGGTGGATCCATAGTTGGTATGTGAAAAGAACACACATGCAAAATGACTCTGGTTGTTGTTACTAAAAAGAACACACATGCAATGACACTGGTGGATCCATAGGTGGTATGTGAAGAGAACACACATGCAAAATGACTCTGGTTGTTGTTACTAAAAAGAACACACATGCAATGACACTGGTGGATCCATGGGTGGATTGTGAAAAGAACACACATGCAATGACACTGGTGGATCCATAGGTGGTATGTGAAAAGAACACACATGCAAAATGACTGGTTGTTGTTACTAAAAAGAACACACATGCAATGACACTGTTGGATCCATAGGTGGATTATGAAATGAACACACATGCAATGACACTGGTGGATCCATAGGTGGTATGTGAGAAGAACACACATTTCAATGACTCTGGTTGTTACTAAAAAGAACACACATGCAATGACACTAGTGGATCCATAGGTGGTATGTGAAGAGAACACACATGCAAAATGACTCTAGTTGTTGTTACTAAAAAGAACACACATGCAATGACACTGGTGGATCCATAGGTGGTATGTGAAGAGAACACACATGCAAAATGACTCTGTTTGTTGTTACTAAAAAGAACACACATGCAATGACACGGGTGGATACATAGGTGGTATGTGAAAAGAACACACATGCAAAATGACTCTGGTTGTTGTTACTAAAAAGAACACACATACAATGACACTGGTGGATCCATAGGTGGATTATGAAATGAACACACATGCAATGACAATGGTGGATCCATAGGTGGTATGTGAAAAGAACACACATTTCAATAACTCTAATTGTTGTTACTAAAAAGAACACACATGCAATGACACAGGTGGATCTATAGGTGGTATGTGAAGAGAACACAAATGCAATTTGACTCTGGTTGTTGTTACTAAAAAGAACACACATGCAATGACACTGGTGGATCCATGGGTGGATTGTGAAAAGAACACACATGCAATGACACTGGTGGATCCATAGTTGGTATGTGAAAAGAACACACATGCAAAATGACTCTGGTTGTTGTTACTAAAAAGAACACACATGCAATGGCACTGGTGGATCCATAGATGGTATGTGAGAAGAACGCACATGCAAAATGACTCTGGTTGTTTTTACTAAAAAGAACACACATGCAATGACACTGGTGGATCCATGGGTGGATTGTGAAAAGAACACACATGCAATGACACCGGTGGATCCATAGGTGGTATGTGAAAAGAACACACATGCAAAATGACTCTGGTTGTTGTTACTAAAAATAACACACTTGCAATGACACTGGTGGATCCATAGGTGGATTATGAAATGAACACACATGCAATGACACTGGTGGATCCATACGTGGTATGTGAGAAGAACACACATTTCAATGACTCTGGTTGTTGTTACTAAAAAGAACACACATGCAATGACACTGGTGGATCCATAGGTGGTATGTGAAGAGAACACACATGCAAATTGACTCTGGTGGATCCATAGGTGGTATGTGAAAAGAACACACATGCAAAATGACTCTGGTTGTTATTACTAAAAAGAACACACATGCAATGACACTGGTGGATCCATGGGTGGATTGTGAAAAGAGAACACATGCAATGACACTGGTGATCCATATGTGGTATGTGAAAAGAACACACATGCAATGACTCTGGTTGTTGTTAGTGAAAAGAACACACATGCAATGACACTGGTGGATCCATGTGTTGTCTCTTGAGAGAGCACATATTTCAATGACTCTTGTTGTTGTTAGTAAAAAGAAAACACATGCAATGACACTGGTGGATCCATGTGTGGTCTCTGAAGAGAGCATACATGCAATGACACTGGTTGTTGTTACTAAAAAGAACACACATGCAATGACACTGGTGGATCTATGTGTGGATTTTGAAGAGAACACACATGCAAAATGACTCTGGTTGTTGTTACTAAAAAGAACACACATGCAATGACACTGGTGGATCCATAGGTGGTATGTGAAAAGAACACACATGCAATGCCACTGGTGGATCCATAGGTGGTATGTGAACAGAACACACATGCAAAATGACTCTGGTTGTTACTAAAAAGAACACACATGCAATGACACTGGTGGATCCATTTGTGGTCTCTGTAGAGAACACACATTTCAATCACACTAGTGGATCCATATGTGGTATGTGAAAAGAACACACACGCAATGACTCTGGTTGTTGATAATGAAATGAACACACATGCAATGACACTGGTGGATCCATAGGTGGTATGTGAGAAGAACACACATGCAAAATGACTCTGGTTGTTTTTACTAAAAAGAACACACATGCAATGACACTAGTGGATCCATGGGTGGATTGTGAAAAGAACACACATGCAATGACACTGGTGGATCCATAGGTGGTATGTGAAAAGAACACACATGCAAAATGACTCTGGTTGTTGTTACTAAAAAGAACACACATGCAATGACACTGGTGGATCCATAGGTGGATTATGAAATGAACACACATGCAATGACAATGGTGGATCCATAGGTGGTATGTGAGAAGAACACACATTTCAATGACTCTGGTTGTTGTTACTAAAAAGAACACACATGCAATGACACTGGTGGATCTATAGGTGGTATGTGAAGAGAATACACATGCAAATTGACTCTGGTTGTTGTTACTAAAAAGAACACACATGCAATGACACTGGTGGATCCATGGGTGGATTGTGAAAAGAACACACATGCAATGACACTGGTGGAACCATAGGTGGTATGTGAAAAGAACACACATGCAAAATGACTCTGGTTGTTGTTACTAAAAAGAACACACATGCAATGACACTGGTGGATCCATAGGTGGTATGTGAAGAGAACACACATGCAAAATGACTCTGGTTGTTGTTAGTAAAAAGAACACACATGCAATGACACGGGTGGATCCATAGGTGGTATGTGAAAAGAACACACATGCAAAATGACTCTGGTTGTTGTTACTAAAAAGAACACACATGCAATGACACTGGTGGATCCATAGGTGGATTATGAAATGAACACACATGCAATGACAATGGTGGATCCATAGGTGGTATGTGAAAAGAACACACATTTCAATGACTCTAGTTGTTGTTACTAAAAAGAACACACATGCAATGACACTGGTGGATCTATAGGTGGTATGTGAAGAGAACACACATGCAATTTGACTCTGGTTGTTGTTACTAAAAAGAACACTCATGCAATGACACTGGTGGATCCATGGGTGGATTATGAAAATAACACACATGCAATGACACTGGTGGATCCATAGTTGGTATGTGAAAAGAACACACATGCAAAATGACTCTGGTTGTTGTTACTAAAAAGAACACACATGCAATGACACTGGTGGATCCATAGGTGGTATGTGAAGAGAACACACATGCAAAATGACTCTGGTTGTTGTTACTAAAAAGAACACACATGCAATGACACTGGTGGATCCATGGGTGGATTGTGAAAAGAACACACATGCAATGACACTGGTGGATCCATAGGTGGTATGTGAAAAGAACACACATGCAAAATGACTCTGGTTGTTGTTACTAAAAAGAACACACATGCAATGACACTGTTGGATCCATAGGTGGATTATGAAATGAACACACATGCAATGACACTGGTGGATCCATAGGTGGTATGTGAGAAGAAGACACATTTCAATGACTCTGGTTGTTGTTACTAAAAATAACACACATGCAATGACACTAGTGGATCCATAGGTGGTATGTGAAGAGATCACACATGCAAAATGACTCTGGTTGTTGTTACTAAAAAGAACACACATGCAATGACACTGGTGGATCCATAGGTGGTATGTGAAGAGAACACACATGCAAAATGACTCTGTTTGTTGTTACTAAAAAGAACACACATGCAATGACACGGGTGGATCCATAGGTGGTATGTGAAAAGAACACACATGCAAAATGACTCTGGTTGTTGTTACTAAAAAGAACACACATACAATGACACTGGTGGATCCATAGGTGGATTATGAAATGAACACACATGCAATGACAATGGTGGATCCATAGGTGGTATGTGAAAAGAACACACATTTCAATAACTCTAATTGTTGTTACTAAAAAGAACACACATGCAATGACACAGGTGGATCTATAGGTGGTATGTGAAGAGAACACAAATGCAATTTGACTCTGGTTGTTGTTACTAAAAAGAACACACATGCAATGACACTGGTGGATCCATGGGTGGATTGTGAAAAGAACACACATGCAATGACACTGGTGGATCCATAGTTGGTATGTGAAAAGAACACACATGCAAAATGACTCTGGTTGTTGTTACTAAAAAGAACACACATGCAATGGCACTGGTGGATCCATAGATGGTATGTGAGAAGAACGCACATGCAAAATGACTCTGGTTGTTTTTACTAAAAAGAACACACATGCAATGACACTGGTGGATCCATGGGTGGATTGTGAAAAGAACACACATGCAATGACACCGGTGGATCCATAGGTGGTATGTGAAAAGAACACACATGCAAAATGATTCTGGTTGTTGTTACTAAAAAGAACACACGTGTAATGACACTGGTGGATCCATAGGTGGATTATGAAATGAACACACATGCAATGACACTGGTGGATCCATAGGTGGTATGTGAGAAGAACACACATGCAATGACTCTGGTTGTTGTTACTAAAAAGAACACACATGCAATGACACTGGTGGATCCATAGGTGGTATGTGAAGAGAACACACATGCAAAATGACTCTGGTGGATCCATAGGTGGTATGTGAAAAGAACACACATGCAAAATGACTCTGGTTGTTATTACTAAAAAGAACACACATGCAATGACACTGGTGGATCCATGGGTGGATTGTGAAAAGAGCACACATGCAATGACACTGGTGATCCATATGTGGTATGTGAAAAGAACACACATGCAATGACTCTGGTTGTTGTTAGTGAAAAGAACACACATGCAATGACACTGGTGGATCCATGTGTGGTCTCTGAAGAGAGCACACATTTCAATGACTCTTGTTGTTGTTAGTAAAAAGAAAACACATGCAATGACACTGGTGGATCCATGTGTGGTCTCTGAAGAGAGCACACATGCAATGACACTGGTTGTTGTTACTAAAAAGAACACACATGCAATGACACTGGTGGATCCATGTGTGGATTTTGAAGAGAACACACATGCAAAATGACTCTGGTTGTTGTTACTAAAAAGAACACACATGCAATGACACTGGTGGATCCATAGGTGGTATGTGAAAAGAACACACATGCAATGACACTGGTGGATCCATAGGTGGTATGTGAACAGAACACACATGCAAAATGACTCTGGTTGTTACTAAAAAGAACACACATGCAATGACACTGGTGGATCCATGTGTGGTCTCTGTAGAGAACACACATTTCAATCACACTGGTGGATCCATATGTGGTATGTGAAAAGAACACACATGCAATGACTCTGGTTGTTGTTAGTGAAATGAACACACATGCAATGACACTGGTGGATCCATAGGTGGTATGTGAGAAGAACACACATGCAAAATGACTCTGGTTGTTTTTACTAAAAAGAACACACATGCAATGACACTGGTGGATCCATGGGTGGATTGTGAAAAGAACACACATGCAATGACACTGGTGGATCCATAGGTGGTATGTGAAAAGAACACACATGCAAAATGACTCTGGTTGTTGTTACTAAAAAGAACACACATGCAATGACACTGGTGGATCCATAGGTGGATTATGAAATGAACACACATGCAATGACAATGGTGGATCCATAGGTGGTATGTGAGAAGAACACACATTTCAATGACTCTGGTTGTTGTTACTAAAAAGAACACTCATGCAATGACACTGGTGGATCCATAGGTGGTATGTGAAGAGAACACACATGCAAAATGACTCCAGTTGTTGTTACTAAAAAGAACACACATGCAATGACACTGGTGGATCCATGGGTGGATTGTGAAAAGAACACACATGCAATGACACTGGTGGATCCATAGGTGGTATGTGAAAAGAACACACATGCAAAATGACTCTGGTTGTTGTTACTAAAAAGAACACACATGCAATGACACTGGTGGATCCATAGGTGGATTCTGAAATGAACACACATGCAATGACACTGCTGGATCCATGGGTGGATTGTGAAATGAACACACATGCAATGACAAGGGTGGAACGATAGGTGGTATGTGAAAAGAACACACATGCAAAATGACTCTGGTTGTTGTTACTAAAAAGAACACACATGCAATGACACTGGTGGATCCATAGGTGGTATGTGAAGAGAACACACATGCAAAATGACTCTGGTTGTTGTTACTAAAAAGAACACACATGCAATGACACTGGTGGATCCATAGGTGGTATGTGAAAAGAACACACATGCAAAATGACTCTGGTTGTTGTTACTAAAAAGAACACACATGCAATGACACTGGTGGATCCATAGGTGGATTATGAAATGAACACACATGCAATGACAATGGTGGATCCATAGGTGGTATGTGAAAAGAACACACATTTCAATGACTCTGGTTGTTGTTACTAAAAAGAACACACATGCAATGACGCTGGTGGATCTATAGGTGGTATGTGAAGAGAACACACATGCAATTTGACTCTGGCTGTTGTTACTAAAAAGAACACACATGCAAGACACTAGTGGATCCATGGGTGGATTGTGAAAAGAACACACATGCAATGACACTGGTGGATCCATAGTTGGTATGTGAAAAGAACACACATGCAATGACACTGGTGGATCCATAGTTGGTATGTGAAAAGAACACACATGCGAAGTGACTCTGGTTGTTGTTACTAAAAAGAACACACGTGCAACAACACTGGTGGATCCATAGGTGGTATGTGAAGAGAACACACATGCAAAATGACTCTGGTTGTTGTTACTAAAAAGAACACACATGCAATGACACTGGTGGATCCATGGGTGGATTGTGAAAAGAACACACATGCAATGACATTGGTGGATCCATAGGTGGTATGTGAAAAGAACACACATGCAAAATGACTCTGGTTGTTGTTACTAAAAAGAACACACATGCAATGACACTGGTGGATCCATAGGTGGTATGTGAAGAGAACACACATGCAAAATGACTCTAGTTGTTGTTACTAAAAAGAACACACATGCAATGACACTGGTGGATCCATGGGTGGATTGTGAAAAGAACACACATGCAATGACACTTGTGGATCCATAGGTGGTATGTGAAAAGAACACACATGCAAAATGACTCTGGTTGTTGTTACTAAAAGGAACACACATGCAATGACACTGGTGGATCCATAAGTGGATTATGAAATGAACACACATGCAATGACATTGGTGGATCCATAGGTGGTATGTGAGAAGAACACACATTTCAATGACTCTGGTTGTTGTTACTAAAAAGAACACACATGCAATGACACTGGTGGATCCATAGGTGGTATGTGAAGAGAACACACATGCAAAATGACTCTGGTTGTTGTTACTAAAAAGAACACACATGCAATGACACTGGTGGATCCATGGGTGGATTGTGAAAAGAACACACATGCAATGACACTGGTGGATCCATAGGTGGTATGTGAAAAGAACACACATGCAAAATGACTGGTTGTTGTTACTAAAAAGAACACACATGCAATGACACTGGTGGATCCATAGGTGGATTCTGAAATGAACACACATGCAATGACACTGCTGGATCCATGGGTGGATTGTGAAATGAACACACATGCAATGACAAGGGTGGAACGATAGGTGGTATGTGAAAAGAACACACATGCAAAATGACTCTGGTTGTTGTTACTAAAAAGAACACACATGCAATGACACTGGTGGATCCATAGGTGGTATGTGAAGAGAACACACATGCAATGACTCTGGTTGTTGTTAGTGAAAAGAACACACATGCAATGACACTGGTGGATCCATAGGTGGTATGTGAAAAGAACACACATGCAATGACTCTGGTTGTTGTTACTAAAAAGAACACACATGCAATGACACTGGTGGATCCATAGGTGGATTATGAAATGAACACACATGCAATGACAATGGTGGATCCATAGGTGGTATGTGAAAAGAACACACATTTCAATGACTCGAGTTGTTGTTACTAAAAAGAACACACATGCAATGACACTGGTGGATCTATAGGTGGTATGTGAAGAGAACACACATGCAATTTGACTCTGGTTGTTGTTACTAAAAAGAACACTCATGCAATGACACTAGTGGATCCATGGGTGGATTGTGAAAAGAACACACATGCAATGACACTGGTGGATCCATAGGTGGTATGTGAAAAGAACACACATGCAATGACACTGGTGGATCCATAGGTGGTATGTGAAAAGAACACACATGCAAAATGACTCTGGTTGTTGTTACTAAAAAGAACACACATGCAATGACACTGGTGGATCCATGTGTGGTCTCTGTAGAGAACACACATTTCAATCACACTGGTGGATCCATATGTGGTATGTGAAAAGAACACACATGCAATGACTCTGGTTGTTGTTAGTGAAATGAACACACATGCAATGACACTGGTGGATCCATAGATGGTATGTGAGAAGAACGCACATGCAAAATGACTCTGGTTGTTTTTACTAAAAAGAACACACATGCAATGACACTGGTGGATCCATGGGTGGATTGTGAAAAGAACACACATGCAATGACACTGGTGGATCCATAGGTGGTATGTGAAAAGAACACACATGCAAAATGACTCTGGTTGTTGTTACTAAAAAGAACACACATGCAATGACAGTGGTGGATCCATAGGTGGATTATGAAATGAACACACATGCAATGACAATGGTGGATCCATAGGTGGTATGTGAGAAGAACACACATTTCAATGACTCTAGTTGTTGTTACTAAAAAGATCACACATGCAATGACATTGGTGGATCTATAGGTGGTATGTGAAGAGAACACACATGCAAATTGACTCTGGTTGTTGTTACTAAAAAAGAACACACATGCAATTACACTGGTGGGTCCATGGGTGGATTGTGAAAAGAACACACATGCAATGACACTGGTGGATCCATAGTTGGTATGTGAAAAGAACACGCATGCAAAATGATTCTGGTTGTTGTTACTAAAAAGAACACACATGCAATGACACTGGTGGATCCATAGGTGGTATGTGAAGAGAACACACATGCAAAATGACTCTAGTTGTTGTTACTAAAAAGAACACACATGCAATGACACTGGTGGATCCATGGGTGGATTGTGAAAAGAACACACATGCAATGACACTGGTGGATCCATAGGTGGTATGTGAAAAGACAACACATGCAAAATGACTCTGGTTGTTACTAAAAAGAACACACATGCAATGACACTGGTGGATCCATAGGTGGATTATGAAATGAACACACATGCAATGACACTGGTGGATCCATAGGTGGTATGTGAGAAGAACACACATTTCAATGACTCTGGTTGTTGTTACTAAAAAGAACACACATGCAATGACACTGGTGGATCCATAGGTGGTATGTGAAGAGAACACACATGCAAATTGACTCTGGTTGTTGTTACTAAAAAGAACACACATGCAATGACACTGGTGGATCCATGGGTGGATTGTGAAAAGAACACACATGCAATGACACTGGTGGATCCATAGGTGGTATGTGAAAAGAACACACATGCAAAATGACTCTGGTTGTTGTTACTAAAAAGAACACACATGCAATGACACTAGTGGATCCATAGGTGGTATGTGAAGAGAACACACATGCAAAATGACTCTGGTTGTTACTAAAAAGAACACACATGCAATAAGACTGGTGGATCCATGGGTGGATTGTGCAAAGAACACACATGCAATGACACTGGTGGATCCATAGGTGGTATGTGAAAAGAACACACATGCAAAATGACTCTGGTTGTTGTTACTAAAAAGAACACACATGCAATGACACTGGTGGATCCATAGGTGGATTATGAAATGAACACACATGCAATGACACTGGTGGATCCATAGGTGGTATGAGAAGAACACACATTTCAATGACTCTAGTTGTTGTTACTAAAAAGAACACACATGCAATGACACTGGAGGATCCATAGGTGGTATGTGAAGAGGACACACATGCAAAATGACTCTGGTTGTTGTTACTAAAAAGAACACACATGCAATGACACTGGTGGATCCATGGGTGGATTGTGCAAAGAACACACATGCAATGACACTGGTGGATCCATAGGTGGTATGTGAAAAGAACACACATGCAAAATGACTCTGGTTGTTGTTACTAAAAAGAACACACATGCAATGACACTGGTGGATCCATAGGTGGATTATGAAATGAACACACATGCAATGACACTGGTGGATCCATAGGTGGTATGTGAGAAGAACACACATTTCAATGACTCTAGTTGTTACTAAAAAGAACACACATGCAATGACACTAGTGGATCCATGGGTGGATTGTGAAAAGAGCACACATTTCAATCACATTGGTGGATCCATATGTGGTATGTGAAAAGAACACACATGCAATGACACTGGTGGATCCATAGGTGGTATGTGAAAATAACACACATGCAAAATGACTCTGGTTGTTACTAAAAAGAACACACATGCAATGACACTGGTGGATCCATGTGTTGTCTCTGTAGAGAACACACATTTCAATCACACTTGTGGATCCATATGTGGTATGTGAAAAGAATGCACATGCAATGACTCTGGTTGTTGTTAGTGAAATGAACACACATGCAATGACACTGGTGGATCCATAGGTGGTATGTGAGAAGAACACACATGCAAAATGACTCTGGTTGTTTTTACTAAAAAGAACACACATGCAATGACACTGGTGGATCCATGGGTGGATTGTGAAAAGAACACACATGCAATGACACTGGTGGATCCATAGGTGGTATGTGAAAATAACACACATGCAAAATGACTCTGATTGTTGTTACTAAAAAGAACACACATGCAATGACACTGGTGGATCCATAGGTGGATTATGAAATTAACACACATGCAATGACATTGGTGGATCCATAGGTGGTATGTGATAAGAACACACATTTCAATGACTCTGATTGTTGTTACTAAAAAGAACACACATGAAATGACACTGGTGGATCCATAGGTGGTATGTGAAGAGAACACACATGCAATGACACTGGTGGATCCAAAGGTGGTATGTGGAAAGAACACACATGCAAAATGACTCTGGTTGTTACTAAAAAGAACACACATGCAATGACACTGGTGGATCCATGTGTGGTCTCTGTAGAGAACACACATTTCAATCACACTGGTGGATCCATATGTGGTATGTGAAAAGAACACACATGCAATGACTCTGGTTGTTGTTAGTGAAATGAACACACATGCAATGACACTAGTGGATCCATAGGTGGTATGTGAGAAGAACACACATGCAAAATGACTCTAGATGTTTTTACTAAAAAGAACACACATGCAATGACACTGGTGGATTCATGGGTGGATTGTAAAAAGAACACACATGCAATGACACTGGTGGATCCATAGTTGGTATGTGAAAAGAACACACATGCAAAATGACTCTGGTTGTTGTTACTAAAAAGAACACACATGCAATGACACTGGTGGATCCATAGGTGGTATGTGAAGAGAACACACATGCAAAATGACTCTGGTTGTTGTTACTAAAAAGAACACACATGCAATGAGACTGGTGGATCCATGGGTGGATTGTGCAAAGAACACACATGCAATGACACTGGTGGATCCATAGGTGTTATGTGAAAAGAACACACATGCAAAATGACTCTGGTTGTTACTAAAAAGAACACACATGCAATGAGACTGGTGGATCCATAGGTGGATTATGAAATGAACACACATACAATGACACTGGTGGATCCATAGGTGGTATGTGAGAAGAACACACATTTCAATGACTCTGGTTGTTGTTACTAAAAAGAACACACATGCAATGACACTGGTGGATCCATAGGTGGTATGTGAAGAAGACACACATGCAAATGACTCTGGTTGTTGTTACTAAAAACAACACACATGCAATAAAATTGTTGGATCCATGGGTTGTTTTTGAAAAGACCACACATGCAATGACACTGGTGGATCCATAGGTGGTATGTGAAAAGAACACACATGCAAAATGACTCTGGTTGTTGTTACTAAAAAGAACACACATGCAATGACACTGGTGGATCCATAGGTGGTATGTGAAAAGAACACACATGCAAAATGACTCTGATTGTTGTTACTAAAAAGAACACACATGCAATGACACTGGTGGATCCATAGGTGGATTATGAAATTAACACACATGCAATGACAATGGTGGATCCATAGGTGGTATGTGATAAGAACACACATTTCAATGACTCTGATTGTTGTTACTAAAAAGAACACACATGAAATGACACTGGTGGATCCATAGGTGGTATGTGAAGAGAACACACATGCAAATTGACTCTGGTTGTTGTTACTAAAAAGAACACACATGCAATGACACTGGTGGATTCATGGGTGGATTGTAAAAAGAACACACATGCAATGACACTGGTGGATCCATAGTGGTATGTGAAAAGAACACACATGCAAAATGACTCTGGTTGTTGTTACTAAAAAGAACACACATGCAATGACACTGGTGGATCCATAGGTGGTATGTGAAGAGAACACACATGCAAAATGACTCTGGTTGTTACTAAAAAGAACACACATGCAATAAGACTGGTGGATCCATGGGTGGATTGTGCAAAGAACACACATGCAATGACACTGGTGGATCCATAGGTGGTATGTGAAAAGAACACACATGCAAAATGACTGGTTGTTGTTACTAAAAAGAACACACATGCAATGACACTGGTGGATCCATAGGTGGAATATGAAATTAACACACATGCAATGACACTGGTGGATCCATAGGTGGTATGTGAGAAGAACACACATTTCAATGACTCTGGTTGTTGTTACTAAAAAGAACACACATGCAATGACACTGGTGGATCCATGTGTGGTATCTGTAGAGAACACACATTTCAATCACACTGGTGGATCCATATGTGGTATGTGAAAAGAACACACATGCAATGACTCTGGTTGTTGTTAGTGAAATGAACACACATGCAATGACACTGGTGGATCCATAGGTGGTATGTGAGAAGAACACACATGCAAAATGACTCTAGATGTTTTTACTAAAAAGAACACACATGCAATGACACTGGTGGATCCATGGGTGGATTGTGAAAAGAACACACATGCAATGACACTGGTGGATCCATAGGTGGTATGTGAAAAGAACACACATGCAAAATGACTCTGGTTGTTGTTACTAAAAAGAACACACATGCAATGACACTGGTGGATCCGTAGGTGGATTATGAAATGAACACACATGCAATGACAATGGTGGATCCATGGGTGGATTGTGAAAAGAACACACATGCAATGACACTGGTGGATCCATAGGTGGTATGTGAAAAGAAACACATGCAATGACTCTGGTTGTTGTTAGTGAAAAGAACACACATGCAATGACACTGGTGGATCCATGTGTGGTCTCTAAAGAGAGCACACATTTCAATGACTCTTGTTGTTGTTAGTAAAAAGAAAACACATGCAATGACACTGGTGGATCCATGTGTGGTCTCTGAAGAGAGCACACATGCAATGACACTGGTTGTTGTTACTAAAAAGAACACATGCAATGACACTGGTGGATCCATGTGTGGATTTTGAAGAGAAAACACATGCATAATGACTCTGGTTTATTACTAAAAAGAACACACATGCAATGACACTGGTGGATCCATAGGTGGTATGTGAAAAGAACACACATGCAATGACACTGGTGGATCCAAAGGTGGTATGTGAAAAAAAACACATGCAAAATGACTCTGGTTGTTACTAAAAAGAACACACATGCAATGACACTGGTGGATCCATGTGTGGTCTCTGTAGAGAACACACATTTCAATCACACTAGTGGATCCATATGTGGTATGTGAAAAGAACACACATGCAATGACTCTGGTTGTTGTTAGTGAAATGAACACATATGCAATGACACTGGTGGATCCATAGGTGGTATGTGAGAAGAACACACATGCAAAATGACTCAGTTGTTTTACTAAAAAGAACACACATGCAATGACACTGGTGGATCCATGGGTTGATTGTGAAAAGAACACACATGCAATGACACTCGTGGATCCATAGGTGGTATGTGAAAAGAACACACATGCAAAATGACTCTGATTGTTGTTACTAAAAAGAACACACATGCAATGACACTGGTGGATCCATAGGTGGATTATGAAATGAACACACATGCAATGACAATGGTGGATCCATAGGTGGTATGTGATAAGAACACACATTTCAATGACTCTAGTTGTTGTTACTAAAAAGAACACACATGCAATGACACTGGTGGATCTATAGGTGGTATGTGAAGAGAACACACATGCAAATTAACTCTGGTTGTTGTTACTAAAAAGAACACACATGCAATGACACTGGTGGATCCATAGGTGGTAAGTGAAGAGAACACACATGCAAATTGACTCTGGTTGTTGTTACTAAAAAGAACACACATGCAATGACACTGGTGGATCCATGGGTGGATTGTGAAAAGAACACACATGCAATGACACTGGTGGATCTATAGGTGGTATGTGAAAAGAACACACATGCAAAATGACTCTGGTTGTTGTTACTAAAAAGAACACACATGCAATGACACTGGTGGATCCATAGGTGGTCTATGAAGAGAACACACATGCAAAATGACTCTGGTTGTTACTAAAAAGAACACACATGCAATAAGACTGGTGGATCCATGGGTGGATTGTGCAAAGAACACACATGCAATGACACTGGTGGATCCATAGGTGGTATGTGAAAAGAACACACATGCAAAATGACTCTGGTTGTTGTTACTAAAAAGAACACACATGCAATGACACTGGTGGATCCATAGGTGGATTATGAAATTAACACACATGCAATGACACTGGTGGATCCATAGGTGGTATGTGAGAAGAACACAAATTTCAATGACTCTGGTTGTTGTTACTAAAAAGAACACACATGCAATGACACTGGTGGATCCATGTGTGATATCTGTAGAGAACACACATTTCAATCACACTGGTGGATCCATATGTGGTATGTGAAAAGAACACACATGCAATGACTCTGGTTGTTGTTAGTGAAATGAACACACATGCAATGACACTGGTGGATCCATAGGTGGTATGTGAGAAGAACACACATGCAAAATGACTCTAGATGTTTTTACTAAAAAGAACACACATGCAATGACACTGGTGGATCCATGGGTGGATTGTGAAAAGAACACACATGCAATGACACTGGTGGATCCATAGGTGGTATGTGAAAAGAACACACATGCAAAATGACTCTGGTTGTTGTTACTAAAAAGAACACACATGCAATGACACTGGTGGATCCGTAGGTGGATTATGAAATGAACACACATGCAATGACAATGGTGGATCCATGGGTGGATTCTGAAAAGAACACACATGCAATGACACTGGTGGATCCATAGGTGGTATGTGAAAAGAACACACATGCAATGACTCTGGTTGTTGTTAGTGAAAAGAACACACATGCAATGACACTGGTGGATCCATGTGTGGTCTCTAAAGAGAGCACACATTTCAATGACTCTTGTTGTTGTTAGTAAAAAGAAAACACATGCAATGACACTGGTGGATCCATGTGTGGTCTCTGAAGAGAGCACACATGCAATGACACTGGTTGTTGTTACTAAAAAGAACACATGCAATGACACTGGTGGATCCATGTGTGGATTTTGAAGAGAACACACATGCAAAATGACTCTGGTTGTTGTTACTAAAAAGAACACACATGCAATGACACTGGTGGATCCGTAGGTGGTATGTGAAAAGAACACATATGCAATGACACTGATGGATCCATAGGTGGTATGTGAATAGAACACACATGCAAAATGACTCTGGTTGTTACTAAAAAGAACACACATGCAATGACACTGGTGGATCCATGTGTGGTCTCTGTAGAGAACACACATTTCAATCACACTGGTGGATCCATATGTGGTATGTGAAAAGAACACACATGCAATGACTCTGGTTGTTGTTAGTGAAATGAACACACATGCAATGACACTGGTGGATCCATAGGTGGTATGTGAGAAGAACACACATGCAAAATGACTCTGGTTGTTTTTACTAAAAAGAACACACATGCAATGACACTGGTGGATCCATGGGTTGATTGTGAAAAGAACACACATGCAATGACACTGGTGGATCCATAGGTGGTATGTGAAAAGAACACACATGCAAAATGACTCTGGTTGTTACTAAAAAGAACACACATGCAATGACACTGGTGGATCCATAGGTGGATTATGAAATGAACACACATGCAATGACAATGGTGGATCCATAGGTGGTATGTGATAAGAACACACATTTCAATGACTCTAGTTGTTGTTACTAAAAAGAACACACATGCAATGACACTGGTGGATCTATAGGTGGTATGTGAAGAGAACACACATGCAAATTAACTCTGGTTGTTGTTACTAAAAAGAACACACATGCAATGACACTGGTGGATCCATGGGTGGATTGTGAAAAGAACACACATGCAATGACACTGGTGGATCGATAATTGGTACGTGAAAAGAACACACATGCAAAATGACTCTGGTTGTTGTTACTAAAAAGAACACACATGCAATGACACTGGTGGATCCATAGGTGGTATGTGAAGAGAACACACATGCAAAATGACTCTGGTTGTTGTTACTAAAAAGAACACACATGCAATGAGACTGGTGGATCCATGGGTGGATTGTGCAAAGAACACACATGCAATGACACTGGTGGATCCATAGGTGGTATGTGAAAAGAACACACATGCAAAATGACTCTGGTTGTTACTAAAAAGAACACACATGCAATGACACTGGTGGATCCATAGGTGGTATGTGAAGAGAACACACATGCAAAATGACTCTGGTTGTTGTTACTAAAAAGAACACACATGCAATGACACTGGTGGATCCATAGGTGGATTATGAAATTAACACACATGCAATGACACTGGTGGATCCATAGGTGGTATGTGAGAAGAACACACATTTCAATGACTCTGGTTGTTGTTACTAAAAAGAACACACATGCAATGACACTGGTGGATCCATGTGTGGTCTCTGTAGAGAACACACATTTCAATGACACTGGTGGATCCATATGTGGTATGTGAAAAGAACACACATGCAATGACTCTGGTTGTTGTTAGTGAAATGAACACACATGCAATGACACTGGTGGATCCATAGGTGGTATGTGAGAAAAACACACATGCAAAATGACTCTAGATGTTTTTACTAAAAAGAACACACATGTAATGACACTGGTGGATCCATGGGTGGATTGTGAAAAGAACACACATGCAATGACACTGGTGGATCCATAGGTGGTATGTGAAAAGAACACACATGCAATGACTCTGGTTGTTGTTACTATCAAGTACAGACATGCATGACCTTGGTGGATCCGTAGGTGGATTATGAAATGAACACACATGCAATGACAATGGTGGATCCATGGGTGGATTGTGAAAAGAACACACATGCAATGACACTGGTGGATCCATAGGTGGTATGTGAAAAGAACACACATGCAATGACTCTGGTTGTTGTTAGTGAAAAGAACACACATGCAATGACACTGGTGAATCCATGTGTGGTCTCTAAAGAGAGCACACATTTCAATGACTCTTGTTGTTGTTAGAAATAAAACACATGCAATGACACTTTGGTGGATCCATGTGTGGTCTCTGAAGAGACACACATGCAATGACACAGTTGTTGTTACTAAAAGAACACATGCAATGACACTGGTGGATCCATGTGTGGATTTTGAAGAGAAAACACATGCATAATGACTCTGGTTTATTACTAAGAAGAACACACATGCAATGACACTGGTGGATCCATAGGTGGTATGTGAAAAGAACACACATGCAATGACACTGGTGGATCCAAAGGTGGTATGTGAAAAAAAACACATGCAAAATGACTCTGGTTGTTACTAAAAAGAACACACATGCAATGACACTGGTGGATCCATGTGTGGTCTCTGTAGAGAACACACATTTCAATCACACTGGTGGATCCATATGTGGTATGTGAAAAGAACACACATGCAATGACTCTGGTTGTTGTTAGTGAAATGAACACACATGCAATGACACTGGTGGATCCATAGGTGGTATGTGAGAAGAACACACATGCAAATTGACTCATGTTGTTTTACTAAAAAGAACACACATGCAATGACTCTGGTGGATCCATGGGTTGATTGTGAAAAGAACACATGCAATGACACTCGTGGATCTATAGGTGGTATGTGAAAAGAACACACATGCAAAATGACTCTGATTGTTGTTACTACAAAGAACACACATGCAATGACACTGGTGGATCCATAGGTGGATTATGAAATGAACACACATGCAATGACAATGGTGGATCCATAGGTGGTATGTGATAAGAACACACATTTCAATGACTCTAGTTGTTGTTACTAAAAAGAACACACATGCAATGACACTGGTGGATCTATAGGTGGTATGTGAAGAGAACACACATGCAAATTAACTCTGGTTGTTGTTACTAAAAAGAACACACATGCAATGACACTGGTGGATCCATGGGTGGATTGTGAAAAGAACACACATGCAATGACACTGGTGGATCGATAATTGGTACGTGAAAAGAACACACATGCAAAATGACTCTGGTTGTTGTTACTAAAAAGAACAAACATGCAATGACACTGGTGGATCCATAGGTGGTATGTGAAGAGAACACACATGCAAAATGACTCTGGTTGTTGTTACTAAAAAGAACACACATGCAATGAGACTGGTGGATCCATGGGTGGATTGTGCAAAGAACACACATGCAATGACACTGGTGGATCCATAGGTGGTATGTGAAAAGACAACACATGCAAAATGACTCTGGTTGTTACTAAAAAGAACACACATGCAATGTCACTGGTGGATCCATAGGTGGTATGTGAAAAGAACACACATGAAAAATGACTCTGGTTGTTGTTACTAAAAAGAACACACATGCAATGACACTGGTGGATCCATAGGTGGATTATGAAATTAACACACATGCAATGACACTGGTGGATCCATAGGTGGTATGTGAGAAGAACACACATTTCAATGACTCTGGTTGTTGTTACTAAAAAGAACACACATGCAATGACACTGGTGGATCCATGTGTGGTCTCTGTAGAGAACACACATTTCAATCACACTGGTGGATCCATATGTGGTATGTGAAAAGAACACACATGCAATGACTCTGGTTGTTGTTAGTGAAATGAACACACATGCAATGACACTGGTGGATCCATAGGTGGTATGTGAGAAGAACACACATGCAAAATGACTCTAGATGTTTTTACTAAAAAGAACACACATGCAATGACACTGGTGGATCCATGGGTGGATTGTTAAAAGAACACACATGCAATGACACTGGTGGATCCATAGGTGGTATGTGAAAAGAACACACATGCAAAATGACTCTGGTTGTTACTAAAAAGAACACACATGCAATGACACTGGTGGATCCGTAGGTGGATTATGAAATGAACACACATGCAATGACAATGGTGGATCCATGGGTGGATTGTGAAAAGAACACACATGCAATGACACTGGTGGATCCATAGGTGGTATGTGAAAAGAACACACATGCAATGACTCTGGTTGTTGTTAGTGAAAAGAACACACATGCAATGACACTGGTGGATCCATGTGTGGTCTCTGAAGAGAGCACACATTTCAATGACTCTTGTTGTTGTTAGTAAAAAGAAAACACATGCAATGACACTGGTGGATCCATGTGTGGTCTCTGAAGAGAGCACACATGCAATGACACTGGTTGTTGTTACTAAAAAGAACACATGCAATGACACTGGTGGATCCATGTGTGGATTTTGAAGAGAAAACACATGCATAATGACTCTGGTTTATTACTAAAAAGAACACACATGCAATGACACTGGTGGATCCATAGGTGGTATGTGAAAAGAACACACATGCAATGACACTGGTGGATCCAAAGGTGGTATGTGAAAAAAAAACACATGCAAAATGACTCTGGTTGTTACTAAAAAGAACACACATGCAATGACACTAGTGGATCCATGTGTGGTCTCTGTAGAGAACACACATTTCAATCACACTGGTGGATCCATATGTGGTATGTGAAAAGAACACACATGCAATGACTCTGGTTGTTGTTAGTGAAATGAACACACATGCAATGACACTGGTGGATCCATAGGTGGTATGTGAGAAGAACACACATGCAAAATGACTCTGGTTGTTTTTACTAAAAAGAACACACATGCAATGACACTGGTGGATCCATGGGTTGATTGTGAAAAGAACACACATGCAATGACACTCGTGGATCCATAGGTGGTATGTGAAAAGAACACACATGCAAAATGACTCTGATTGTTGTTACTAAAAAGAACACACATGCAATGACACTGGTGGATCCATAGGTGGATTATCAAATGAACACACATGCAATGACAATGGTGGATCCATAGGTGGTATGTGATAAGAACACACATTTCAATGACTCTAGTTGTTGTTACTAAAAAGAACACACATGCAATGACACTGGTGGATCTATAGGTGGTATGTGAAGAGAACACACATGCAAATTAACTCTGGTTGTTGTTACTAAAAAGAACACACATGCAATGACACTGGTGGATCCATGGGTGGATTGTGAAAAGAACACACATGCAATGACACTGGTGGATCGATAATAGGTACGTGAAAAGAACACACATGCAAAATGACTCTGGTTGTTGTTACTAAAAAGAACACACATGCAATGACACTGGTGGATCCATAGGTGGTATGTGAAGAGAACACACATGCAAAATGACTCTGGTTGTTGTTACTAAAAAGAACACACATGCAATGAGACTGGTGGATCCATGGGTGGATTGTGCAAAGAACACACATGCAATGACACTGGTGGATCCATAGGTGGTATGTGAAAAGACAACACATGCAAAATGACTCTGGTTGTTACTAAAAAGAACACACATGCAATGACACTGGTGGATCCATAGGTGGATTATGAAATGAACACACATGCAATGACACTGGTGGATCCATAGGTGGTATGTGAGAACAACACACATTTCAATGACTATGGTTGTTGTTACTAAAACGAACACACGTGCACTGACACTGGTGGATCCATAGGTGGTAAGTGAATAGAACACACATGCAAATTGACTCTGGTTGTTGTTACTAAAAAGAACACACATGCAATGACACTGGTGGATCCATGGGTGGATTGTGAAAAGAACACACATGCAATGACACTGCTGGATCCATAGGTGGTATGTGAAAAGAACACACATGCAAAATGACTCTGGTTGTTGTTACTAAAAAGAACACACATGCAATGACACTAGTGGATCCATAGGTGGTATGTGAAGAGAACACACATGCAAAATGAATCTGGTTGTTACTAAAAAGAACACACATGCAATAAGACTGGTGGATCCATGGGTGGATTGTGCAAAGAACACACATGCAATGACACTGGTGGATCCATAGGTGGTATGTGAAAAGAACACACATGCAAAATGACTCTGGTTGTTGTTACTAAAAAGAACACACATGCAATGACACTGGTGGATCCATGTGTTGTCTCTGTAGAGAACACACATTTCAATCACACTGGTGGATCCATATGTGGTATGTGAAAAGAACACACATGCAATGACTCTGGTTGTTGTTAGTGAAATGAACACACATGCAATGACACTGGTGGATCCATAGGTGGTATGTGAGAAGAACACACATGCAAAATGACTCTAGATGTTTTTACTAAAAAGAACACACATGCAATGACACTGGTGGATCCATGGGTGGATTGTGAAAAGAACACACATGCAATGACACTGGTGGATCCATAGGTGGTATGTGAAAAGAACACACATGCAAAATGACTCTGGTTGTTGTTACTAAAAAGAACACACATGCAATGACACTGGTGGATCCGTAGGTGGATTATGAAATGAACACACATGCAATGACAATGGTGGATCCATGGGTGGATTGTGAAAAGAACACACATGCAATGACACTGGTGGATCCATAGGTGGTATGTGAAAAGAACACACATGCAATGACTCTGGTTGTTGTTAGTGAAAAGAACACACATGCAATGACACTGGTGGATCCATGTGTGGTCTCTGAAGAGAGCACACATTTCAATGCCTCTTGTTGTTGTTAGTAAAAAGAAAACACATGCAATGACACTGGTGGATCCATGTGTGGTCTCTGAAGAGAGCACACATGCAATGACACTGGTTGTTGTTACTAAAAAGAACACATGCAATGACACTGGTGGTCCATGTGTGGATTTTGAAGAGAAAACACATGCATAATGACTCTGGTTTATTACTAAATAGAACACACATGCAATGACACTGGTGGATCCATAGGTGGTATGTGAAAAGAACACACATGC